>OY755245.1:40360426-40698105 GCA_963576725.1 Azorinus chamasolen
CTTTGCTCGTAAAGCTATGCGTTGCATAACCTCATGAACACCGGGAGCACGTCATTTATTTCTTATATTTATATTCCATTGTATTTCTTATATTTCAACGGATTTTTTTAAAATATTATATACCGGTCACATAATAGCCGCTATCTAGGTCGTTGCCAGGTTCGTTTCTAACGTAGTAGGATTGTTGGAGATAACGCTCCTTACGTCACGTGTACATAACACGGAAGTGACGTTACGTCGCTTGGGAACAGACGTTGATTAATAGAGTTCGAATGTAGTACGCAAAGAGAGAATTGAGAGAAGTAAATTGTGAAAGAAGAAGACGTGTCAATCATCTATTCCCGTCCCATATAGTCAATCATCTATTCCCGTCCCATATAGACAAGGATCTCTATATATGGTATGAAAAATAGTCCCAAACACATATTATAAATATAGAATGAATACAAGATTTTAATCAGTAAATTGTCCAGCGGAATTCTGGGAAAAGGAGAACCGACTCAAACCGGTATTGAAATGAACGTTCATGGGAAAATGCAACTTTCTTTTTAGAATAAGGTTATATAAGGACGTTGCAGGGCGAATGTAAATATTATACTTTGGACAATCGAGCATAAAATGAAATTCATTTTCAATTACATTCGTGTTGGCTTGCAGTTGACATATTTCCTTTCATTTGTCTCTGTACATTGTATTTTGATATCGCCCTGTTTGTATAGCTAGTTGATGGGACGAAACTCTTAATATTGTAAGCGCAATGCGAAATTCATCATCATTTATGAAATAAAGGTACGATCCAAAGCAGAAGTCATGTTTTTATTAAATTGTATGACTGCAATTTGTTCGAGTTGTTTATTTGTGTATCACCATGTTCATGTTTGTTTATACATTTCAAGTACACGTATTCCTGTTTTTATTGGTATTAAAATTATTTGTTTTTTCAAATTGGTTGTCCCGGATATTCGACATTCCGATTGTGTCTAAAATAGTTTTAATTTCACAAGCCCCATTGGAGCCATTGTAATTCGTATTATTGTCAACATCTGTTATTTATAAGCATTTTGTAAACTTTGCCTGGAAGTGAATTTATATCTGTGTTTTACTGACCCAGGTCCCCATGCAGACAATCGAGGTTAGTTAAATTGATGTTTAAACCCTTGAGATTTTTCTGCAAAAAATTGCATGATGAATACGCGGCATGCTGTGCTGTTTTCGATTGTATCGTATGCCGGCTATTGTTTTCGAATTTTAAGTGTACGCCTTAATATTTGAATAAATTAATGATCTGTATTATCCCATTGTTAACGTAAAAGTCGCATCCGGTGTTTCTTCCTTTTTCGAATATCATTGTCTGTATTCATTTTAAGACCCCAGATTTTATAATAATGCTGAATGCTTTAACTGTACATTTCTGGTATATAGCTAAATAAAATTATGTCATATATGTGAATAAAATCATATATAACTTTATTTCTTCAATTGTTACTATTTCGGCTATATCAGAAATTTTGCTGTTTTGTATCATTGATGAAAAATAAAAACAAAATGCCGGAGTTTGAATTCCCCTGTTTTATCCCAACTGTGGTATTGAAGAATTGTGATTTGTTAGAATCGTGTCCAATGCATGCTATAGTACAGACAAATTCACCTGACGTCAGTGACCTCTATAGCATAGTTTCACACTTCGCTGCATTTCGGGACACTTCGAAATCGTACGATGTGACATGGGATGACACGTGGTAAGAAGATAGTGAGTAGTTCGTGTCACCCGTGCATTTTATTTTGTCACCAGTCTCTGGCGATTACTGATTTATACTGCGTCATCTCACTTTTATTTTTCATGCATAACTGCCAACGTCATGTGAATTTGTCTGGACTATACATTATACATAGTTTTCATTGACCTTATAAATCTTTAACTTATTTATCAGTTTTTGTATCAGAAAATTTGTCGTTTGTTGAAAAAATGTCCAAAAAGGTGCAATATATTTCTCTTTTCATTCATTACTTTTGAGATTACTACATGAAGGATACATATACAATCTGTTGTTGATTTACCCTTTTGAAAGCCGAATTGGTTGGGTGTAATAGTGTTGTGTTTTTCGGTTCATGTTGTCAGGCGGTTAAGTAGGTATTTGTGAGCACATTTTACTAAATATATTAATGTTATTCCACAGTATTTTTGCATAATCTCATCGACGTTCGTTTCCACTTTTGAATATAGGTACTATATTTTCCCATCGCCCCAAGTCGCTTGGTATTCTCCTTATCACATATTCGATTATATATATATACATATATATAGTTTTAACAAGAACTGAGTGATAAAATGTATAGAATGTTTAAAGACTTCCACAATCAGTGTGTCTGTCCCACAACCGTTTCCTTTACATTGTGACATTTGCTTTTTACAATCAATGTGTGTGTGATTGGCGAGTCCATATCTAGTTCTGAAATATCTGGAATGTTTGAGTCTGTCAGTGTGCTTTCTGATTCTGCTTCACTATTATGCAAATTGAAAATGATTGTAAAGTTCTGTAATTGTAATGTTGTTCACATTATGGCCCCGCCCAAGGGCTTATCAGTTTTTCATATGAAAATCTTTAAAAATCTTCTTCTCTGAAACTGTAAGGCCTAGACCTTTGATATTTGGTATGTAGCATGATCTTATGGTCCTCTACAAAGATTGTTCAAATTATGACCCCCGGGCCAAAAATGGCCCCGCCCAAGGGCTTATCAGTTTTTCATAGGGAAATCTTTAAAAATCTTCTTCTCTGAAACTGTAAGGCCTAGACCTTTGATATTTGGTATGTAGCATGATCTTATGGTCCTCTACAAAGATTGTTCAAATTATGACACCCGCACCAAAAATGGCTCCGCCCAAGGGCTTATCAGTTTTTCATAGGAAAATCTTTAAAAATCTACTGAAACTGAAAGGCCTAGACCTTTTATGTTTGGTATGTAACATGATCTTATGGTCCTCTACAAATATGTAGCTGTGGCTTGTGGTCCTCTGCCAAGAATGTTCAACATAGGACCCTGGCCACTGGGCGAAACTTGGCCCTGCCTCAGGGCTTATCAGTTTTTCATGGGAAAAATATAAAATATTATTTTTCTCTGAAACCATAAGGCTTAGACCTTTAATTGATGGCATACTGCTTTGCCTAGTGGTTCTCTACCAAGGTTGTACAAATGATTTCTTGTGGTCAAAAATGGCCCCGCCCCTGGGGTTATCTCAGGTGAGCGCTTCAGGGCCTCATGGCCCTCTTGTTTGATATTATTATCGTTGTTAAATTGCGTAATTTCGATGGTAGGGTTCAATTTCAATTGCAGTTTTAGGTTAATGGCTGTTTGACCTTTTTGAGACCGATTACAGTGGTAAATACGCTATTCCTACCCATTTACCCGTTTTTCTACGCGTAAGAAACGGGTAATGAACGGTTAACGAACGGTTAACGAACGGTTACGCGATAAACGGTTTACACGCGTTAAACGCGTAAAGAAACGATTATACCAGAGAAGTTGCGGTAGGTGCATAAGTTTTCCGTTTCATGCGGAGATTTCGGATCTTATCGATGATAGCCGTTTTCAAAAAAGTCCGAATGAAATGGGTTAGCCAAAATAAGAATCGATTCGTCACTCATCGAACGTTTAGCGGTTCAATCCCGGCTAGTGTCAACGATTTGCTCATTTAGGTAACGATATGTTCTTAAATTTTGTTTGTACAAAGCTATAAAATCAGATATCCACTGTATATCAAACAAATGGATTGAAGAATTAGTTATAATTTTTTGAGTAGGTTTCTATATTTCAGATAAAAAACTGTCACAAAGTAAACCACCAAATTTGGGATCTAGAATGAAGAAACCTACTACAGAATTCAGATCTATTCTATTTCTTAACCCTTTCCCATTTGAATATTTCTGTCAGAAAAAATGACATCATGAATATTTATTACATCTTGCTGAATTTAACAACGGACTAAGTGCACACGCATTTTTGATATTTGTAGAAAATATAGTCAGGTCTATATATTTATAATTTCATAAGCAGCGTGGGCCCTGATCCGACGGCCCCTAGCAGATCCTTCATGTCTAGGTTTACTCTATTTTGCTAAGGCGTTAGAGTGTTATATCCATTTTTTTGTAATGGGATAAGCAAATAGTGCAGACCCAAGATCAAACGGCTTCCACGCGAGCAATCTGATCTGAACCTATTACGTTTTCAAAGGTGTTTTCATCATTATGAGGTAGATCTAAAGCGTTTAAACAAATAAGCAAAAAATTCTGGGTACGGCCTTGTCATTATTTCATGCTCACATATAACTATGAAAACGTTCTTATTATTCTGTTACTTTGTGAAGATTAAACTTTTGTATGCCAAACTTTAAAAGTGGAATGGCCCATCATTGTTCAACTGTATATTCCATTCATTATTACCAGACTTACATTTGCTAGATGATTTTTAATTAGGCCTATGAAAATACTAGTGAAGACCCTGATAAACACCCTGATTTTGGAGCTATATTGTCTGTGTTTACACTGCTTTCAAATGTCAGTACTTTTATTCACCGCATTCAAATATTTAAAAAATACTAACTATATAATTGTTATGAATGCATGAACATAAATTGTTTTAGTTGAAGACTTTATTATCTACCCAGCCTAAATATACGATCAAAGCTGCCAGATGGTCAGTAAATCCCCTAGCTATTTTCTCAGCAGGGGACAATGGTCTTGACAGTGATCACACCACTGCTTTCTTATCAACAAAGTTACGAACTATTACGTAACAGAAATACCAAATAATGTGCCCAATGATCTAAAAGTATGATTTGTTAGCGTCTCCAAAAATACAAGAAAACTATGTTTTGAATAATTGTAGATCTATGGCTCAGCACAAAGTTAAATCCAAACGTTTTAGATCAATTTAAAATTTAGATTAATATAAATTCTAGTTTTAAAGATAGTTTAGATTGATATGATCTAGATCTATTGTAAAATACTTCTACTACATGTGCTATGATACTGTACGTACAGTAGCAAAAAGACATTTTACAACACATAGATGGACGCAATGATACTGTAGATCTATATTTTAATATAGATCTAGATCTAGCTAGATCTTATGGAAATGAAACGAGAATTAAAAGTTTAAATACTGTTGATCTTAATTTTACATATCAGGAGTGCCCAACAGGTAAATGAGAATGCATCCCATTTCAAAGAAAGGCCATGTCAAGAAATTACCCCCCCCCCCTTTTTCGTCCATGATTACTCCCCTTTCATCCGGGCTCTTAAACGTTTAGGAAACGCGTTAAGAAACGCGTAAACAAACGGTTAGAAACCCGTTTAACGAAACGGCTAAGAAACGGGTAACGAACGGTTAGGTAACGCGTTAAGTGGGTAGGAATAGCGTATTTACTACTGTAGTCATGGCCCTCTTGTTAGGTAGAGCTTCTCAATTTAGATAGAGGTTTCAAACCTTTGAAAGGTGGTAACTCAATCAATGTCACACCTATTTCAGATTATACTCCAGTTTTAAACTCGTAGATGAGTCCTTTCAAATGATATATGACTTACATGTACCATGTTTGAAGAAAAAAGTTTTTTCGTCTGAAATTTCCATAAGGGGTATGCCTGGCAAAATTGGCCGACTTCTCAAAAACATATTTTGCTACCATATTGTCATATGTTAGAGATAAATTACTTTTGAGTAATTTTTAATGTAATCGAGACATTTTATCTCATCCTTTTCTTAAATAGAGCCTCTCAGTTTAGATAAGGTTTTATCTGGGATTACTCAGTCTACAAAGGCATTAACCCTTACAATGCTGCATTTTAAAATGGACTATTCCAAAATTCAAACAGGACAAGTTTATGGTGAATAATTTGGGATTTTTCTAAATAAAAGTGTAATATGACAAACAGTGCAGACCCTGATGAGAGGGCTAGGAGCCATCTCATCTGGGTCTACACTGTTTGCAAAGGACATTAGTGACTCGTGTCCCGCACTGTAAGGGTTAAAAAGTGAATTTATGGAGTTTTAACCCTTTCTCTGTTCTATATTTGTTCCAAACTTAAATAATCATGGACAAAATAGTTATAGTGAAATATGGAAGGTGGAAATAGAAACATCTATCAAATTCCATAAGCAAACAGAGCAGACCCTGATCAGACTGCTCCTATAGGAGCCATCTGATCTGTGTCTACTCTGTTTACAAATGCGTGAAATGCATTTATATGAAGGAAAAGTTTGAAGGCAATATCGGAATGTGATAACTTAACCCTTTCCTCCATAAATACGCCTTTCTACGCCTATATATGTAATATTCACTTCTTGAAACCATTGTGATAAAAAGAGCATTTGTTCCATAGGAGCAAATGCTCTATTTATCGCAATGGTTTCAAAACTTCACAATTCTAAAATGTTCCTTTTCTCTAGTAAATGCTCTTATGGATAGATTTATTCAAAGAGGTTGGATTTAAAAATAGCCTCAATGTGAGAAATAGTTACATCATGAATTTTAATTAGATTATTTATTATAATGGCATGTGGACACTGGATTTGTTGACCAGGGCAGAAACTGAAGAATCAGGTCTGTATTATTCTATAAGCAAACAGAGCAGACCCTGATGAGACAACTCCTACAGGAGCCATCTCACCTGGGTTTACACTATTTGCAAAGGTGTAGAAAGGCGTATTAATGGAGTAACGGATTAATATACATCTTAGTGTTTGTCTCTTTAAGTTTTGTCTTGCCCATAATTCATGAGTTGGGAAATATTGCGGGAAACTTAGTTGACTATATAGACCATGAGCTAGGTTACTGTCCTTGAACTTTTGGCCATGACAAGAATTAACCTTTTACTCCATGAATATTCATGTAAGAAATAATGATAAACATGGCAAACAGTGCAGAACCCGACACACAACATTGTGTGTAATATGTTCTTAGGAAGCTTAATGAGCCCTTTCAACCCTGAATTGTCAGTGTGAAATAGCTCATAGATCTATGTTTAACTGTAGAGTCGATGCATAAACTTTCTAAAGGATTTCGCATGCCAAACAGTGCAGACCCTGATCAAAGGGCTACTCTAGGAGCCCTCTTATCGTGGTCTACACCGTTTGCAAACAAGAGAGCATACGTCTCCACTTGAAAGGGTTTAAATATATGCCCTTGAAGTTCATTGTTTTATATTCCCGGACAATTCATTATATTTCCAAAATTCCCTCACAGTTCTCGATATTCCTTGACAATTCCCTTACATTGAACAATTTCAATTTCCCTGACTTTTCCCTGACTCTGGCTGATATAGCTGCATAGTTTAAACAGTTGGACAACAGATAACGACTCACAAGCAGGCACCTTTATAACCCCACTTCAAATTTCAGTTGTCATGGAGTTATGACTGCTTAGCAGAAATGTAATGCTGGTTTTTAACCCTTTCTTTTACGAATATTCATGTAAGAAATAATGGTGTCATGAATATTAATTAGATTTATTTATTATAATAGCAGGTATTTTTGCCATAACAGAATCTATATAATTTCATAAACAAACAGAGCAGACTAATCAGAAGGCTATATAGGAGCCATCTGATCTGGGTCTACTGTGTCTGCGTAGAAAGATGTATTTATGGATTAAAGACAGGTGGTAGCTTGATGCAGAATGAAAACTATGCAAAAACCTGTCAAATATGCTAATGCAGGGCTGAAGTAATGCACCAAACTCTTGACCCTTTACCTAATAGAAGTAGAAGTAGAAGGCTGTGTAGACCAATTGGCACTCTTGTATGTATTGTATTTACTCCAAATATTTGGATGTGTAAACCTATAGAAATAGCAGTCCCCCATTATTAGAAAGTAGACACTAATAAAATCTTTGTACAACTTAAATGAAGATTTGTTCATTTTTATGGCCCCCTTTTGAAAAAATGGGGGTATATTGCTTTGCACATGTCGGTCGGTAGATCCATGGTTTCCGATCGATAACTAATAAACGACTTGACGTAGAATCTTCAAACTTGCTGTGATGGTTGGTCATGACAACTAGATGACCCCTATTGTTTTTAGGTCACTAGGTCAAAGGTCATGGTCACCATGACCTTAAATAGTGAAATAGTTTCCGATCAATAACTGCTCAAGGGTTTGGCTTAGGATCTTCAAACTTGCTGTGGTGGTTGGTCATGACCACTAGATGACCCCTATTGTTTTGAGATCACAAGGTCAAAGTCACCATGACCTTAACTAGTGAAATGGTTTCCGATCAATAACTGTTGAAGGGTTTGGCTTAGGATCTTCAAACTTGCGGTAGTTGGTCATGACCACTAGATGATCCCTATTGTTTATGAGGTCACTAGGTCAAAGGTCAAGGTCAGCATGACCTTAACTGGTGAAATGGTTTTTGATCATTAACTGCTCAAGTGATTGGCTTAGGATCTTCAAACTGGCTGTGATAGTTGATAATGACCACTAGATGAGCCCTATTGTTCTTGAGGTCACTAGATCAAAGGTCAAGGTCACCATGAACTTAACTGATGAAATTGTTTCCGATTAATAACTGCTCAATTGTTTGGTTTGGGATCTTCAAACTTGCTGTGGTGGTTGGTCATGACCACTAGATGACTTGCTCATTAGAATCGTCGCTTTGCGAAGATTCTAATGAGTGGTCACACCGTACGGTTTGATGGAGGCATAAGGGTTTTAGTTTTCGAAATACGCAAGTAAGATTATTATGTTTGATTTCCCCTCCCTATAACAACTCCCTCCGAACAACACACACAATATTTGTATCCCAATGGGTGTCGTTTTAGAGAGTGAGCACTGTAATACACAAACTGTTCCCTTTCATTACTTTAACCTTAGAACAGGGAAGACCCAAATCAAAATTACATTATCTGAAAGGGTTATATTAATAGGTGGACTTTAACAAAAACCTTAACCAAAAATTCAAAGTTAAAAAGGGCAATAATTCTGTCAAAATGCTTGACAGAGTTATGTACTCTTGCCTACATGTGAAGCTTTTGATGGTGAACAAGTGTTCCAAGTTTCAAAGCTTTATCTCAGAGGGTTATGTAACATAAATTGAGGTTAACATATTTGCTTAACGCAAATGCTAAACGCAAATTCTAAGTCCAATTGTGCGACCTTGACCTTGGAAATACATACCAGGACACACCCATGCTACTATAGCATGTCCAGATAAACATTGTGGTGAAATCTGAAAAGGATCCATCAAGCGGAACTTGAGTTATAGATGTTACAGACAGACTGACATTTAACATATTTGCTAAACGAAATCGCTAAACTCAAATTCTATGTCTAATTATGCAACCTTGACCTTGGATATATGTACCAGGACTCGACAGGCAACTGTAGCATGTCCAGATAAACATTGTGGTTAAATTTGAGAACGATACACACAGCCGAACTTGAGTTAGAGATGTTACAGACGGACGGACGGACAGACAGACAGAAAGCGCCATTCCATAATACGTCCCTTTTTTCAAACGGGCATATAAAAAGGGCTATACTACTTTAGAAATCAATTGAAAGTAATACACTGTTTCAGCTTGCATCACAGGTCATGTTAAATAGCTTCTTTTGACATCACCAATTAACAGGTCTTGTTAAATAGTCTTGTGACATCACCCATAACAGGTCATACTATGCAACATCGTGTGACCTCATCCATAACAGGTTGTGTTATACATCACATATAACTGGTCATGTAATTCTTTTATAATGTCCTGTGACATCACCCATAACAGGTCATACTATGCAACATCGTGTGACCTCACCCATAACAGGTTGTGTTATACATCACATATAACAGGTCATGTAATATAATGTCCTGTGACATTTACCCATAACAGGTCATACTAAGCAACATCGTGTGACCTCACCCATAACGGGTTGTGTTATACATCACACATAACAGGTCATGTAATATAATGTCCTGTGACATCCCCCATATGAGGTCATGTTATATAACATCATCTGATATCACCAATAACCAGGGGTGAGAATGGCCGTTGATGAAAAAAGAGGAAAATTAGCAGGGGTCGGCCCCTTGCTGGACATGGGCAGCGCCCATGTGGGGGGTTCAGGGGGGCAAAGCCCCCCGAAGCAAAATGAAATATAGCGTTCCTGAGCACTTCAGGAGCCTTCTCCTGCATTTCACTTGGGTCTGTCATTCATGTGTTTTTAGCTCACCAGAGCACAAAGTGCTCAGGGTGAGCTTTTGTAATTGCCTGATGTCCGTCGTCCGTCGGCGTGCGTCGTCCGTCGTGCGGTGTGCGTCGTGCGTCGTCAATCGTCAACAATTTGAACCTTTAAAAATCTTCTCCTCTGAATCTACAGGGTTCTCAGCTTTCATCTTTGGCACATAGCATCATCTGTTGGTCCTCTACAAAAGTTATATAAATTATACCCCTGGGGTCAAAATTGGCCCTGCCCCAGGGGTTTCCAGTTTTTAATAGAAACATATAGTGAAAACTTTCAACATCATCTCCTCTAAAACTAGAAGGTCCTCAGCTTTCATATTTGGCACATAGCTTCAACTTCAGGGCTTCTACAAAAGTTATATAAATTATGCCCCTAGGGTAAAAATTGGTCCCACCCCAGTTTTTTGAAGCTGACTATTTAAATAGCCCATAGGATCACTAGTTATGCATAGGATAAACTTTAAAAGTATTCTTGTCAGAAACTACATGTCCCAGAGCTTAGATATTTGGTGTATAGATTTACTTCGCATAACTTAATGGGTTTTATATGTATAATAATTCTTGGGTTAAAATTGGCCCTGCCCTGTGTGTACAGACAGAAACGACAGTCTAAAGGTTTGTCCTTTATATATCAGCCTGCAGAACTGAGACCAGTCAGTGTGAGTTCTTATATAATCACCCTTAGCCTGATCAGTAGAGTAGAAATTGTGTTTAGACAAATAACACACACTCATTTAAGATTGAGAAAACTGTGGACAGTTCTTAATATGCAGAACACTCTTAAAGCTTTTTTTCATACCTATGTCCTGCATTAAGCTACCAGATATCAATATAGAGCATATCTGCTGTGAATTTCAGCTTAATTCTTTGCATGCTGGGTAATTTTGTCATCTGCTAAATGGTTGTCTGCAGCATATTCATAAGTTATTCATACTACACAATTTCTTTCTAAGTTTTTCAGAAGTTCAGTCTCATTGACAAACAGTTTGGATATCAGATCAGGCCCCATATTATATTGGCCCTGATCTGGATCCAAACTGTTTGCATAGGTCATTAGTGGTTGGAGAATCCCACTACACACTTTCTTTCTAAGTTTTTCAGAAGTTCAGTCTCATTTACAAACAATTTGGATATCAGATCAGGCCCCACATTATGTGGGCCCTGATCTGGATCCAAACTGTTTGCATAGGTCATTAGTGGTGGGAGAATCCGCCTCTAGCATCCAAAGAATTAATACAAGTTCCAGTGGTCTATGCTCTATCCATTCTTTCACTACATTCTTTCAGCATCATGTTCAGGTCCTCTACAAAAGTTATATAAATTGTGTCCCTGGGGTCAAAATTGGCACCGCCCCTGGGGTGTTAAGTTTTCAATAGAAACATATGTGAAAACTTTGAAAATCTTCTCCTCTGATTGTCTGGTGAGCGGTGTCAGGGCCATTCTGGTCCTCTTGTTTACAATTATACTTGAGTTGCATGTCATACACAATGAGCTGTGTTTCAAACAAACCAGTTGTAGAACATGTCCATACAATTTACATTCAGTTTATTATTGGATCCATTCAACATTGCCAGATTAATTTCTTGTCAAACATAAGCAATTAAAACTCACACGTTTTAAAAATGAAATCAAATGGAACACTGTGATCACAGATAAAGATACAAAATTTGATTTAAAGTTGGCATGGTATTGTAACAGTTAACTTTCTAGACAAAATTCACCAAAGTTCACATTACAGTCACAATTTCTAGTCAAAGTTCACATTCAAACTCTAATTCTGATTTTTAGCTCACCTGAGCAAAGCTCAGGGTGAGCTTTTGGGAGACTTGAATGTCCGGCGTCCGGCGTCCGGCGTCCGGCGTCCGGCGTCCGTCGTCCGTCGTCAACAATTTGCTTGTGAACACTCTAGTGGTCACAATTGTAGTCCAATCTTCATGAAACTTGGTCAGAATGAATGTCTTGATAAAATCTCGGACGAGTTCGAAAGTGCGTCAAATTGGGTTAAAAACTAGGTCACAAGGTCAAATAGTAGGAAAACCTTGTGAACCCTCTAGAGGTCACATTTTAGCCCAATATCATGAAACTTGGTCAGAATGATTATCTTGATATAGGAGGAGTTTGAAAAGTGGGTTACGTGTGGTAAAAAACTAGGTCACTATGTCAAACAGTAGTAAAACCTTGTGAACACTCTAGTGGTCACAATTTTAGTCCAATCTTCATGAAACTTGGTCAGAATGAATGTCTTGATAAATTCTCAGACGAGTTTGAAAGTGGGTCAAGTGGGGTTAAAATCTAGGTCACTAGGTCAAACAGTAGAAAAACCTTGTGAACACTCTAGCAGTCACATTTTTTTCCAATCTTCATGAAACCTGGTCATAATGATTGCCTTGATAAAATCTCAAACGAGCGTGAAAGTGGGTTATGTGGAATTAAAAACTAGGTCACTAGGTCAAATAATATGAAAACCTTGTGAACACTCAAGAGGTCACATTTATAGCCAAATCTTCATAAAAATTGGCCAGAATGGTTGTCCTAATAAAATCATGGACAAGTTTGAAAGTGGGTTATGTGAGGTCAGAAAGTAGGTCACTGGGTCATATCTTAGAAAAATTTAGTTTACACTCCAGTGGCCACATTTTTAGCCCAGTCTTCCTCAAACTTGCTCAGAGTGTTTGTCTTGGTGATACCAAGGTTGAGTATGATCATGGGTGGGGTGGGGAAAAAAGTAGGTCACTAGGTCAAGTCTTAGAAAAATTACTCTAGAGGGCACATTTTTAGCCCAATCTTGATAAAATCAATATACTAAATCTTTGAAAATCTTGATCTGCCGAACTACTGCTCATGATCCACTAACAACATTGTTCAAATATTGTCCCTAAGGTCAATATTGGGCCTACCCATGGGCTACCCAGCAAAAATCTTAAGTCTATGGTAATCAGGTGAGCGATTAAGGGCCATCTTGTTATTATATAAATTAGGTTGGGTCATGTATTGTTTTTCAATCTTTTCATGTTTCTCTATGTACATATGTTCAGATTGATGATGGTGTTCTGACAAGCAGACAGGTGGGGGCATTCGTTAGCCTTTGGCTTACAGTTCTAGTTATAGAAAAGGAGAGTTTTAGAATTGTGTAGTCTTGAAACCATTGTGATTAATAGAGCATTTGCTCCTATGGAGCAAATGCTCTATTTATCACAATGGTTTCAAAATGTCAATTTTAATTTATGGAGGCGCAAAAATGCGTCACTAGGGGGTATAGTGTTAATGATATATCTTCCCTCTTTTGGGCAAATTTATGATGAACTTTGTAAACAGTTTGTATCCACATGAGATACTGAGTAACAAGGCATCTTGTAAGGATTTAGGCAGTTATGTACGAAATATTGAAATCATGAATATTAATTAGATTAATTACATGATTACACATGGATACAAGAACGTTTGGCCATGGCAGAAACTGTAGAACAATATCTACATGTATATTATTATAACATAAGCAAACAGAGAAGACCCTCTTACATGTTTGCTTATGAAACTATTATAGATCTGACATTGCAGCTTCCACCAAAACAGAAACATCCTGTGTCCATTTCAGCTAATGCATATTCATGATTTCATTAAAAAATAACTTTTTTAATTACTTTGCAAACAGTTTAGACCCAGATCTGACTACTCCTACAGGAACTAAAGATCTGCTCTGTTTGCTTATGAAATGGTATAAATATGAGACTGCAATTTATACAATGGCTTAACCCTTTCCCTCATATTAATGGAATTTCATGCCTTTGCAAACAGAATAGACCCAGATCAGACGGCTGCTATAGGAGCCGTCTGATCAGGGTCTGCTCTGTTTGCTGATGGAATTTGTTAGACCTTGCAAATAACTATTTTGTCCATGAATATTCAGTAGAAATTGAAATTTGGAATAAACATAGAACACGGAAAGGTTTAATAACACCCTATTCATTTGCCATTGTAAAAACGTAATCTAAATGTAATTGATATTCATGACTTCATTATTTTTATATGAATATTTATGTAGTAAAGTGTTAAACATGTATGAGTGCTGAATTTTAATATTTTGTTTCTTGTTGTTAGGGCATGTTGGTGCCCTTTAGTAATCACCCTGTCCGTCCATCCGTCACGGTGTTCATTTTTATGTCCGCTCTCTAACACAAATTGTTTTCATCAGATCTTCACCAAGTTTGTTGAAAGTATGTGTAGGTATGAAATCTAAGTCAATTGATCCTGAAAGTAGGCGATCCTTAGAAAGCGAAATAAGCAATGCGACAAAAGAAAATTGCAGACTCGGTTTTATGGCTGTTAATGAGCAGTTATTAAACATGCAGCACTACTCACCTTCCCTAGCACCAGCTTCAGTGATTTTCAATTTTCATAACTAAAAGAACTGAAACTGATGATACTGAAGTACGAGAAAATATAACAACACTGAGATTGAAATGCGGGACAAAGTTCACTAACCAGCCTAAGCGCCCCAAGATCTCAAGATTATTGCCCTTGAATAACATCAAAATCAACGAAATCAGCCACGTCTGCTCTATCTGATTGTCACCTAACTTGTTGAATATGTTGGGGGTAATAATATCTCGGCCATGTTCGATAACCTGCCAGATTGACCTGGGCAGTTCTTGATTATGACCCTTGAAACTAATAAAACAATTGGCCAAATCAGCCTTGTCTGCAGTCGATGTTCGGCCGTTTCTATCTCATCCTCTCTGAAATTGGTGAAATTGTTTGTGGTAATAATATCTCTGCCAAGCTCAATAATCTGCCAGATCGACCTGGGCACTTCTGGAGTATGGCTCGTTAACAACATAAATTGACAAATTTAGCCACTCTCTAATGCGAAAAGTTATCTGATCTTCAAAAAGCTGTATGTTAAACATAATATCTGCAATATTAGTCAAATTGGATAATGAAACATTCATTTAACACATTTATTCGTATTGACGCCATTGTAAAGGTCACTTTCTGAAACCATTGTGATAAATAGAGCATTTGTTCCATAGGAGCAAATGCTCTATTTATCACAATGGTTCCAAAACTACAAAATTCTAAAATGTCCTTTCCTCTAGTAAATGCTCATTTTAGGTAGATTTATTTGAAGAAGTAGATTCTAAAATAGCTTCTGAGGAAATGGGTGAAAAGTTCTGAGCACGTATCTGAATTAGGCTATTAGCACTTAAATGGTTATCCAGGAACGATGTCTGCTCTCTCACTTAACCCATTCCCTTATATTGACGACTCTGTAAAAGTCACTTTGTGAAACCATTGTGATAAATAGAGCATTTGCTCCTTCAGGAGCAAATGCTCTATTTATCACAATGGTTTCAAACTACATAATTCTAAAAAAAATCCTTTTCTCTAGTAAATGTTCCTTTTCGGTATATTTATTCAAAGATGTTGTATCTAAAAATAGCCTATGAGTTAATGGGTTAACCATTTCAGAACCAATCTTGATTGTTCTTGGGGATACTAACCATAAGATCTAGGGCGAGTTCATAATAATGTGCCAGATTTACAAATTATGGGCATTTTCTAACGTTAATAACAAATTCTACATAAATATTTGCCATGCAGTTTCCCCTCTGGCGCATTAGCCTCTCTGAAAGCATTATATGGGGACCTTACTGACTTTCTGGTCAGTGTTCTAGTTTGAATCTGTATATACGCGTTTATTTAAATCAATTGAACCATTATTCTGTGAAGCTTTCACTGCCATAGATGAATTTGTGATGACATATGCAAAGAGTTTTGATCTAGATGAGACGCCGAGTAACCTGGTGCCATTCCTGGATCCAAACTGTTTGAATTATTTATGAAAAGAAAATTTAAAACTATTGCACAAAATCAATAAAATGAAAAATGGAAAGGTTTTGTGACTAAGGTGGGACCTGTAAAATCAGATCTATATACTTCCTTAAGCAAACAGAGTAGACCTTGATCAGATGGCTCCTACTCTGATCTGGGTCTGCTCTGTTTTGAAATGAACGAAAAAGCATTTGTTAAAGGAAAGGGATACAAATAGTGAAGACCCATATCAAACTGCTCCTTCAACAGTTATTTGATCTGGGTCTACTCTGTTTGACCATCTTTGTCGGTCTGGATAAGCTGTTACATACATGTATATGGTAAATAAATTGGATCAAAACACTATTTTCCCTCATGTTTGACCCATGTTTGTTACACGATAATGGTTGTAAAACTGAAAGGGGAGAAGGATATTGTCTGGAGAAAAAATAAAATTTTAAACCTAAACTGTGTTTTGTTGATTTTTAGCATATTGTGCATTGCTTTCATTCTGCATTGAGCAATGTTTAGTTTTGGCGTTTTCGACCGTCCATGCGTCCGTTCGTCCTTGCACCCCGGAATGATATATCAGAAACGTTGTTTAAATGTTAAGTACTATAACAGAATGTGCGCCTGCACATTGACATTGGAACACCAAACTCATAGCCCTTTGGTTGCCAAAAAGTAACGTTTTTGCGTGTCCGGAGACATTTCTCAAAAACGGAGTTTTTCTTTCAAACTGTGCAAATGTTAAGTAGCATAAGGACATGCGGCTCTGCAAAACATTATTCAAATTGACTCTGGAACATCAGAATTATGGCTCTTTGTTTGCGAAAAATATAACATTTTTGTCTTCTTGTAGCCAAACGTATGGAAACTATATCTGGGGTATTGGAAGACCAGAATTTTTTGTGGAAGAACAACACTTTTTCGCCCCTCTGGTCAATAAAACAGTTAACTACTGAGGCCAGCACTAGTTTGGCGGGGGATATCAATACAGAGGCCAGCTCTAGTTTGGCGGGGGATATCAATACTGAGGCCAGCACTAGTTTGGCGGGGGATATCAATTCAGCGAATTTACATGCTTAACCCGTTCCTTAATGAATGTTCGAAGCGGATAGTCCATCTTTTTTAAAAGTAAAGTTCATTTAGGATGAAAGTTTATTTTGGGAGAGGGGTTTTGAATGACAAACAATACAGATCCTGATCAGAGTGCTCCTCTATGAACCATGTGAGCTGGTCGTCACTGTTTGCAAATAACAGCCAACTCAGTATTATCCCATTAGGATTTTCTTTGAATAAATCTACCGGAAAGGAGCATTTACTAAAGAAAATGAACATTTTAACATTGTGTAGTGTTGATACAATTGTGATAAATTGTGATAAATATTCATAAAAAAATGGTTTCAAAAAGTGACTTTTACATAGGTATCAATATGAGGGAATGGGTTAACTCTTCTCTTTATAAATACGCCTTTCTCTGCCTTTGCAAACAGAGTAGACGCAGATCCTGTAGGAGCCAAATGACCAGGGTCTACTCCGTTTGCTTATGATATAGTATAGATATGCTTCCACATTTCCTGCCATGGCCAATATCCCTGTATCTATGTATTATTATAACAATAAATCTAATATTTACGATGCCATTGTTTCAGTAAACCATTTAACTGTCCAATATTCCTGTAAGAAATAATGCTAGGTTTGTGCAAATTTTCAGCCTTCTATGTGTACCGGATGATGAGGGGTGTTCAAACATTCTTTGTATTGTCGTCTTTTACTAGCGCATATGGCTGTATATATTTAATTTATAAAAAATCAGAAACGCATGGTATTCATTAATTATCTGCGTCATTAATTATGTGTGTCACAAAGGTTCTGCGGTGTTCGTGTGTCCGTACGAGCTCAGAAACCTTCTTTTTATATAAAAAATTGTCATTTTCGTTCATTCTTTGCCCAATCACTCTGTATGCTGATGTCCAGTTAAAGGGACACACCGAAAAACATATCTTTCAGTGGAAAATATTTTCGTCCATTAATCATCAATAACTTTTTTATCTGATGTGATAACCCAATTCTGACTTCAGATCTGCACTCAGCATACCGAAATACATACTATAAGTGAATTTTAACAAAATCGGAGACAATTATTATTTTTAAAAAATCGTCCAAAAATCATTAATAACTTTTTTATCCGGCGTGATAACTCAATTCTGACTTCAGATCTGCACTCAGCATACCAAAATACATAACATATATGAATTTGAACAAAATCGGAGACAAAAAGTGTTTTTTCGAAAAAAAACGCTAAGGGGTTAGTTCGACCTTTTTTTTCCGAAAAAATATTTTTTGTCTCCGATTTTGTTCAAATTCGCATATGTTATGTATTTTGGTATGCTGAGTGCAGATCTGAAGTCAGAATTGAGTTATCATACCAGATAAAAAAGTTATTGATGATTAATGGACGAAAAAAAAGTTTTTTAATTTATTTTCTCAGATTTTGTTCAAATTCACATATTTAATGTATTTCGGCATGCTGAGTACAGATCTGAAGTCAGAATTGAGTTATCAAGCCAGATAAAAATGTTATTGATGATTGATGGGCGAACAAAATTCCCGGTGTGTCCCTTTAACGGGGTTCGTGCATGTATTATGGGAGTTACGTACCTTTGAAATGAGCAAAAAATATGAAGGAAAGGTGACAACTTGTTACATCTTGCTATATGGAGGTTCTACAGCTTGCTGTATAGAGGCTCTATAGCCTGCTTTATAGATGTTCTACAGATTGCTATATAATGGTTCTACAGCTTACTATATAGAAGTAAGCTTGCTATTTAGAGGTTTTACAGCTTGCTATATGGAGGCTCTCACAAGTCACAAGGGATTATTTCTATTAAATTGCACTTACCTGTTAAGATTTTTAGCTCATCAGAGCACAAAGTGCTCAGGGTGAGCTTTTGTGATCGCCTGATGTCTGTCGTCTGTCAGCGTTTGTTGTGCGTCGTGTGGTGTGCGTCGTTAACAATTTGAACCTTTAAAAGTCTTCTCCTCTGAATCTACAGGGTTCTCAGCTTTCATCTTTGGCACATAGCATCACTTATAGGTCCTCTACAAAAGTTATATACATTATGTCCCTGGAGCCAAAATTGGCCCTGCCACGGTCCCAGGGGTGGCCAGTTTTCTCTAGCTGACTGTTGTTTTCTGTACAAGTAGCAGAATGCTGGGTTCACTAAGGTTAGGCATGGGGAAAACTTTAAAAATCTTCTTGTCAAAAACTACATATCACAGAGCTTAGATATTTGGTGTATAGATTTACTTAGTATACCTTGTTGAAATTGGTAAATATCATAGTTCTGAGGTTAAAATTGGCCTTGCCCTGTTGGTTATACTTTAAAATAGACTTTTACACTATAAAGTGAGTGAGTGAGTTGGGTTTTACGTCCGACCAACAGTATTTCAGTTATTTGCAGACGGCACCCGCATGAGACAAGTTATAGCTCTGCCTCACTGGAATCCTGCCGCAGGTACATGGCAAGGGCATCCCATCCAGTCACATTATCCTGACACCGGGCCGACCAGTCCTAGAACTACACCTTTATTGTCGAGCGTAGACAAGGGAACTACTAGTACCAACTTTTAACGACCCCCGACCTTCCGTACCGCAGGCCGACGCTATAAAGGTTCCCCTGAGCTAGAAGGAACCCAGATACTCAGTCTGTCTTACGTAATCAAAGGTCAAGTTCCTCGTCAAAACTCTCTAAAGTTGTCTGCTTCAGAATTAGTGTCTGTTTGTTCACACTGTTTTAACCCATTCCCTCATAGGCTATTTTCAGATCCTACCTCTTTGAATAAATCTACTGATAAGGAGAAAAGAGAAAAGGAAAATTTCAGAATTGTGTAGATTTGAAACCATTGTGATAAATATAAATGCTCTATTTATCAAAATGGTTTCATAAAGTGACTATTACAGAGGCGTAGAAAGGCGTTTTTATGGAGGAAAGGGTTAAATGCATAATTATCAATCTTACAATTAACTCATGTACAAACCACATATGAAGTTACATACAGGTATGCAACAGATCAGAATCAAAACTGTGTGCTAATTTTAGTACAAGACATGCTAAGAAATAAAGCCCCACCCCAGGGGTGGCCAGTTTTCTATAGAACATAGTGAAAACTTTGAAAATCTTCTCCTGATTGTCTGGTGAGCGGTATCAGGGCCATCATGACCCTCTTGTTTATGTCAATAAACCATCTTCTAATTCATTAAACTGGTTTATCAAAAACAAATTATAAATTTTCTGAATCGATACATCTTAACCAGTTCCTTTAACATTACCTATGAATAGCTATTGACAGACAACTTTCTGGTAAATACTTGACATTACAGGTTTTTACCTGTGACTGGAAATCCGCTGTTTCAATAACTGGACATGTTTAATGCTTTTCAGAAGGTTCTTATATGCTACGCAGTCGCGTTTTCGGTAATTCATTTGTTTGGAACAAGGTTTACACAAGGTTCCCTCGTCCGGAGTTTACATTCAGTTTCATGAAATTGTCGCCAATTATCACTTTTCTTGTTTCTTTACCAAATGTCAACGTAATTTCTTTCTCTATCCATCTTGGGTAGAACTTGTTTTCCACACTGTTTTTGTAATCTCTGCCTATGCTTTTCATTTTTGTCTTAATTCAGATTAATTGACAGTACAGTTACAGACGCCATCTTGAAAATGTTGAACGAACACTGCATAATACGAGCGTTTTGATTGGCTGTAGGACAAGAGTCTCGTTATTTGATTAGCTGAACCGAAATCTCGCTGTTAACGTGATATAAACGTTGTTAACGCGGATTTACTTGGAGTAGTGAAAGAATATATCGACAAATAATAATTTCCTGAATTATTCGCCAGAACCCTCCCCCCCCCCCCCAAATTTCTCATCGGATTTACATCGATCTCAAAAACGGTCCTGAGTGAAACGAAATCCGCGGAATTCCGCGGAAAATTCTCACCCCTGAATTATAACATGTCATGTTATATCAAGTCTTGTAACATCACCCGTTTGAGGTCATGTTATGTAGCATCTCGTGACATCACCCATAACTGGTAATGTCCTAAAAGATATTGTTTGTTTGTGTTGATTAACGTATGTTTCAGCTCACTATGAGCTATGGACACCTCAGAGAAAGGGGAGAGGATACTGAGAAACCCGGGTGCGATGCCCTACTCTTATTATCGACAGAGTTTCTAAAAGGTCTTGTGCCATCACCCATAGCAGCTCATGTCATTTAACAAATTTGGACATTGCCCATAACAGATCATGTAATTTAAGGTCTTTCTACTAGAAATTACAAGCAAAACATTTGCATGGCATATTTTATTAACAAGTATCACAAAGCATTATTTGCATAGTGGAGCTAACATTATACAGAGTGAATGTGTAGATATATTATATTATATATGTATTTACAAATATGGTAAAAAATATACATAAATATAGTGTACATTGTATAGAAAATTACAATGGAATAAGTCACTTAAGGAATTTCATTAACTCTTTGTACTCAAGCGGTCAAATGATTGATTTATCACAATGGTATCAAAACTACACAATTCTATCATTTTCCTTTTCTCTAGTAAAGCTCCTTTTCAGTAGATTTATTCAAAGGGGCTGGATCTAAAAATAGCCTATGAGGTAATGGGTTACTCTAATCCCTTTATCTCATGAGTATAAAAATAATTTGGTATGAAATAATGACAGCATTATGAATAAGACACTTGCGGAAACTGCAGAATCAGATCTATGTTAGTTTATAAGCAAACACTCTTACAGGAGCAATGTGATCTGGGTGTATTCTGTTTGCAAAGTCATGAACAGGTGTAGACGAGATGCTGATTAACTCAGCGTCTCATCAGGATCTTAACTCTCTGATTACATTTTTAACACTTTCCCTCATATAAATGCTTTTTCAAGCCTTTGCAAACAGAGTAGACCCAGGTCACATAGCGCCTATAGGACTTTGCAAATGCTGATGAAATAATATTGATATGATTTTACAGATCCAGCCATGACCCAAAATTTGTGTGTTCATATATCAATAGAAGAGTGCATATACAGTAGAACCCCTCTAATGCGACCACTTAATGAATAAACATGAGTGTCTTTATAAGCAGGTGGTTGCTTAATGCAGGACAAAAGTAATGCAGAAAGCTCCTCTAGGAGCTTTCTGCATTATTTTTGTCCTACATTAAGCTACCACCTGCATATAGCACCCATAATTATACCTCTTTTAGGTGGTCGCATTAGCGGGGTTTCACAGTAATTAGTATTTATCATATTGTAATTTCTTACATGAATACTCATGGATGAAAGGGTTAAATTAATTTTTGTTCATTTCAAAAACAGTGTAAAGAATTAACAGAAAGCTTGTGTAAGTAAAAATCAAATTAATATCACATCGAGAAATGAAGAGAAATTCTTAAAACATATACATAGACAACACAGCATATTAATTTGTGGAGAAAATGGCTAAAACTCCGTTCAACAATTACCTGTTCCTTTGAGTTCATAAAGGGGCATAATATTTTTTTTAAAAAAATAGCCTTACAGAGTTATGGTCTCATGAGGGTGAACAAGTTTGTGAGAGGTTTAAAAATAAGGTCAAAGTTCAAATGTCAAGATCATGGGTCAAAAAATGTAACATTGATGGAAAGGCCTTGCCACAAGAGATTCACACATGATCTATAAGAGACCTGCTGGTTAGTTTCAAAATTCAGACATTTCGTAAGTCAATAAAGGGGCATCATTTAAAAAAAGCCTTACAAAGATGAGTTTTTATACCGTTTGCACCAATCAAATTGAGGTTACAACAGTTATCCTGCTTGAAAATACATGTACTGTCATCTCACTGTATTTTTCACTTACATTCAAGGAAATGAGTGACAAACAGCTTGATGGAACGCTGAGATACAAGCTGTTTGCAATGTGATCAAGTCCCGTTAAGCAGGATACGGCTTAACTTATTCCCTCATAGGCTATATTTAGACCCAACCTCTTTAAATAAATCTACCAAAAAGAAGCATTTACTAGAGAAAAGGAAACTATTATAAATGTGTAGTTTTGAAATCATTGTGATAATTAGAGCATTTGCTCCTATGGAGCAAATGCTCTATTTATCATAATGGTTTCAAAAAGTGACTATTACAGAGGCGTAGAAAGGTGTATTTATGGAGGAAAGGGTTCATATGAAAACAAGATGGAAACAGGAATAAGTGCACTTCACAACATTTGTGTTCTAAACAAAACCACTAGCAACAGCATATTCCGTGGTCTACACTGTTCGTAAATAGCAGCTAATTAATTCCCGCATTTATTGAATTCTTACAAATGGAATTCCTCACAAATAGGCCTTGAAATGTAACTGCAAACAGAGTAGGACACAGATCAGTGTCAGCTGTTTCTTTATGAAATGATGTAGGTATCTGGAACCAAAGAAAGCTCATCAAACTGCTGAACATTGAGGACATATTTAATCCATTACTTCATCAATAGGAGCCATTTAATCAGGGTCTGCTCTGTTTGCTTATGAAATATTATAGATATGACTGTACAGATTCTGCCATGGCCAAAATTTCCCGAGTTAACCCTTCGTTTGCTATTCACGTCAATATACCTACCTGTAAATAGTGAAGACCCAGATGAGACAGCTCCTGCAGGAGCTGTCTCATCAGGGTCTGCACTATTTACAAGTTGATTGTGCAACCAGTGCACTCCACAGCAGTGATTTCACAGTGATATGCTTGTACACAGTGAAGATATATGTAATTATACAACAGGGCATGGGTAAAGAAGGAGAAATATATTTTAAAATTCAGCAAGCAAAGGTTAATTTGCCATTTTAAAACACACAATCTAATCAACATTCATGTCATTATTTCTTAACCCTTTCCCTGTTCTATATTTAATCCAAATTTCCTTACCTACTGAATATTCATGGACAAAATGGTTATAATCAAATATTGAAGGTTGAATATTGTAGCCATTTTAGAAAGTAAAGAAACAGATCTTCTCAAATTCCTGTAGCAAATAGAGTAGACCCTGATCAGACGGCTCCTCTAGGAGCCGTCTGATCTGGGTCTACTCTGTTTGCAAACGCGTGAAAACACGTTTATATGAGGGAAAGGGTTATTACATGAATATTCATGGAGTAAAGGGTTAATAAAACTGAACTTTGGAAATAGCAGCAGAGGACAATTTCAGAAAGTGACTATTTTATGAATAAACACAGGTTTGTTTAAAAGCAGGTGGATTGCTTAATGCAGGGTGAAAGTTATGCAGAAAGCTCCATCAGGAGCTTTCTGCATAAAATTTCATCCTGCTTTAAGCTACCACTTAAGAGGAGTTTTACTGTACTACCACCTACCTTTAAGACTCAGAATTAGGCATATTTTTGGTGGTTGCTTTAGAGGGGTTTTACCCCTGCTGTTGTGGATATACAGTAAAACCTCATTATATGGCCACTAAATTACATCAAGTATTTTATGTTGAAGGCAGATGGCTGCTTAAAGCAAGGTTTTACTTTCACCTTGCTTTAAGCAGCCACCTGCCCTAAATACTAAATAATTAACACAATTTAGTGGCCATTATAGAGAGGTTTTACTGTATAAACATGTCTAGTACACAAGCCTCAGGTTAGAAAACTTTCTGCTTGAGTCAGAGTTCATTCTCAAGCATCCGATCAATCATATACTTGAGAATGGACTCCTGATCAATCATATAGAATGGACTCCTGATCAATCATATACTTGAGAATGGGCTCCTGATCAATCATATACTTGAGAATGGGCTCCTGATCAATCATATACTTGAGAATGGACTCAAGACTCGAACCTCAGGGTCTGGTACAGTAAACCCCACTAAACCGGAATTTTAATTACGAACAAATTAGAGTATATTTAGGCAGAAGGCTGTTTGTTTAAGCTCCTGCATTAAGCTACCTCCTTTCTACTATTGATGCTAATTTTAACATCCATTTTAGAGGGGTTTTACTGTACATACATAACGGAGTGAACTAATATTATGTCATACAAGGGCTTGTTCCAGTAGACTAAATACACATTACACATGCAGTAAGCTGAATTATAGTTGAATGTGGGAAAGGGCATTTGCAACCAGGGTAGACCTTCATCAGATGGCTCCTAGAGGACCCCTCTGATCAGGGTCTGCACTGTTTGTCATTCAAAATCCTGTAGCAAATTCAAGTCTTTTTAAACTGAGTTGACTCTATAATTAAATACACACTAGTGGGATATTCAACTTTATTAATTCAGAGCTGAAAGGGTTATTCATGTAACAAATAATATTACTTGATAATACAATGTCATATGAATACAGGAATTTTAAGCCATTGGAGAAATGGTAGAATCAGATCTATATTACTTCAAAAGCAAACAGAGCAAACCCTGATTAGATTGCTCCTATAGGAGCCATCTGATCTATGTCTACTCCGTTTGCAAAGGTGTCCACACACAATGCCTTTATAATTCCCTTTGAAGCTATTTTTCGTTAAGGATGAAAGCATACATAGACGGACAGACAGACACCATGGCAGTACCAATAGTGGCATTAGGAAAAGATCTGAGCAAGTTTGAGAAAACTTTTTATACCATCTTTGTAAATGATTCATGTTCAGCTGTGGTCAAATCAACCGGAACAGACTTGCACATCTACAGTAAAACCCATCTAAACCAGATGTTAAATTCAGAAGAAAGATAGTCTTGGGAGACAGGTGACACCTTAATGCAGGGTGAAAGTCATGCAGAAAGCTCCTCTAGGAGCTTTCTGCATTACTTTAACACTGCATTAAGCAGCTGCCTGCCTAACAGTATCCAAATTCTTCCCTACTACTCAAATTCCAGTTTAGAGGGTTTTACTGTATCATGTGTTAAAACTCTTTACTTCATGAATATTTATTCAAGAATTCACAAGAGTAATTTTTATTCTGGCATATGAGCACGGGAATTTTTGGCAATGACAGAAACGGTAGAATCAGATCTGTATCATTTTATAAGCAAACAGAGCAGACCCTGACCAGACAGCTCCAACAGGAACCATGTGATCTGGGTCTTCTCTGTTCGCAAAGGTGTTCAGTCGTCTATCGGGCAGTGTTAACCCTTTTCCTCATTTAAACGCCTTTTCACGCATTTGTAAACAGAGTAGACCCAGATCAGATGGCTCCTATAGGAGCCATCTGATCAGGGTCTGCTCTGTTTGCTTATTAAATTATAATATATCTGACTACAGTTTCTATCAATATCAAAAACTCTTGTGTGCATTTACGTAATTTTATATTCCTGATGCAATAATTTCTTTTATGAATACATGTATGCAACTGGGAAAGAGACAAATGAATCTCATTAACAGTAGTGATCAAACTGTATGTGCTAGGTATACAAGGACTATGTATACAAGAAGCTGTCATAGGATATGGTTGTGTTCTTTTTGCTCATACACTATCTTAGAGATTTGACTTTATACTATTTCTCACAATACAAGAAAATTAGTTTATATTAACCCTTTACACCATAAATATGCCTTTCGACGCCTCTGCAAGGAGAGTAGGCCCAGATCAGATGGCTCCTGTGGAAGCTGTCTGATCAGGGTCTGCTCTGTTTGCTTAAGATAATATAAATATGACTGTACAGTTTCTGTTATGGCCAAAATATATTTCCTTTATTCATGTTGTTTTTCAATTCTGTAATTTCTGACGTGAATAGAGTTATATTGTAGCACTATGGAATGTCAGGTAATTTTGACAGCCTTATATACTCCTACACCATAATTTCCTCCACATATGACTCTGGCATCCAGCCCTCTTCACCGTCATACTTCACATACCACCAGCCTCCCTCAGGAGAGTCCAGCACATTCACTTCCTGTCCGCGTGGAACGCTTAACTCCCCTTCATTCTCTGCCGTAAAATCTGAACAAGTCCGAAATACTGACCTCTTTTGTTTGCCACCTGCTGGAACAGGTTTGGAACCAGCTGACTTGTTGGAATCTTTAGCATATTCTAAATAGTCTGCAGGTGCCCAGCCCTCCTGAGAGCCTGAGCTGACATACCACCAACCGTCAGCCTTGTCCAACAGTTCATACTGTTGGCCTATCACTAAGGTCATCTCTCCATCACTGCCTGCATGGAAATCAGCAATGGCATTAATCAAGCTGTCGGATGACACTTTGTTGTTATTTTGTATATCTGTAAAGTTACTTGTGCTTACTGTTTTGGATTTCACTGGAACTCCAGGTAATGGCTTAGTACTATGCTTGTCTGGTGAGTTTCCACATGTATTTGAATTATCTGGTTTGTTTGCACCAAGTCTTGCTTTTAAAACATTGGCAAGACCAGACACACCCCTTGGTCTTGCATCATCATCACTGTCAGAGTCTTCTTTCCTCTCAGCTGTTTTAATCTTCCCTCCACCCGGCTTCATAGGTAGTCCTGGCAGGGGTTTATTTCTAGCAGGACTTTCCTCAGTTTCCTCTTCCACATTTGTGCCACCTGGAGGCTTTGGTGGCAGAGGACGGGAGGAATATTTCTTTGGATCTAAACTTGATTTAGCTCCCCCAGCACTGAAATCTCCAGATTTAGGAGAATAACCTGGTGGTGTGGTTGGTCTTCCTGGTTTTGGCTTTACAGCAGTGACTGGTTTATTGTCAGTATGTGGAAGTGATGGTAGCCCTGGTCTTTTGCCAACATTTGAGGTTGTAGATGGTCCCGAGTCATCACCATCTTTTTGTCTGTTTTCAAATTTGGATTTAAGAACACTTGCAAGGTCACCAACTTTAGCTCCGCCAACATCCACACAAGGTTTTTCTTTTTCATGCTTTGCTAATGTTGGTTTTGTAGTTGTATCTGTCTTGGGTTTAGCCCAAACTGGTTTTTTGGAAGTATCATTGTCATGTTTTGCCCATGTTGGTTTCGAACTATTATCAATATTAGATTTTGTGTTGGTCCTGTTTTCATTTTTAGCCCAAGATGGCTTTGTGTCAATGTCACTGTCCTTTTTTGCCCATGGAGGCTTGTTACTATTATCACTGTCACTTTTTACCCATGATGGTTTTGAAGATTGTACCACTGCAGGTTTGGTCCCTGGGAACCCTACTTTATTGAGCACAGGCTTGAGGCCTTGTTTTGAGTCTTCATCATGTTTTGTTTTTTGAGATGCAGTTGGAGGGGTAGGCTTAGTCTCTAATTTGGGCTTTTGTGTCAGATTTGGTGGTGTTGGTTTTGGTTTTTGTGCTTGAGTTGGAGGACTTGGCTTCTGTTCCAGTTTTGGTTTCATATTCACTGCGGGAGGAGCAGGAGCAGATTTGTCTACTTCCTTATTTTCAAACTTTGCTTTCAGAGCACCTGCCAATCCAGCCACGTTTATTCTACCGCTGCTTTCTTCCTGATCTTCTGATTTACTAATTACTTTAGCTGCAGGTGTGGGTTTATTACCTAGATCAGGCTTTACTTTAAATGGTGGCGTTGGCTTGGCTAATCCCGTTTCTAGACTGGTCTCACTGGTTCCTGTTTTAGCAGTTTGTGGCGGTGGTGGTGGAGATTTTAACAAGTTTCTACTTGGTGTTTTCTGTCCAGCTGTTTTACTAGGCAACTGGAAAGCTGGCTTTGCTTGTGTGGGTTTTGAAGCTGCTGTAGAGACAGATGGCCCGGTGCTATTTCTAACTGATTTTTCAGTTTGATCATTGTCATCATCAAGAAAGTCTTTCTTTGGTGGTGTTGGGGGTCCTTTGCCTTTCTGAAGCTTGGCTTTTAAAGCCCCCTTAAGTCCCTCCACTGCTGAGATTCTGCGGGGACTGCCATTACTGTCGCTATCATTGGTCAGGTCTTCCTGACTCCCTAATGTGGCTTTTGGTTTCTGAAAAAGAAATAAACAAAAAGATTGTCTTATTCTGCAGCTCCTATATTTTTAAGCCTTATCATTCCTATTTGAGCAAGCTAAACAGATCTTACAAAAAGTGCATTCAAATCATTTGCATTCAAAGTCAAGGGAAAACATTTGCAACCATTTTTTAGAGTTCCTAAAACCATTTTGCAGGCTATACCGTGTGGTGACAGTTTTGGCACTGGGGTCCTATTGGAGAAATAAGTTGCACAGATATTCCAGAAGCAACAAAAATTTCCTATCGGAATAATAGCTTGCATAGATATTCCAAGAAGCAATAAGTTTTACTATTTGGGAAATAATTTCCACAGATAAAGAAAAAGAAATAAACAAAAAGGTAGTCGTATACTGCAGCTCCTATATTTTTAAACCTTATCATTCCTATTTGAGCCATAAAGAGCAAGCTAAACAGATCTTGAAAAAGGGCATTCAAAGTCAAGGGCAATCATTTGCAACCATTTTTAGAGTTCCTACAAGCATTTTGCAGGGTGAGTTTTGGCACTACCTCTCGCTAGCTGTATGGGGGTGATCTAGGGTATACTGTGTGGTGAGTTTTGGCACTACCTCTCGCTAGCTGTATGGGGGTGATCTAGGCTATACTGTGTGGTGAGTTTTGGCACTACCTCTCGCTAGCTGTATGGGGGTGATCTAGGGTTTGATCACAGGTATAGTTGCCATCGGAGCCCTATTGGAGAAATATTAGTATTATTAATACTACAGTAAAACCCCTCTAATGCGACCACTTAATGAATAAACACGGGTGTCTTTATAAGCAGGTGGTTGCTTAATGCAGGGCAAAATTAATGCAGAAAGCTCCTCTAGGAGCTTTCTGCATTAATTGTGTCCTGCATTAAGCTACCACCTGCATATAGCACCCATAAGTATACCTCTTTTAGGTGGTCGCATTAGCGGGGTTTTACTGTTTAGGAAATACGTTCCACAGATACTGCACATGCAAAACAATGACAGTCGACCTAACATTCCAAGCTATGGATGTATGGGTCCCAATCCGTTGTGGACACAACCACTGCAACTAGGATGCAAAAGCTGATGACTGTGCAGAACAGCCGCAGCAAAACAGTGGCTAGTTTGTATGGTTGGCAGCTGGATCGTAGTCGAGAAATTGCAGTGTAGAGGCTATAGCAATCCACCCTTCTTCTACACAGCGACTTCCCGGGGCGGCTGCATTTCGAGGAAGTATTTTTTTCCACACGCGATACTGGACCAGAAAGAGAAAGAATGTCCTATATTGGATGGAATGGTGCAATATGGGAGACACACCACATGGCAAAAGGAGATATTACATCTGTTCGGGAGCTGCTGTAGAGGTTGCTAGAGAGGCAGCCGGGATGGTTGGCCAGAGCAGCCGGCTGGTAGAGCATGCCATGGGTCAAAGAAAAGCCTATTTCATATAGAAAGGGATATTTGTTTCTGTAGCTGAAGGGACAGCGGTCGGAGAGATGGTGGGAACAGCAGTTGGAGTTTGTGTGGCCTCCCAACCTACTGAGTTCTTGTAGATGGATGCAATGGCTAGGGGCTAATTGGACCTTGCTAGGATTTTCTTTGCGATTAGAAACACCAACAACAGGCCTGAGGCGTACTGGAGAAATGTTTGGGTAGACTCTGCGATCGAGAGAAAATCCACCTATTTTTCTATTTCCTGCTCGGTCATGGTGGTTAGAGCCAACTTTGTTGGTTGTTTCTCAGAGGAGATCTTCTAATGCCTCAAGATGAGTTTCTATAGCTTCTAGGCGGTACTCCAAAGGGCTTTCCATACCGCCTATCACCTCATCGACAGCATAGAACGACTCATCGACATCATGGAACGACTCTGACAACATTTTCTTGATGCAGTTCAACCTAGCGAGGAACTCGGATACATTGCAGGTTTGAACTTTGAAGGAGTTTTGGCTACTACGTGGCTCTGCAGGCAGGACGTCAGCAGATGAGTCAGCAGGCATGTTGTATGCAGGCAGATGGGCAGGAGGGTCATCGACAGGCAGGTCGACGTGGCTCCTCGATTCAGTTAGAGAAGTTGGTTTGTGGTTCCAGATGCGGTAGAGCCTGGAGATCCTGATTTGAAACTTCTTTCTTGTCTTGTCCAGTGGAATCTTTCCCTACAAGGAATGTATCTCGTTGACGCCACTTGCTGATAGTACTCACCTTTGCAGCATCGCTGTGCCACTATACCCCCAAACATAGTTTGCAAAGGGACCTCCAAGCTCTACCACATCTAGAACCACAAATCGACTTCTCTAACATCGAGAAAATGTTGGCAGAGTCGTTCCATGATGTTGGTGAGTCGTTCTATGCTGTAGATGAGGTGATAGGCCGTATGGAAGGCCCTTTGGAGAACCGCCTAGAAGCTATAGAAACTCATCTGGAGACAATAGAAGATCTCCTCTGAGAAACAACCAACGAAGTTGACTCTAACAACCATGATTACATCATGCAGGAAACAGAAAAATAGATGGACTTTCTCTTGATCGCTGAGTCTACCCAAACCTTCCTCCAGTACGCCTTAGGCCTGTTGTTGGTGTTTCTAATAGCAAAGAAAATACTAGCAAGGTCCAATTTGCCCCTAGCCACTCAGTAGGTTGAGAGGGCCACACAAACTCAAACCGCTGTTCCCACCATCCCTCCGACCGCCGTCCCTTCAGCTACAGAAACAAATATCCCTTTCTATATGGAATAGGCTTTTCTTTTGACCCATGGCATACTCTACCAGCCGGCTTCTCTGGCTAACCATCCCGGCTGCCTCTTTAGACACCTCTACAGCAGCTGCCGTACGGATGGAATATCTACTTTCGTCATGTGGTGTGTCTCCCATATTGCACCATTCCATCCAATCTAGGACATTCTTTCTCTTTCTGGTCCAGTATCGAATGTGAAAAAAATACCAACTTCCTCGAAATACAGCCCCTTGGCCCCTTGTTGCTTCTTGGAATACCTATGCAAGCTATTTCTCAAATAGGAAAACTTGTTGCTTCTGGAATATCTATGCATGATATTTCTCCAACAGAAAATTTCTGTTGCTTCTGGAATATCTGTGCAACCTATTTCACCAATAGGGCTCAAGTGTCTCCCGTGGCTCAACGAGATAAGCCACTACCATGCCCTACCAACATGTGAGCGAATGCTAGACCACCCCCATATAGCCAGCGAGAGGTGGTGCCCAAACTATCTCCACAAGGTATAGCCTGCAAAATTCTTGTACAAAAAATGGTTGCTCTTGTAATGGCTGCTGTTGACTTGGAATGCTCACCAAACACTTACCAATTTTCAACAAATTTATCGAATAATATCTAAATTATTACCAAGCAGAGGCAATCACATCATTACCATGGCAACCAAGTCTTTCGAAACAACTTTGATTGGCATTTAGTAGTATTTGGGTCCCTCGAAATCAATTTTCAGCAAAATCAAACAATATCTAAATTTCGACAAATCAGAGCCCACCATTTGGGTACTATGGCAATTTTTAACAAATCAAAAGTAGGATGCATATCTGCATATCACCAGCAATGTACATGTGAAGTTTCATTAGGATCGGACCATTACGTACACGGTGGAAGAAGAAGAATTGGAACAAGAGGGCCAGAATGGCCCTGAAGCGCTCACCAGACAATCAGAGTAGAGGATTTTCAAAGTTTTCACTATTTGTTTCTATTCAAAACTACCCACCCCTGGGGCGGGGCCAATTTTGACCCCAGGGCCATAATTATGTCTCCCCCATTTATGGGGAGATATATTGTTTTTGCCAGAGTTGTCTGTCTGTCCGTCCGTCTGTCTGTCTGTCCGTCACAAACTTGTGTCGCGCGTATCTCTGAAACCAGTTGGGCTAGAGTCACCAAACTTCACAGGAATGTTCACCAGCATGAGTTGTTGTGCACCTGGGGTTTTTGAATTGTCTCCCCCTGATAACTTTGGAGTTATTGCCCCTGATGACTTAAAATTAGAAAAACTTTGTGTCGCGCGTATCTCTGAAACCGCTGGTACTAGAGTCACCAAACTTCACAGGAATGTTCAACAGCATGAGTTGTTGTGCACCTATGGTTTTTGAATTGTCTCCCCCTGATAATTCTTGAGTTATTGCCCCTGATATGAATACTTAAATTTATACAAACTTTGTGTCGCGCGTATCTCTGAAACCAGTAGGGCTAGAGTCACCAAACTTCACAGGATTGTTCACTAACATGAGTTGTTTTGCTCTTGGGGTTTTGAATTGTCTCCCCCTGTTAACTTTGGAGTTACTGCCCCTGATGACTTGAAATTAGACAAACTTTACCTAGTGTCGTGCATATCTTTGAAACCACTAGGGCTAGAGTCACCAAACTTCACAGGAATGTTGACCAACATGAGTTGTTGTGCACCTGGGATTTTTGAATTGTCTCCCCTTGATAATTTTGGAGTTATTGCCCCTGATATTACTTAAAATTGAGAGAAACTTTGTGTCATGCATATCTTTATAACCACTAGAGCTAGAGTCACCAAACTTCACAGGAATGTTGACCAGCATGAGTTATTGTGCATCTGGGGTTTTTAATTGTCTCCCCCTGATAACTTTGGAGTTACTGCCCCTTATGACTTAGAATAAGAGAAACTTTACTTTGTGTCACATGTATCTATGAAACCACTAGTACTAGAGTCACCGAACTTCACAAGAATGTTGACAAGCATGTGTTTTTGTGTACCTGGGGCTTTTGAATTGTCTCCCCTTGATAATTCTTGAGTTACTGCCCCTGATATGATAACTTAAAATTAGAGAAACTTTGTGCTGCGCATATCTCTGAAACCAGTAGGGCTAGAGTCACCAAACTTCACAGAAATGTTCACCAGCATGAGTTATTGTGCCTTATGACTTAGAATAAGAGAAACTTTACTTTGTGTCACATGTATCTATGAAACCACTAGTACTAGAGTCACCCAACTTCACAAGAATGTTGACAAGCATGTGTTTTTGTGTACCTGGGGCTTTTGAATTGTCTCCCCCTGACAATGTTGGAGTTATTCACTGTTATTGCCCCTGATGACTTAAAAATTAGACCCTGATAAGTTTGGAGTTACAGACATTACACTTGTGTATTGGAAAGAGGATGGGAGGGGGAGACATCTGTTTTTGTTACAAAAACAAACCTCTAGTTTATATAACTTTTGTAGAGATTTCAATATTTGTTTCTATTGAAAACTGCCCACCCCTGGGGTGGGGCCAATTTTAACCTCAGGGCCATAATTTATATAACTTTTGTAGAGGACCTGAACATGATGCTATATGTCAAATATGAAAGCTGAGCACCTTCCAGTTTCAGAGAAGAAGATTTTCAAAGTTTTCACTATTTGTTTCTATTCAAAACTGCCCACCCCTGGGGCGGGGCCAATTTTGACCCCAGGGTCATTATTTATATAACTTTTGTAGAGGAACTGAACATGATGCTCTGTGCCAAATATGAAAGCTGAGAGCCTTCCAGTTTCAGAGGAGAAGATTTTCAAAGATTTCACTATATGTTTCTATTGAAAACTGCCCAACCCTGGGGCGGGGCCAATTTTGACCCCAGGGGCACAATTTATATAACTTTTGTAGAGGACCTGAACATAATGCTCTGTGCCAAATATGAAAGCTGAGAGCCTTCCAGTTTCAGAGGAGAAGATTTTCAAAGATTTCACTATTTGTTTCTACTGAAAACTGCCCAACCCTGGGGCGGGGCAAATTTTAACCCCAGGGCCATAATTTATATAACTTTTGTAGAGGACCTGAACATGATGCTATGTGCCAAATATGAAAGCTGAGAGCCTTCCAGTTTCAGAGGAGAAGATTTTCAAAGTATTACTATATGTTTCTATTGAAAACTTCCCACCCCTGGGGCGGGGCCAATTTTGACCCCAGGGGCATAATTTATATAACTTTTGTAGAGGACCTAAGGGTGAAGCTATGTGCCAAAGATGAAAGCTGAGAACCCTGTAGATTCAGAGGAGAAGATTTTTAAATGTTCAAATTGTTGACGACGAACGACGCACGCCGACGGACGACGGACATCAGGCGATCACAAAAGCTCACCCTGAGCACTTTGTGCTCTGGTGAGCTAAAAAAGAATAATAATAATAAATAATAGGCCTTTCTACACCTTTGCAAACAGAGTTAGACCTATATCAGTCGACTCCAGTTCGGTTTGGTTTTACATCGTTTTAACAATATTTTAATCATTTCACGACGTCCATCTAATTACAAGTGGAGGAAAACCCCAGAGATCTCTTGTAGGAGCCGTGTGACAAGGGTCTGCTCTGTTTGCATTTGACACGATGTATGACAGATCTGATTCCAAAGTTTGTGTCAAAGCAAAACATTTCCTTGAAAAGTTTACATTATAAAACTTCATATAGTAAATACTCATGATCTCATAATTTTTTACCTGAGTATTGAACAGGGAAAGGATTAACCCTTCGCTTGCTATTCGCGTCAATATACCTACCTGTAAATAGTGAAGACCCAGATGAGACAGCTCCTGCAGGAGCTGTCTCATCAGGGTCTGCACTATTTACAAGTTGATTGTGCAACCAGTGCACTCCACAGCGAAACACATGTACACAGTGAAGATATATGTAATTATACAACAAGGAGAAATATATTTTAAAATTCAGCAAACGAAGGGTTAAGAGTGTTGTTTGAAAGATTAGCCTTTACACCCAGCAGGCAAATCCATGATTACCATAGCAAACAGTTTGGATTCAGTTGAGGAAATGAGTAACTCTATGTCTCATCAGGATCCACATCGTTTGATACTGTTGAATATTCATATAAGAAATAATGACATCATGAATATCTATTAGATGAATTTTTATGTTGGTATTTGAACACGATTTGTTTTAGCCTTGGCAGACTCAATATAATTAGATCTATGTAATTCCGTAAGCAAACACAGTAGACCCTGATCATATAGCTCCTACAGGAGCCATCTGATCTGGGTCAACTCTGTTTGGAAATTAATTCCGTTTGTATGCGGGAAAGAGTCAAATTCAGTTTGTATGAGGGAAAGAGTCAATGTAAAGGTATAGAAGAAAGTCTGCTTCGAAATATCTATAGAAGAAAGTTCACTTCGAAAATATCTATAAGAAGATATTTTCAACATTCTAATATTACCAAAATACAAGAAATCCCTTCTACTCTTTACTCCACAGACACACTTTTAAATGCATTAGCAAACAGAGCAGACCCAAACCAGACAGCTCTTGTAGGAATCAAATGATCAGGGTCTAATTTGTTTGCTAATAGAATAATACAAATCTGATTCTACAGTTTCTGCCATGGTCATACTTTTTGTCATCATTTCTAAATTCAAGATCTACACTGTTTGTCTAGAGGAAGATGCACACAATCATGTGACATATGTATGCATACCTGTCATAGTTGAAAACATATGTCTTTTCTTCAGGTGGGCATATAAAAGTTGAACAAAGAGTAATGAGTACCCAAAGCATTGATTTTGTAACACACTGACCTGTTTCTGTGCGGGTGGAGGAGGGGGTGGGGGAGGTGTTGCGCTAACTGAGCTGGGAGGCGGTGCAGTGTTCACCTTCTCAATGTAGGAAGCCGGTGCCCAGCCCTCTCTGTCATCAATCTGAATATACCACCATCCTCCCTCACTCTTCTCTAATACCTAAAAAAAGAGATGGACATAAGATATAGTAACAAAACAACGGAATAACTAGTTTATTTCTCCATCAAACCCTATGTTATGACCAATCTTTAGAATTGTCTCTTCAAGATGATTCTAAAGGTCGTCACAGTATAGGGTTTGGTTGAGAAATGACGATTTTAGTATTTGAGTATGCATATTTATCAGTCACTCTCAGAACTCGTAAGAATCGCCTCTTCGAGACAGAGCGTAACAAATAGATGGAGAGACAAATGGAGAGACTTTTTATCAAGTTTTACAGCGTTTTAACAGTATTTCAGTCATATCACTACATCCAGCTAATTTTGGATGGAGAAAGACCCCAGAGATTCCTCAGCGCAATGAACAAATTGCATTGTTTTGTGCTAAGCGAATGTCAGTCGAAGACCATAACCACTCGGCCACAGAGGTCCTAATGGAAGGACTAACAACTGAGAAGAGATCCCTAAATATCACCCTGCAGAAGCTGATGATAACGACTAGAAGTCCTGCAATAGAATCTTGAAATGGCATAGCAAAAACCTAAATTGTCACACCTTGAAATGGTAAAAACCTAGAAATGATACAATAAAACCTTGAAATTGCATTGTAAAAAGCTAGAAATGGTAGAGTCAAACCTTGAAATGACACGATAAAAAACCTAGAAACAATATAGCCAAACCTATATATGACACGGTAAAAACCTAGAAACAATATAGCCAAACCTAGAAAAGATATGGTAAAAAACCTAGAAACAATACAGCCAAACCTAGAAATGATACAGTAACTAGAAATCATTCCAGATGCAATACAATCATGAAACAAGAGTGTGTTTGTGAAACACTTATGCACCAACCTTTGACCCTGAAGGATGATTTTGACCTTTGACCTATGGACCAGGGAGTTGAACGCGACACATCACCTTTGTGTGGTGAACATTTGTGCCAGGTTATTTTGAAATCCATTCACAGATAAAAAAGTTACAGAAACGACATGAAATTTGGGACGGAAGGACATGTGGAAGCTGGACGGAAGGACGGACAACGCGATTACTATATGCCTGAATTCTACTGTTTGCCACTGCAAATTTCTTCATTTTCTAATTTGTGTACCAGAACCAAATCAGTTAATATTCAAAATGGGCGGAGTCTTGTATGACAAGATCTAATTGTCATGGAATCGGTTACAGAATGTCCCCCAAACGAAACGAACAGCAGATATTAATGTGACGGGAACCTTTTAGCACGACTGAATTGTGATGTATTCTGATAAGAAATAAATTGTGCAATTAACTGACTTGCGTTTTCTGTTCATTTCTATTTCCCACCTTACTTTATAACTACATGTATATTATTTTCCACCTAGCCCTGTTATAGTAGGTGTAATTTCCTTTAAAAGCATGTGTTAGCTTCAACTTCATGACTGTCCCCTAATATTACTAACAATTCACGTGCACGTGTTCTGCTTTGCTTCGGCAGATTGGCGAATGCGCCGACCGAGCTACCGGGCCGCTTACATATTCTTCATCCCGACTGTGTTAGGTTCGGTACCGTGACATACTTCCCCACTTAATTGAAATTCGTCCTCGAATTTATTCAATCGTGAGTAGTATATATATATATTTGAAGGCGTCTTAGACTAACCATACAAATACGTCACGGTCAAATGTAACAGGGGGAGAAAAATATGCAGCCAGACCGGGGCTCGAACCCGGGACCTTCGGACTACCGTTCCGACGCTCTACCGACCGAGCTACCGGGCCGCTTACAAATTCTTCATCCCGACTGTTAGGTTCAGCACTGTGACATTAATGAGCAATTTTTTCTAAATATTCACCAATCACAGGCCATCACTGGATGACCATGGCAACCAACATTTTTGAAACACCTGCCATTAAGTTCAAAGTACCCATATACCCCTACTTACCAATTTTCAGCAAATTCTGATATTTAAATTTTGACCAATCAGAGGCCACCACTCCATTACCATGGTAACTAACTCCATTCGTACGCACAACAACCCAAGACACAAGACATACCACTACTAGGAGATTAGGATAGTCTTCTTCGAGATCAAAGGACGAACAACACGAACTAACTCCATTACCATGGAAACTAACACCTAAGATTGAGTTTGTGGTACCCAAAACCCCTACAATATCAATTTTCAGCAAAATCAAACAATACCTAAATTTCAACCAATCAGAGCCCACCATTTGGTTACCATGGCAACATCTTAAAAACAAAAAGTTGAATGCATATCTGCACATAACCAGCAATGTTCATATTAAGTTTCATTTAGATGGGACTATTACTTATAAAGACATGTGTCGGACAAGTTCACGGCAGAAGAACATGAATCGGAAGAAAGACGAATAACATTACTAGAATTGTTTTAGATACAAAAACCACATGATGTCCCCCGCCAAAAAACAAAACATTTCAAAGTCCCCTAACTCTGCAGAAAATCATCAAACTGGAACATGAAAATGATATGCACAACTACGCATGGTGCTGATCAATCCTATGAATTAAGTCTCATGAAAATCAGACCAAAGGTTTTGGAGAAACAGTTAAAATTAAAATCCTTTACTCCATGAATATTCATGACAGAAGTAATGAGACCATGAATATTAATTAGATTAATTGTTATAATAGCGCATTGACACAGAATTTTTTGGCAATATATTATAAGTAAACGGAACGGACTCTGATCAGACGGCTCCTATAAGTTTGGTGAAAATTGAACCATTCCTTCAGGAGATATTGTCCGGAAACCCAAAAAGGACGGACGGACGGACAGACAGACAAGCTGATTACTATAGGGCACGCGCATCTTCATGCTGGGCCCTAATCATTTATTACAAGAATATTCAATAGTGTTAAAAATAAAAGAGCAGCTAATTAATATTCATGATATACTTTCTTAACACTTTCCTTCATATAAACACTTTTCACGCCTTTGCAAACTGAGTAGACCCAGATCAGACAGCTCTTGCAGGAACAAAAAATATCCACTATTCAATCCCCATTACCCTAAGTTAACCCTTTGCTCCATGAATATTTATGAAAGAAATGATAACATCATGAATAGTAATTAGAGTAATAGAGTAATTTCCACAATGGCATATTCACACATGATTTTTTTCTAAAACAGAAACGGAGGATCAGAACTATATTATTCCATAAGCAAACAGAGCAGACTTACAGGAGCCATCTGATCTTGTCTCGTCTACTCTGTTTGCAAAGGCATAGAAAGGTGTATCTATGGAGTAAAGGGTTAACAAGTATTTATGAAATCACGAATTCCTAGTAACATCGTCATGAAATAAATGTCTAAGAATATGTTAACCCCTTCCCACCTATAGACGCCTTTTGACGTCTTTGCAAACAGAGCAGACCTAGATCAGACAGCTCCTGTTGGAGCTGTCTGATCAGGGCCTGTAACGTTCTATTTGCTTAAGATCTTTCAATGATTGTGCTCATAAAGTCATGAAATCTTAAATAATGTCAAGAAAGTAAAGAAACAGATCTTTGAAATTCCACTAGTATACAGAGCAGACCCTATAAAAGACGTCTGATCTGGGTCTGCTCTGTTTGCAAATGCATGAACACATGTTTATATGAGGGAAATAGGAGATGGAATGATTTGTTTGTGTTGATTTACGTCAGTTTCTGCTCACGATGGGCTAATTGGACGCCCCAGAGAGAGGGAAGAGGATACAGAGAAACCCGGGCGCGATGGAATGAGTTTAATTTTTAAAAGACAAAAACTGTTGAATCAAATCTATATAATTACATAAGCAAACACAGCAGACCCTGATTTGATGGCTCCTATAGAAGCTGTCTGATCAGGTCTACTTTGTTTGAAAATGTGTTAAACGGTATAACTAAGAGAGAAATGGAAAATCCTTTACAAAAAAACCCCTCTTAACCAGAATTCTAGTAGAGATGAATTTAGATACTTTAAGGCAGGTGGATGCTTAATGCAGGATGAAAGCCATAAAACTTGATTTTAAGCCTGAATTAAGCTGCCACCTGTCTACAACTTCGATGCCGATACTAATTGAATATCCGGTTTGGAGGGGTTTTACTGTACTTGATTATCACATCTTTTTATGCCTTTGCAAATAGGGTCAACGCTGTCTGATCAGGCTCTGCTCTATTTGTTTATATGCTAAAGATCCAATTCTTACTGTTACCATGGCAATAGATTACTTTATTTAACACATTCCCTCCTAGTGACACATTTTTGTGCCTCTGTTAGTCTTATTTTGAAATCATTGTGATAAATAGAGCATCTGCTCACAATGATTTCTAAACTACAAAATTCTAAAAGTTTCCTTTTTGGTAGATTTATTTAAAGAGGTTGAGTCTAAATATAGTCTAGGAGAGAATGAATTAATATTCTTAGATACGATAATCCAATTATTTACCTTCACTTGCTGTCCTGAAGTAAAACTTATTCCATCCCCAACCACATCTTGAAACTCTGCTATGGTGACGTAGTCCACACAGATGGAATTAATCCTGACAATGGCTGGCTTATTAACAGCATTCTTCTTTCCAAACATGGGCTGCAAGAAAACAGTGCACATGAACCCTTTCCCTTATATCGATGCCTTTTGACGCTTCTGCAAAAGTCACCTGTTGAAACCATTGTGATAAATAGAGCATTTGCTCCTATAGGAGCAAATGCTCTATTCATCACAATGGTTTCGAACCACAAAATTCTAAAATTTTCCATTTCCCTAGTTAATGCTCCTTTTCAGTAGATTTATTCAAATATGTTGGGTCTAAAGAAAGCATATGAGGTAAAGGGTTAACCCTTTCCCTACAGAACATTTATATGTGAATTGGTCCCATCATGAATACAGTAGAACCTATCTTAAACGGTCATCAACAAGATGTGTTTGTGAAACACTATGCCCCCGATTATCACCAAAATTTGACCCGTAATTTGACCTTTGACCTTGATGTATGACCTTGACCATAATAAGTCGCCCCTAAAAATGTTCGCCATCATAAAAAAGTTGCACATGCATGCCAAGTTTGAAGTATGTCTGTGTAATGGCTACAATAGTATCGCCAACGTTAAAGTTGGGGGCAAACCAACAGCCTTACAGGGAGGGCAAAAATAATATGACCCCCTTTAATATGGGGGGGGGGGGGATAAAAAGAGGCCTAATTATGGAGCTGTAAGGCAGGTGGCAGCTTAATGCAGGTCAAAGGTAATGGAACTTTCTGCATTACTTTTGTCCAGCATTCAGCAACTAGAGGTTTTTGTCACAAAAACGAATGTCTCCCCTCTAATAAAAACAATATGTAAAGGGAAATCACTAAAAATGTTATGGACTTGATGATTGATACTTCCCCTCATTATGCGCTTTCCACACCACATTTTTCAAGAAGAAAATGATAACAGCTAATAACTCCAAAAATATTGATACCAGAGTTATGGCCCTTGTGCATGACGCTTACTTTCATCATGCTCTTTCCATAAATGAAATGTCATTCAATAGCATCAGTCGAACAGGAGTTATTGATCGGACAAAAAATGTAACAAAGGGCAATACAAAAGTATTGAAGCCAGAGTCATGGCCTTTGTTCATGACACTTTCTCTCATCATGCTCTTTCCATGTATAAAGTTTCAATACAATGGCAAGAGCCATGTAGGAGTTATCGTCCGGACAAGAAAGCGTTAAACAAATGTACAAGGGGCAATAATTCTCAATTTATTGAAGCCAGAGTTAAGGACCTTATGCATGACACTTTCTCTTATCATGATCAATCCATGTATGAAGTTTCACTCCAATGGCATGTGCCATATAGGAGTTATCATCCTGACAAAAAATTGTGTTTTTTTACAAAGGGCAATAACTCCAATATTAGTGATGCCAGAGTTATGGACCTTTAGCATGACACTTTCTCTTATCATGATCTTTCCATGTATGAAGTTTCAATCCAATGGCATGAGCCATATAGGAGTTATCGCCTGGACAAAAAATTTGTTGAAAAAATTACAAGGGCAATAACTCCATTATTAATGAAGCCCGAGTTATGGACACTTCCTCTCGCCATGATCTTTCAATATATGAAGTTTCAATCCAATGGCATGAGCCATATAGGAGTTATCGTCCGGACAAAAAAGTGTGCATTTTTTTTACAAGAGGCAATAACTCCTATATTAGTGAAGCCAGAGTTATGGACCTTGTGCATGACACTTCCTCTGATTATGCTCTTTCCTTATATGAAGTTTCAATCAACTGGCATCAGCCATATTGAAGTTATCGTCCGGACAAAAAAGTGTGACGGACAGACGGACTGACGGACAGACGGCCGGCCGGACGGACGGACAGACAGACAGACAACTCTCACGAAAACAATATGTCTCTCCCATATAAATATGGGGGGAGACATAATTATCCAGATTGACTCGAACTTCTGTTATTTCGAAGTAATTTGTATGGTCCCTTGAAGTTCGAGATATTGAAGTTAAAACGGTATATGAACACAGGAAATTTTGGCCATGGCAGAAACTGCAAAATCATATCTGTATTATTTAATAAGCAAACAAAGCAGATCCTGATCAGATGGCTCCTACAGGAGCCATCTGATCTGGGTCTACTTTGTTTGCAAAGGCATAAAAAGAAATATTTACGGAGTATGGGGTTAATTATCTTTTACGTTGAATCTGCAAAAATTCACAGTCAGACTTAATCTTTATCACAATATCCGAAACCTTCCTAGCATTTGTAAACAGCTGAGATCCAGAATCCAAGTTGATTAACACTTCGCTTGCTGAATTTTAAAATACATTTCTCCTTCTTTACCCATGCCCTGTTGTATAATTACAAGTATCTTCACTGTGTACAAGTATTTCGCTATGCAATCACTGCTGTGGAGTGCACTGGTTGCACAATCAACTTGTAAATAGTGCAGACCCTGATGAGACAGCTCCTGCAGGAACTGTCTCATTTGGGTCTTCACTATTTACAGGTAGGTATATTGACGTGAACAGCAAGCGAAGGGTTAACACTCAGTAGTAAAAATTTTACCAGTTCCAAATTTGAGAAGACACAATATTTTCACAACTGGGTAATCATTAAAATGTATGCATATCATGTTCTGAAACATTTCATAACTATCACTGAATGCAGTTACCATAAAAAGCACTGTCTTGTCAGAGTAGTTGATATTTTGACCAATCAAGGGGCAATAACTCTATGAATTAGAGCACTGCATGCGGGTGCTAACAAGTCTCTCACTAGTACCTTGTTGTCAGGCCTGGGCGGAGGTCTTACAGACCCACCCCTCTTTAGCGAGCGTGACTTCATATTTCGAATGTTCTCGTTGATTTTGTCTGTCTCCTTGTCGCCTGGTTTGTTCTCTTTCAGGATTTTACTGATCTCACTGATCGTGTATATGTCCTCTTCCTCTGGCACAGCATATGTGTCATCATCATCAAACTCATCGTCAATATCAATAGACACAGGTTGCATCTCCTTCTCCTGTTTACAGAAACATTCAAAATAAAAAGGGAGGCAATTATTTCATTTGTACAACACTAACCCTTTCAATGCTGAATTTTCAAATAGACTATTCCAAAGTTTAAACTGGTCAAAAAGTGCTACATGACTAACAGTACAGACCCTGATAAAAGGGCTCCTCTAGGAGCCCTCTCATCTGGGTCTACACTATTTGCAAGGGACATAAGTGACTAATTTCCCACACTGAAAGAGCAAGAGCTATCACTTCCATGTGCATAAACTTTCCTATGCTTTAATCATCAAATTTCTTTCAATTCTCTTTAACCCTTTCCCTATTCTATGTTTATTACAAATTTTAATACCTACTGAATATTCATGGACAAAATAGTTATAATGGAATATCAAAGGTGGAACATTGTAGCCATTTTAGAAAGCAAAGAAACAGATTTATCAAATTCTATTAGCAAACAGAGCAGACCCTGATCAGACGGCTCCTCTAGGAGCCGTCTGATCTGGGTCTACTCTGTTTGCAAATGCGATAAAACACGTTTACATGAGGGAAAGGGTTAAATCCACTGTCCAAGTACCATACAGGTTCTCCATAGACACCTTTTCATATCTGCAAACAGAGTAAACCCAGATCAGATGACCGTGTAGGAGCTGTATGATCAGGGTCTGCTCTATTTGCTTATAGAATATCCCGGATCTGGTTCTATGTTACTTGGCATAGCTATGTAATCAATTGTTTTACATAACAATATAAAAAATAATTAGTTAACCCTTTCCTTCATATAAACCCCTTTTCATGCATTTTCAAACCGAGAAGACAGCTCTTGGTTTCTAAAATGGCTACAATGTTCAACTGTCCATATTTCATTATAAATATTTTGTCCACGATTGTTCAATAGGTATTGAAATTTGGACTAAATATAGAACAGGGAAAGGTTTATTTAATGCTCATAATGGTTGGGAGTCTGTCATGAATATTCGAAAAATAGAGGGGATAAGCTGTATCTTATCTGTATCTAAACTGTTCATTACAAAGTTGCCCCAAATGTGAAAAGAGTTAACCATTTCCCTGTTGAATATTCATATTAAAAATAATGACATCATGACTATTTTTGTACACAGGGAGTTTTGCCACTGATAGAAACTGTAACATCAGACCTGTTATAGTTTCATAAGCAAACAGAGCAGACCCTGATCAGATGGCTCCTATTGGAGCCATCTGATCTGGGTCTACCCTGTTTGCAAAAGCATGAAAAGCATTTATATGGCAGGGAAATGGTTAAGCATTTCATATACATTGTACAGGTAAACTAAATAACAATGCATGAAATATTTCAAGCTTCCGAGCATAGTGGACTGCTTACCTGGAGCAAGTTACTGATTTCATGGAGGGATCTGACAATCTGGGGGCCTTCACCGCTGTTCCGGCCCTGTTCTGACCCCTTTCTGACTTGGAATGCCTCGGTTTTCATCAGGTAGGTGGCTGGAACGTAGCCCTGTTTCCCATTATATCTGAGGATTTATATGTATACATGTACACTTTACTCCATGAATATTCATGAAAGTAAAGTAATGATGACATAATTTATATTAAACGCTTTACCTGTTGAATATTCATGTAAGAAGTAATGACATCATGAATATTCATTAACTTCTTATCTATAATCTGAATTTTTCAATGGAATTGTTTTTGCTTTGACAGAAACTGGTAGGATCATATCTATATAATTTCATGAGCTAACAGAGCAGACCAGGATCAGATGGCTCCTACAGGAGCTGTCTTATCTAGGTCTCCTCTGTTTACAAACCCATGAAAAGGTGTTTAACCCTTTCCCTGTTCTTTGTTTATTCCAAATTTCAATACTTACTGAATACTAACAAAATATTTATAAAGAAATATTGAAGGTGGAACATTGTAGACATTTTAGAAAGCAAAGAAACAGATCTATCAAATTCTATTAGCAAACAGAGGAGACCCTGATCAGACGGCTCCTCTAGGAGCCGTCTGATCTGGGTCTACTCTGTTTGCAAATGCGAGAAAACACGTTTATATGAGGGAAAGGGTTAAGTGAAGGAAAGTGCTAATTAGCTGATTTTTTTTTATAAATATATTATGAACACTGGAAGTCTTGGTCATGGCAGAATCTGTAGAAAAAAGCAAACAGAGTAGACCCTGATCTAGGTCTACTCTGTAAAAGCAAAGGTGTTAAATGGAGTAACTAGTACATCACATCAATGTGTTCTGGAAACAATCATCATGTTTTCAAGATATTTCCGGTCTAAAAATATTGCCCTTGTTGTGATGCTGAATAAGTGTGGGCTGTCTGATGGTGTAAGCTCTAAACTGCTGATTATATAGTTAACCCTTTCCCTGTTCAGCATATATGTAAGAAATAATATCATTAATATGAATTGGATTAATTTTCACAATGGCACATGACATTTTAGCTCAGGTGGAAACTGCAGAATCAGATCTACAGTCGAATCGCAGTCAATCTAATCTCGCTCACTCGTTTTGACGGTTTAACTCGTCCAAAGGCAAAGGTCCCAGCGTGTCTGCATAGTAATTATATGTATAAACAATGCTTTCACTCGGACATTCGTTAAATCGGATAATTCGATAATTGGGACGGTTTGTCAGGTCCTAACAACCAATAATTACCTTGTTTTTAACACGTTCACTCGAACACTGCTTAGACTTCACGGCGCTGTGGTTATAACCACTTCGTGATTTTCACACCTATTTCGAAACCCTTTGATCACGGATTATCGAGTGAACGGTTTTAATGCATATGGTCAAAACTACCCTGACATTTGTCACTTTTGTTTTTAACTGTGTTGTGTTTAGTTACTCGGCTTTTCATCTGAATTCAAACTGTTTGCAAAAGTGAGCAGCAGAGTAAAGGCTACAAAATGATCGGCTCCATGTTTGTACATGCATGTCTTACTATTTGCATTGCTGTTTCTCTGTCATCATTTATGCACTGTTTTAATATAAAATGTATATTTATGAATGGTAAAATATGCTAATATATGAATAAAATATAAAGTCAATTCAATTTCGTTATTGTTTTTATTTCTCTACCAGTTACATCTTTCAGCATTCAGTAATTTTTATGTACACGACAGATATTCCCAAGGTAACGTCCATGTAGTCTAACTTACGATACGGCCGAGATAATGGAAATGCAACTACTCGGACGATGCGCTGGTTCGAACTTGGTTCGGGGTCCATTGGATGTTCGAGTTATCGCGAATCGACTGTATATTATATCAAAAGCAAACAGAGCAGATCGTGATCAGGTGTCTACTATAGTTTGCAAATGCCTGAACAAGTGTTTATATGAAGGAAAGGGTTGATGCTTACCCCACTGCAAAATATTATTCATTCTAAACTATTTACTGATTGTCAAACAGCTTGGATCCAGGAGAGTTACTTGGCATCTCATCTATATCCAAGCTCCATCAATAAAGAAGGTTTTCTTAGGTGTGAGAGAAATTGCATCAATTCTGATTTCAGATTTAATTCTTTACCTCATACAAACACTTTTCCACACCTTCGCAAACAAAGCCCATCTGGTCTGGGTCTACCTGGGTTGCAAAGAATCAAAAGGCATCTCTATAAGGTAAAGAGTTAATATAAACACTAGAGCTATCAACACATAGAACATAGCATTTACCTGACAAGCCACCAGCCCTCCAGATTTTTCTCAATTACGTCCACCACAGCCCCTCTCTCCATGGACAACTCATCTGGTCCATCTGCCTTGAATTCCTCTGTAGACAGGTACTGCTCCTCTACAACACAAATGAACCTCAATATACAGTAAAACCCCTCTAAACCGGAATTATAGTAGAAAAGAATTTAGATACTTTCAGGCAGATGGCTGCTTCATGCAGGGTGAAAGTCATGCAGAAAGCTCCCAGAGGAGCTTTCTGCATGACTTTCACGCTGCTTGAAGCTGCCACCTGTCTCCAAGACCAATATTTATACCAAATTTAACATCCGGTTTAGAGGGGTTTTACTGTATACTAAGATATAGAAAAACAATGGAGACTGTCAAGATCATTTAACCCTTTACTCCATGAATATTCATGTAAACATAGATTTTTACAAGAGCACCACAAGCGGGTGCCACGCTCGTCTGTCGTTCATTGTCAAGATGAACATGTATACCAAAAATGAAGGTTGTAAATGAAAAATTGAAGAAATTATGGTCAATGTTAAGATTTCATATGACAATGACAACGACGATGCGGACGCCTGAGTTACAAAACAGACAAGCTAAAAATGGCATATTAACCTTTTCCCTAATATGAACGCTTTTTCGTACCTTTGAAAACAGAGCAGAGCCAGATCAGACAGCTCCTACAAAAGCCGTCTGATCTGGCTCTGCTCTATTTGCTGATGAAATTATATTGATCTGATTATTCAGTGTTAGTAGCCATCTGATCTGGGTCGACCCTGTTTGCAAAGGCATAGAAAAAAGCATATTCAAGGGGTAAATAAAGGGTTATACATGTACACATGTAAATGGGACTGAACACATGTATAGAATCCATACCGCTTTAAAGCTTGTGAATGGCTTCTGGATTTACTTAAGCTTTTGAAGAAAATTGTTCTGAGATGAGACGACACAATCCATAATCCTTTACCTGTTGCCTTGGAAACAAAGTACACCCAGATCAAATGGGTAATGTTGGAGCCCTTATCATCATAAGCAAACAGCAGACCCTGATCAGACGGCTGATTCATGCACAAAATAATTAAAATAAAATATGAAAGATGGAACATTGTAGCCATTTTAGAAACTAAAGAAACAGGTCTTTCAAATTCCAGTAGCGAACAGAGCAGATCCTGATCAGATGGGACCATCCGATCTGGGTCTACTCTGTTTGCAAATGCATGAAAATGCGTTTATATGAAGGAAAGGGTTAAGTGTGAGGCCTCTCGTTTACCTTCTCCCGGTTTGAACCTTGTAGTAGTCTCCTCCTTCTCTCCATCCTCACGCTCCAGGCAGGTGCTTGGTACCCAGCCCTGCTCCTCATCAGCATTGACAAACCACCAACCTGTAAAGACAGTCCAGGATATCAGCATCAAACCACAGCCTCTTGACTAGAAGAAATATTACTAAACTTCTTCTTGTGCTAACACTTGGACATGGTAGTAATTCCACCTTATTTCTGAACCCTTTTCCTGTTCAATTTTCATGTAAGAAATGACACAATGAATAATTATTAGCTATTTTTTTTATAATGTAAACTTTGACAAAAACTATAGAATCAAATCTATATCATGCCAAGAGCAAACAGAGTAGACCCTGATCAATATAAGAGCCATCTGATCTGGGGCTACTGTGTTTGAAAATGTGTGAAAAGGCATTTATATCAGCACAACTGCTGGAAAAACAAATCGAAGTATTTTTTTCAGTGGCTAGCTGTCTATTTTCACTTTTGTTCTAGTTTTCCACCAATGAGAAACTATGTTACATTGTATTTTGCATATGACCTACGAGTATTTAGTAGTAAACTGTATTTTCATTAGTGAATACCTTGACTGGCATACAACCTTTTTATATGCCTCTACACATTGCCAAACTATGTAAAATTCTGATATACAGTCTGCTAACGGCCTCGCAAATTGAATTCAATGCAATAATTAATATAATCACAACACATGTAAGGCATCATGTTACACAGACATGTTCTATAAACTTCTTAGAGTTCAGTCAAAACGCCATATAGTACAGAAAATCCTTATTTACGCAGATATTTAGCATGGGACTGAAGACTGTCGACTGTCGAAAGTTCTGTTCTTAAAATAGATTTTAAGACCTGGAAATTCCCATAAAATCAAAGTACTGATGTACTGATATTTATCACCTCATGGTAATGGTTGCTGAGCAATATTACCAGTTTGTCGAAACCACTATTAAACTTTCAAACTTTTACTATTATTTTGCTATCAATTAATACAACATTTGATAATAAAGTCCACTTTGACGAACAGGTAGTTTGCCGAAACCACCATAATTCACAGGCAGTGCTATAGGAAATAAAGAAGGGTTGTTTAGTATATTAGAGTAGTGGTATTAATAGAATTAATTACTGTCCCCGACCACAGCACCGAGGCTCTGGTTGTTGGCTCTCTTTGATATAAAGCTACTTACTGAAGGCTATTGCCACGGCTCTATCACATGGGGCTTGGGCTCATAGACGTAGGTTGAAGTTGCTAACTTTATATTGTTTTAAAAATACATGTAGATTCAGTTAATTATGTCATTAATGATGATGCACACAAGTCGATTAAAGCGTTGATCTAGGCTAAATAAATACCGTTACAGACTCTGCACAAACAAAAACTTTATGCTTTAAAGTGTATTCAATTTCTTATCTTCATATCAATACAAATATAAGCGCTTTCATGTACATTTTATAATAGGTAAACTAAAGAACTAACTTGAGATAGTTTTAAAACATTACTTTGACATCGTACATTTTAAAAGTGATTTCCTATAAAAGCAACTTGAAATATTTCAATAACTGCTTCTATCTATCTATCTATCTTCCGTTTAATGTGAAACCCCTAACGGGGAAGTACACATGTCACGCGTCAAGCTGTGAAGAATGTTAATAAAAATGCAAGATCAAAGATAAAAGAAGTGAATGAAGGAGTGTTAAAAAGTTAAAAGTAAAAGATCTCTCCAGATTCGTTTGCTATGGTGAGATGTGCTCAATGCTGCTGACAGCTGCATTGAACTGGTCTATGTTCGTGAGAGAGACGATATCCGGTGGAAGATTGTTCCAGTGGTAGACAGTCCTCGGGAAGTAAGAATACTTGTAGTAGTCAGTTTTGGCTGATATCAGTCTATAAGAGAGACTGTGGAAATGTCTAGAATGTCGTGTTACAGGGATGAGAAAGTCTTCGATGGGAATGGCCACAAGAGTACTTGTGATTTTATACATTAGGGAGAGTCTAGCGTCAATGCGTCGAAGATCTAATCGGCGTAAATTTAAGGATTGTAGCATATTTGTAACACTAGAAGTTTGGCCATAATCATGCATGATCCAGCGTGCCGATCTTCGCTGTACTGCCTCTATTTGATCAATTTGGGTCTGTGTATGAGGCGACCATACCTCAGAGCCATACTCTAGTAAGGGTCTTACAAGTGTCTTGTATGCGTTTGCCCTCAGGGGTTCTGAGCGTACTTTTATATTTCTGCGAAGAAAGCCAAGGGTTTGGTTTGCCTTTTTTGTAACTCTGTTTATGTGGTCCTCCCAGGATAAGTCATGTGAAATATCCACACCAAGGTACTTTGCCGAGTCAGAAGATTGTAGTTGTGTGCCATGAAGGTAGTACTGGGTGGGGATAACTTGTTTTCTTTTTGTGACATGTACAACTTGGCATTTCGAGGGATTAAACTGCATATCCCACTCCAGTTCCCATTTTTCAAGTAAGTCTAGATCGTTCTGGAGAATAGCTGACTGGTTTGCTGATGATAGGGCCAGGTAAACGGCTGTATCATCGGCAAATAAACGTACCCTGGACTGTATATTTGTGGGGAGATCATTTATATAAGCCAAGAAAAGGAGAGGACCAAGCACAGACCCCTGAGGGACCCTTCTTCTACTCAACGTCATTTTCATTGCATGCTTCTCTGCTAGTATAATAACAAGCAACCCTTCATAGATCTAGTTCTCTGTACTAGTAGAATCTCCAAACATTGAAATAAATATTGCAGATTGTTTTGTACATTGTGTCAATATTTGAATGCCGTTGAATATCTTTTTTAAAAGATATTTCTTGTTTCACATACTATAATCTCTCTAATAAATGACACCACTTAAATAAATGACCCCTTACTTAGGGGGGGGGGTTGTTCGGGTCCGGGAAACAAACAATGAATAGTTTTTTTTTAAAAAATACAGGTGGTAGCTACATGCTGACTTACAGCAATGCAGAAAATTCCACTAGATCTATTATAGTTTCATAAGCAAACAGCAGACCCTGGGTCTACTCTGTGTGCAAATGTGTAGAAAGACATATTTATGGAGTAAACGGTTAACCTGATAGAAACATTTTCCAGCCTTGTTTGCTTATGGAATATTGTAGATCTGATTCTACCATTTCTGTCATCGTAAAAAAGTTCATAAATGTCTATAAGCTATTGTAAAACTTTATCTTATCAATATTCATGTAGTCATTATTCCTTGCATGAATATTTATGAGGTAAAGAGTTAACCTTTGAAATGTCATATGATATTCTCAACAAGTTAACCCTTTCCCCATTGTATATTCATGTAAGAAATAATAACGTCATGAATATTGATTAGATTATTATTTTAAATGAACACAAGACATTAATATGTTTGGCTCAGGCAGAAGCTGTAGAATCAGATCTATATAACACCATAAGCAAAAAGAGCAGACCCTGATCAGATATGGCTCCTATAGGAAATGGGGGAATTTTCACTGAAACTGTTTTATTGAAATTGTCACCTTATCAAAGTGGAATAACCCATTCTCTCATAGGCTATTGTTAGACCTAACCTCTTTGAATAAATCTACCAAAAAGGAGCAATTACTTGAAAAAAGGAAACTTTTAGAAATATGTAGTTTTTAAACAAGTTTGATAAATATAGCATTTTGCTCCTATGGAGCAAACACTCTATTTATCACAATGGTTTCAGAAAGTGACTTTACAGAGGCATCAAAAGGTATCAATATGACAGAATGGGTTATGAGGCGTCAAAAGGCAACTACATGAGGGAATGGGTTAAAATAGAAAACAGGAAACAATGTACTGATATCCCATGCAGGAAATTATCTCCCATTGTTTTTACAGGTAAATTAAAACTTTATCTTAACCCTTAGCCTACTAAAAAAATTAGAAAAAACCCCCTGATACTTCCCTTTCTGAAAATTTATTACCGGTAACCCTTTATCTGTTCAATATTCATGTAAGAAATAATGACATGAATATTCATTTGCTGAATTTTTTTATAATGTTAACTTCCAAGGGAATTATTGGCTTTGTAGAATCATGGCATAAGCAAACAGAGTAGACCCTGATCAGACGGCTCCAACAGGAGCCGTCTGATCTGGGCCTACTCTGTTTGCAAATGTGTATAAAGGCGTTTATATGAGGGAAGGATTTCATAAATTTATCAATGAAGAAAATGATGTTCATGACAAACGGTGCAGACCCTGATCAAAGGGCTCTCTCATGAGCCCTTTGATCAATATCTACATTGTTTGTAAAGGTGTTATATACTCTGCTCCCGCACTTTAACAGTTAAACTTGTACTAGACACCATTACCTAAACATTCAAAGGGAGACAAACCTGTTTCTGTTTTCTCCACTACTTCAACCATCATTCCAACTTTCAGAGTGACTTCCCCTTTCTCCTGCTTCTTGTAATCTGTGCAGGCAACATACACCTCCAAAGGCTTTGGGGTGGAGATTTTATTACCTTTGATAGAAGCTTTCTTCCTGAAAAACAGAGCAGAAATTCATGAAACATAGACAGGATGGTCTGTTTGTTATCTGATTCTATCGCTCATAATGTAAAATGTAACTCTTTCCTTCATATCAATGTCTTTTCACGACTTTTCAAACAGAGTAGACCAAGATCAGACGTCTCCATATCTGGGTCTGCTCTGCTTTCTTATAATATAATGTAGATCTGATTCTACAATTTCTGTCTGTGCCAAAATGCGCTGTGCACTGTTTACAAGTATAAGTCATTATAGATATTAATCTAATATTAATGATGTCATTTTTACAAGAATTTTTACTAGGAGATTTACTAGCAAGAAAGGGATTGGCTGAGAAACAAGAGAGTTATATAGATCAGTATCCACATATTCACACTCCTGTCATATGTACACATGATTTATTTTGTTTGTGTTGAATAACCCTTTCCTCCATAGGCTATTTTTAGATCCAACCACATTGAATAAATCTACCAGAAAGGAGCAATAACTAGAGAAAAGGATTTTTTTTAGAATTTTGTAGTTTGAAACCATTGTGATAAATAGAGCATTTGTTCCTATAGGAGCAAATGTTCTATTTATCACAATGGTTTCAATACATGTATGTGATTTTTACAGAGGCGTAGAAAGGCGTATTTATGGAAGAAAGGGTTAACGTCCATTTCTGCTCACTATGGGCTAATTGGAAGTCCCAGAGAGAGGGGAGAGGATACAGAGAAACCCGGGCGCGATGCCCTACTCTTATTATTGACTGAGTTTCTCTGGTTCTTATAGATGCCCAGTATAAAGCACTGATACACTGATTTCGTAATGGTATAAGAGCCATCATATCTGGGTCTTCTCTGTTTGCAAATGCGTAAAAAGGCGTTTGTATGAAGGTAATGGTTAAAACCTCATGTCTCTCATACGGGAAAAGGCTCGATAGTTAAACACTGATGGACCATCGCACTTTGAATATTCAGCATTCAAACGATTAACTCTATACTTCATAAATTCGCCTTTCTATGCCTTTGCAAACTCAGTAGACACAGATCAGACAGGAGCCGTCTGATCAGGGTCTGCTCTGTTTGCTTATGGAATAATATAGACCTGATTCTACAGTTTCTGCTTTGGCAAAAATTTCATGTGTTAATTATGTCAATTTAAAACTAGAACTATTTATTATTATTATACCACATTTATATAGCGCTCTTTTCATACAGGATATGTGCATTCAAAAACGCTTCACAAAGATACATTTTCTGTACAATAATGCGTAAATTACAGAACATTTAAAATAAAATATATTTAATACTTATATATAGATAAGAATAATAATAAAATAGAATTTATTTAGGACATTGGTAAATAAGCTACATCTTTTCCGTAAGTTTATCTGTCTGTGTCGTATTATGTTCTATTATAGTGTGTCAACGCACTCAGATTATAAAAAAACAAAACTTGAATGCAACATTCTATGCGCAGTGCCAGTACGTCCCATAATTTTGACCCAGACTCAACAGACTTGGGTACATTCGTTTAACATACAACACTGCACATAAAATATTGCCGGAAAATTGGGTAACAGAACAGAACTGTAAGCCAAAGGCTAACGAATACCCCCCACCTGTCTACTTGTCAGAACACCTATCATCAATCTGAACATATGTACATACAGAAACTTGAAGAGATTTAAAAACAATACATGCCCCAACCCAATTTATGTGATAACAAGAGGGCCATGATGGCCCTTAATCGCTCACCTGTTCGTAACAGATTAATGATTTCAATGACAGATTGCATAATTTGAAAAATCTTGGTAGAAAACCATCAGATGATGCTACATACTAAATATAAAGAGTCTAGACCTTAAAGATTTTCCTATGAAAAACTTTTAAGCCCCAGGGCGGGGTCAATTTTGATCCGGGGTTCATAATTTGAAAATCTTGGTAGAGGACTATTAGATAATGCAACATACCAAATATCTAAAGTCTATGCCTTACAAGTTCAGAGAAGACTTTTAAAGATTTTTAAGAGAAGATTTTTAAAAACTTTCCTATAAAAAACTGATATGCCCTGGGCGGGAAAGTTTTCAACCCACGGTACATAATTTGAACAATCTTGGTAGAAAACTATTAGATAGCGCTACATACCAAATATTAAAGGTCTCTGCCTTACAGTTTTGGAGAAGAAGATTCTTAAAGCTTTTCATATGAAAAACTGATAAGCCCCAGGGCGGGGCCATTTTTGACCCAGGGGTAATAATTTGAATAATTTTGGTAGAAAACCATTAGATGATGCTACATACCAAATATCAAGGGCCTAGACCTTACAGTTCTGGAGGAGAAGATTATTAAAGATTTTCCTATGAAAAACTGATAAGCCCTTGGGCGGGGCCATTTTTGGTCCGGGGGTCATATTTAATCTTAGTAGAGGACGATTAAATAATGCTACATACCAAATATCAAAGGTCTATACCTTATAATTTTAGAGAAGAATATATTTAAAGATTTTGCTATGAAAAACTGATAAGCCCCGGGGCGGGGCCATATTTGGCCCAGGGGTCATAATTTGAACAATCTTAGTAGAGGACCATTAGATCATGCTACATACCAAATATCAAAGGTCTATGCCTTACAGTTTCAGAGAAGATGATTTCTTCAAGATTTTCCTATGAAAAACTGATAAGCCCTGGGGCGGGGCCATTTTTGTCCTGGGGGTCATAATTTGAACAATCTTAGTAGAGGACCATTAGATCATGCTACATACCAAATACCAAAGGTCTATGCCTGACAGTTTCAGAGAAGAAGATTTTTAAAGATTTTCCTATGAAAAACTGATAAGCCCCGGGGCGGGGCCATTTTTTAGCCCAGGTGTCATAATTTGAACAATCTTAGTAGAGGACCATTAGATCATGCTACATACCAAATTTCAAAGGTCTATGCCTTACAGTTTCAGAGAAGATGATTTTTAAAGATTTTCCTATGGAAAACTGATAAGCCCTGGGGCAGGGCAATTTTTGGCCCAGGGGTCATTATTTGAACAATCTTAGTAGAGGACCATTAGATCATGCTACATACCAAATACCAAAGGTCTATGCCTGACAGTTTCAGAGAAGAAGATTTTTAAATATTTTCCTATGAAAAACTGATAAGCCCCGGGGCGGGGTCATTTTTGGCCCAGGGGTCATAATTTGAACAATCTTAGTAGAGGACCATTAGATGATGCTACATACCAAATATCAAAGGACTATGCCTTACAGATTCAGAGAAGAAGATTTTTAAAGATTTTCCTATGAAAAACTGATAAGCCCTGGGGCGGGGCCATTTTTGGCCCGGGGGACATAATTTGAACAATCTTTGTAGAGGACCATTACATCATACTACATACCAAATATCAAAGCTCTAGGCTTTGTAGTTCCAGAGAAGAAGATGTTTAAGTAAATTGTTGACGCCCGCACGTACGCACGACGCACAACGCACAACGCACATACGCACGACGCACGACGCCGGACGCCGGACATAGGATCATCCCAATAGCTCACCTTGGCACTTTGTGCCAGGTGAGCTAAAAATGAAGAATAATTCAGAGAAATAAGACCCTTTCATGCGGTTTTTGTCAAATCCAAAGTTCTAAAGCTAGGTACCTTTTCAGAAAAACATTAAGTTCAAGGACCATAACTCTGACAAAAATTATTCAACCAGACCGATATTTGAACTTAAGCTGTACCTCATCTAGATTTATTTTTATGTCAAATATGAAGTAAATATCTGCAACCACTTCCAAAGAAAGACCGGAAAATTGAAAATTTGATAAAAAATTAAAGTTCAAGGGCCATAACTCTGGCAAAAATTATTCAACCAGACTGAGATTGGGAATTAAGCTGTAAATCATCTAGAGTTAGCTTTATGCCAAATATAAAGTTAATATCTGCAACCACTTCGAAAAAAGTCTGGAAAATCCCAAATTTGAAGAAAAAAATTAAAGTTCAAGGGCAATAACTCTGGAAATAATTATTCAACCGGACTGAGATTGTATCATAAGCTGTAACTTATCTAGAGTTAGCTTTGTACTAAATATAGAGTTGATATCTCGAGTCACTTCTATAAAAAGTTCAGAAAACCGGAAAACATTGGTAGGGGACTAAAAAGGGGAGATAACTCCTGAAGTAGTGGTCCGATCATAACGGAAATATGCGGTGCACAGGTTTATATGGTCATAAGGCTATATATGAACTTTCAACAAAATTGAAGCAAAACTGTAAAAGATGAAGGCCGGACAAAATTGTGTCCACAGACGGACAGATGGACGGACGGACGGATAAGTTGATTCCAATATACCCCCCCCCACAAACTTCGTTGTGGGGGGTATAAAAATAATCTAATTAATACTTGTGATATAATTATTCATGGAGTAAAGGGTTAATGCAACAATGACATAAAACAATTACCCCAGCAATGAGGGGTGGGGGTGAGTTTGCAAAACAAATCTTTGTTTCATGGGGCAGCACCAGCTGACAATTACTGATTCAGTTAATATGACTCAGATTTCTTGAGTCATAGGCACATGGGGCAATGCGCTATTACTCACTAGAGCATTCACTATTATCAGCATGCAACAGAGTTGTTTATGCAAATTTTCCTTCAATTTAGATTTAAACCTTTCCCTGACAGAAATGCAATCAGAGTAGGCCCAGATCAGAGGGATCCTGTAGAAGCCATCTGATCTGGGTCTACTCTTTTTACTTATGAAAGAATATACATGTTCTGGTAGTCCTGATTCTGTAGTTTGTGCCATGTTCATATTCTCTCATAAATTCTTTTGCAAACAGAGTAGACCCAATTAGACTGGATTTTTCTTTCATGTCAACTGCCAACCAGAGTATTTAACCCTTTCCTCCATAAATACGCCTTTGAACGCCACTGTAATAACCACTTCTTGAAACCATTGTGATAAATAGAACATTTGCTCCTATAGGAGCAAATGCTCTATTTATCACAATGGTTTCAAACTACAAAATTCTAAAATGTTCCTTTTCTCTAGTTAATGCTCCTTTTGTGTAGATTCATTCAAAGAGGTTGGGTCTAAAAATAGCCTGTATGGAGGAAAGGGTTAACCAATTCCCCAACATTGACACTCTGTAAAAGTCATGTTTTAAAACATTGTGATAAATAGAGCATTTGCTCCTATGGAGTGAATGCTCTATTGATCACAATGGTTTCAAAACTACCCATTCTAAAATGATCCCTTTTTCCAGTAAATGCTCCTTTTCAGTGGATTTATTCAAAGAGGTTTTAAAAATAGCCCATTAGGGAATGGGTTAAAACATAAGTATCTTTGGTATACATGTATTTATTTCACCCATATACATATCCTTTTTGTTTAGCGTTAATATTTAAATCAGTATTCCTCGGGGCTGGTATCATTCGGGTTATATCATAATTTCATAAGCCAACAGAGTATACCCTGATCTGATGGCTCCTATAGGAGCCATCTGATCAGGGTCTACACTGTTTGCAAAAGCGTGAAAATGATTAAACTAAGGATTTAACTAATTTACAATTAACTTGATGTAATAAAACAATGTCTGCTGAAATTTGAATATGGCGGACATTTTGTATATTTTGAATTCAATCAAGCTTTTAAGAAGTTATTGACTGAATATCAAACATCTTGACTTATGCTGCGTCTTTATCTGGATGCAAGTTGTTTGCAAACAAGAGTGAGGCCGCGCTTAGCAGGCTAAGGGTTAATTGACATGAATGTACATTACACCACTTGTTTCTTAAAGTAATTGACAAAGCAAATTATGTAACTGCAGTCACATCACTTGACAAAACACCACTTGACCTAACGCATTTTCACTACATACATAGTGGATACATATTCTAGACCTTTCCTTCATATAAATGCTTTTCCATGCATCTGCAAACAGAGTAGACCCAGATCAGACAGCTCCTATAGGAGCCGCTATAGGAGTCCGCTCTATTTAGTTATGAAATTAAAGATCTGATTCTACAGTCTCTGCCTGAAACAAAATGTCATGTGTTCATATACCATTATAAAATTAATCTAATTACTATTCATGATGTCATTATTTCTTACATGAATATTCAACAGGGAAAGGATTAAGTAAATAGAGGTTCTTACATGGCTAATGATTGCTAATTTGCATAAAAAAATGCACTAGTGCATTTTTGCAAATTACGGCACTCTGTTATGGCACTCCCACAAGGCACTTTGTGATGAAGCTGAATATGATAAAGGGTTAATCCTTTCAATGCAGAATATTCAAAGTGTTTAACTAGAGAATCCACTAAGTTTAAAAAGAGTTAAATTTGCAAGAGGATTTTGAATGACAAACAATGCAGACTCTGATCAGAGGGCTCCTCTAGAAGCCTTCTGATCTGTGTTTACATTGTTTGCAAATGTCAGTGCAATTGTTTCCAGCATTCAAAGGGTTAAAGCTAGTAAGAAATAATCATGAATATTGATAAGATGAAGTTTTATAATGCCATATAAACACAGGAAGTTAAAAAATTTAGCTGAGGCAGAAACTGTGGAATCCGATCTATATTTTACAGGAGCGCCTGATATGGGACTGCTCTGTTAGTGAAGACTTAACCCTTCTCTTGCTGAATTTTAAAATACATTTCTCCTTCTTTACCCCTGTCCTGTTGTATAATTACATATATCTTCACTGGTTGCACGATCAACTTGTAAATAGTGCAGACCCTGATGAGACAGCTCCTGCAGGAGCTGTCTCATCTGGGTCTTCACTATTTACTGGTACGTATATTGACGTGAATAGCAAGAGAAGGGTTAAATGTGTATCTTATATTGAAGCAAACGGTTACATGAAAGTCATGGGGAAGCAAATAGTCCATGTCAATATTACTCTTTTTGTCACCATGTCATAGATAACAAAATACTTGAAAAGAGGATCTCCGTAAGCAGTATGCTTCCGATCCAATCCTTTTGATATAATATGCTATGTATTGTAAAGTTGCATAAAAATAAGTAAATATATATATAAAAATAAAATATATAATAAATATAAATATGTCAGACTACCAAACAGTTTGGATCCTGAGCTGAGACTCTGCATTATGCAGCGTCTCATCAGGATCCAACCTGTTTGTATAAGTAATCACAGTTTCACCACTACCCTGTAAAGAATTGGACCAAATAGTGAGAATAAATAAGGATGTTTTTGTAGGATCAAATCTGTATAATTCCTTAAGCAAACAGAGCAGACCTTGATCAGACAACTCCTACAGGAATCATCTTATCTGGGCTTATTCCATTTGCAAAGACATTTTTATATGCGGGACATGTTTAAAAAATATAATGAGAATGAAATATTTAGATCCAGATTGAGATCAAGTTACCACCCTTTGCATGTTTGTAGCGAGATTGTGATTACAGTAACCCCCTCTAAACACGACATTCAATCAAGTATAAACGCTGAAAACTTAAGATGCTACTTGAAAACGACCCCCGGAGGACCAACGTAAACAGCCATTTTTGATGATGTAAATTACTGAAACTGTACATGACGCATGTATCATGCATTGTAAACAATGAACCAGGATGAAATAGGGAGATCTAATCAGGATACAGATGAGATGCAGACTAACTTAGCTTCAAATCACTAGTAATCAGGAGCCAAACCCTCACAAAGAGTAATGTAACATTGTCACCCTAAGATTGTGTGTTCTGCTTTTAACCCTTTTCCTCATACAAACACCCTTTCATGCCTTTGAAAACAGAGTAGACCCAGATCAGATGGCCTCTTAAAGAAGCCCCTATGATCAGGATTTGCACTGTCCTCCAGGAAATTTAATCCCTTCAGACTGAATGGACTTTATCGTAAAACACTAATGGGCTACTCCATTTTAACCCTTTCCTTCATAGGCTATTTTTAGACCCAAACTCTTTGAATAAATCTAGAGCATTGACTAGAGAAAAGGAATATTTTAGAATTGTGTAGTTTAGAAACCATTGTGATAAATAGAGCATTTGCTCCATAGGAGCAAATGCTCTATTTATCACAATGGTTTCAAAAAGTGACTTTCACATAGGTATAAAAAGGCGTATTTATGGAGGAAAGCTAGGATTAAATAACCAGCAGAACATAACACAAGGTGAGCTAAAACTGAAATTTAGCTCTCTGTAATATTCTGTACTTTTTATTTACAACTACCGGGAATAATATTAGTTCCTGGTTTGTCCAATTCTCAATTTCTTTAAGTAATTAGCAAATATGTTGCCTGCTTCAAAAAGTGTTTTTGTATTTAGAAGTCAAACAGTTGGGATGCTGATTAGATGCGGTTGAATCTTATAAAAAAGTTTATATTGGAATCCAGCATATTCCTCAACCCCCACAATTATCTTCATAACTATAGGATTAACCCTTTTCTTATCGTTACACCATTTTACGACTTTGCAAACAGACTGTTTGAGCTGTCTTGAGTCTGCTGTTTGCTTCTGAAATGATATAGATATGATTCTAAAACTTTTGCCATAGTATAAAACATTCTGTGTTCATGTGTAATTGTGTGTCAGCAAACTGAACAGACAATGATCAGACATCTCCTACAGGAGCAATCTGGTCTGGATCTACTCTGTTTGCAGTGGCATAAAAAGGCATTTCCATCAAGGAAATGGTGAAATAGAAATTGAAGGAAAAGAACCATCTGATCTTGGGTTCACTCTGTTTAAAGAGGCTTTTAACCCTTTCCCTCATTTAACACTTTTTCACATCTTTGCAAGCAGAGTAGACCCAGATCAGGGTCTGTTGTTCGCTTATGAAATAATGTAGATCTAACTAAACAAATTCTGCCATGGCCAAAATATTTGTGTCCCTATGCTACACTATAAAAATGACTCATTAATATTCAGGATGTCATTATTTCTTAAATGGATATTCATGGAGAAAAGTGTTCAAGGAAAGGGATAAATGAGTAAACCCAATAACACAGAATACAGTAAAACCCCCCTAAACTGGACATTATATTTAACATAAATATCGGTCTTGGAAACAGGTGGCAGCTTAATGATTAACCCTTTACTTCATAGGCTATTTTTAGATCCATTCACTTTGAATAAATCTACTGAAAAGGAGCATTAACTAAAGAAAAGGAAAATTTTAGAATTTTATAGTTTGAAACCATTGTGATAAATAGAGCATTTGCTCCTATAGGAGAAAATGCTCTATTTATCACAATGGTTTCATAAAGTGCCTTTTACAGAGGCGTAGAAAGGCATATTTATGGAGGAAATTTTAAGGGTTAATCTAAGAGCTTTCTGTATGACTTTCACCCTGCATTAAGCAGCAACCTGCCTAAATCTTTCAATTCTTCTCTACTAGAATTCTGGTTTAGAGAGATTCTACTGTATATATTACACATAATAAGTACTATATTCTTATTTCAACACTTGATAAAAGTCTTCCATTAAATCATTCTCACTTGAACATAATACTCAAGATTTCATGACGTTATGAACAGTCATTGACAGATCTTTAAAATGAAACATGGAAAGCATAATCATTTTGTGGGGCAAGGAAGGAACTGCAGAATCACATTCATCAAATACCATTAGCAAACAGAGCAGACCCAGATCAGACAGCTCCTGCAGGAGCTGTCTGATCTGGGTCTACTCTGTTTGCAAAGGCGCCAAAAGGTGGATCGAAGGAGTTGAAACAAACCTTAACTGAAACAAACGCTGACAAAACATCTTATGTAATATATACATATATATATATATATGTTTGCAAAAAGCCCTATTAACTCACTCTCTACAAAGTCTTGTCATTTGCAATTGTTGTCCTCTGCTTCTTTTTTTTTTTCCCCTTCATTTTTGTTTCCAAAAGATAACCGCAGTTACAAACAGATTGGATCCTAGTGAGATGCCGTATTCCTCCGTGTCTCATCTGGATCCAAACTGTTTACTTATGTAATCACAAATTTGCCACTGGTAATGAAACAGTTCACATATTTTAGCACGCTTTTTTTGGCACGTGATTCACATTCAAGTTATTGCCCTAAAGACATGCATCTTAAAAGTAGGTGGTTGCTTAACCCATTCCCGCATATTGATGCCTTTTGATGCTTCTGTAAAAGGCACTTTGTGAAACCATTGTGATAAATAGAGCATTTGCTCCATAGGAGCAAATGCTCTATTTATCACAATGGTTTCAAAACTACACAATTCTGAAAAATTCCTTTTCTCTAGTTAATGCTCCTTTTTGGTAGATTTAATAAAAGAGGTTAGGTCTAAAAATAGCCTAAGTGGGAATGGGTTAATGCAGTGTTAAAGTAATGCAGAATGCTCCTGTACAAAGCTCTGTATGTACATGTACCTTAGTTAACTCCGACAGACCAACTTAGGCAAAGAGTGCAGACCCAGATCAAGCTGCTCCTGAAGGAGACGTATAACCAGGATTGATGCTATTTGCTTCTATGTCAGTCTAATTCAAAGTTATCAAAGTTGTGCAAACTGACCTTACCAGCCTTACAGACTGGTAGAGAGGGGGAGATTAGGCATTTTCATGCTTTACTCCATAATGACATCATGAATATTAAATTATATATATTTTTTAATAATGGCACATGAACAAATGTTTGGCCAGGGCAGAAACTGTAGAATCATATCTTTATTATGTCAATAGCAAACAGAGCAGACCCTGATCAGTCGGTTAAATTCCTACAGGAGCCATCTGATCTGGGTCTAATCTGTTTGCAAAGGCATAGAAAAATGTATTTATGAAGAAAAAGGTTAAAACTTACAATAATTTTAGTTGTATAATCTTCTGTTACACAGACTCCAGGTCCACTAAATTTGCATCATTAACCCTTCTCTTGCTGAATTTTAAAATGCATTTCTTCTTCTTTACCCATGCCCTGTGGTATAATTACATATATCTTCACTGTCTACAATTATTTCTCTGTGCAATCACTGCTCTGAGTGCACTGGTTGCACAATTGATTTGTAAATAGTGCAGACCCTGATGAGACAGCTCCTGCAGGAGCTGTCTCATCTGGGTCTTCATTATTTACAGGTAGGTATATTGACATGAACAGCAAGCGAAGGGTTAAGCAGACATTGTACTGTTCACTCTGACAAGTGACATACAATATAGACTATGACCTATAGAACCATATCTATATTACACCATAAGTAAACAGAGCAGACCCTGATCAGACGGCTCCTATAGGAGCCGTCTGATCAGGGTCTACTCTGTTTGCAGATCTGTGAAAATGCTCTTACATAATGGAAAGGGTTAACCCACTACCTGATAAACATTTATGCACAAATTGATCACTTCATGAATATTCATTAACTAAATGTTCAAGGTATTTTTTTTTGCTTTGGAAAAAACTATATTATCAGATTTATATAATTCTATAAGCTAACAGAGCAATCTTATCTGGGTATACTTTGTTTGCAAAGGTATCAAAAAGTGTTTAAATATCAGGGAAAGGGTTAACCTTTTAATCCTTTCCTCCATAAATACGCCTTTCTATGCCTCTGTAATAACCACTTCTTGAAACCATTGTGATAAATAGAGCATTTGCTCCTATATCACAATGGTTTCAACCTACAAAATTCTAAAATTTTACTTTTCTCTAGTAAATGCTCCTTTTGGGTAGATTCATTCAAAGAGGTTGGATCTAAAAATAGTCTAAGGAGGAATGGGTTAACTGATGAATATGAATGTAAGAAATAAAGATATCAAGGAATAATTTTAAGTTGCAATAGAATACAATGGAACCGATTTCTCAAATTGATCCTGGTTGACCTGACAAAATAAATAATTTATTGACGTGTATTCGATTGATACAATAGGTGTTTAATAACATGGCATCCAGAAAGAATCATGGTATACTATTTCTGACATGAACTATGGCCATGTAACGTTGGCTATGGTTTGACATTTGCAAAAAGTCCAAAAAATATAACATCCTTTAAGAAGGGTGCACAAATATACACACATTAGTCACGTGATGAAATCGTGTGACCATAATATGAATGGAAGTATTCTCCCAGTGGCAGTAACTCAATGAATAAAGAAGGGCGCCCCAGATGACCGTTTGCAATCCATGCATAGATTATAATAATGGAAGCAACTGCGAGTGGTCAATATGATAAGAAGCATAACATGAAGTATGGCTTCCCTAAGGGAAAGCAAAGGGTCTGAATGATCTCACTTAACCCATTTAATTTCCCTCATATTGACGCATTTTGGCGCCTATGTAAAAGTCACTCTTTGAAACCATTGTGATAAATATATTTATCACAAAGGTTTCAAAACTACACAATTTTAAAATTTTCCTTTTCTCTATTAAAGGGAATTTATTCAAAGAGGTTGGATCTTAAAATAGCCTACATGTATGAGGTACAATAAGTGTGTGTGTGTGTGTGTGGGGGGGGGGGGGGGGGGGCAGTCCTACAGGGAGCACCACACAAAAGGACACGGCACCAAAACATCATCAAACATGAAACAACACACCCTTTTCTCCATAATTTATATTCATGTAAGAAATAATGACACCAAGCATATTAATTTGATTAATTGTAATAATAGCATTATGGACACAGGAAATGCTGGCCATGGCGGAAACTGCAGAACCATATCTATATCACATCATAAGCAAACATAGCAGACTCTGATCAAAGGGCTCCTACAGGAGCTGTCTAATCTGGGTCTACTCTGTTTTCGAAAGTGTAGAAAGGCATCCATTGTATATGGAGTAATGGGTTAAAGATACTCACCGTTTAAATTTAGGACTTAGTTTCTTGACCTGCAGTCTGTCAATCAACATCTTAACATTTCCCTTAAACTTAGACATGGCAGCATTAACTCCAGTTACAATCCAAGTTTCACATTTACAGCCACTAGTTAAACACTTTAACCATTATTACACTGGGTTTGTTCTTCAACCCTTTGGTTCATGAATAATCAAGTAAGAAATTCTGACATCATGAATATTAATCATGTTAGTTTGTATAATAGCATATGACAAATATATATTATATTTATATTCTATTGTATTATACAGTATTCAATAAGCAAACAGAGCAGGCCCTTATCACAAGTCCCCACAGGAGTCTATTGATCTGGGTCTACTCTGGTTGCAAAGTCATACGGAGGCATACATATGAAGTAAAGGACTGAAATATAAAAAAACAACCAAATCTTGAGTGATAGCTTCCTCTTTACTATACAGGAAATACCAGGATAAATAAACTGTCAATCAACTCCAATCTCAGCAACTGCCATTAACACTTCAAATGTGGGGAAATTTGCAAACAGTGTAGACCCAGATCATAGCACTCCTTCAGGAGTTGCTGATCACGGTCTGCACTGTTCCCTCACAAGTCATATAATTTCATAGTCAAAGAAATAAGCAGTGATGGACTATTCCACTTTGAAACTTGGCATTGGTAGAAAATAGTGTAGATCCAGTTCAGAGGGTTCCTGATGGTCTACCACATTTTACAGTTAATGCGAGAAAAAAAACCTCGAGAATCCACATAAAAACAGTCCAATGTCAAATCTGGAAGAGTCCATTTGAAAACTAATGGTCACCTAGCCATAGGCCAACTTCACATTCTCACTTAACTCTTTGCATGCTAGTGGCAAAACTGTGATTACCTATGCAAACAGTTTGGATCCAGATGAGACGTCTCATCAGGATCCAAACTGTTTGTCATCTTTATCATTTTTTCGCAAAGAAATTGGTGAAAGTTTATTTTAAGAATTGAAGCAGGCGACAATTGTTGCAGATGAAAAATTACTTAGTGTACCAAAAGTTAAACTTTGTTTTCTGTATCCTTTCAGTAACACAAATAGAGTGGCCAACATTTTGGATTCTGAAGAAATGAAGTAACTCCAATGTCCAATACAGATTCAATCTGTGGGTATAGACGTTTTCACTAATTCATCCACAGAACATGAAGAATGTACCCTTTCAACACTTAAAGCAGCTTTTTTTCTGTAAAAAAAACTGATGTTGGCTTCAATTCTAAAAGTATATTATTATTTATCTTCCATTACTTTTACTTTACCCTTTCCCTCATATAAATGTGTTTTCATGCATTTGCAAATAGAGTAGACCCAGATCAGACGGCTCCTGTAGGAGCTGTCTGATCAGGGCCTGCTCTGTTTGATAACAGAATTTGAAAGATCAGTTTTACTTTCTAAGATGGCTACTGTGTTCCACCTTCCATAATTATGTAATTTATAACTATTATTTCCATGAAGAAATGAAGTACATGTAACTCCAATGTCCAATACAGATTCAATCTGTGGGTATAGACGTTTTCACAAATTCATCCACAGAACATGAAGAACTACCGGTAAGCAGCTTTTTTCTGTAAAAAAACTGATGTTGGCTTCAATTCTAAAAGTATATTATTTACTTTTATTACTATTATTTACTATTTAATTTTATATTTTTATTATATACTTTAACCCTTTCCTCCATAAATACGCCTTTCTATGCCTCTGTAAATTTTAGTCACCTGTTGAAACCATTGTGACAAATAGACCATTTGCTCCTATAGGAGCAAATGCTCTATTTATCACAATGTTTTCAAACTACAAAATTCTAAAATCTTCCTTTTCTCTAGTTAATGCTCCTTTTCGGTAGATTTATTCAAAGTAGTTGGATATAAAAATAGCCTATGAGGGAATGGGTTAAAAATCAGCATCCAGGTGTCAAACAGTTTGGATACTGATGAGACGCCAAGTTACTTGGTGTCTCATCTGGATCTAAACTGTTTGCAAAGCTCATACCTAGTATGCAATGAGTTAACTACACACAAAAATGAAATCAAGGAAAACAAAATTTCACTGTGGTTCACTGTTGAACATTAAATGCATGCCCCATTGATTTTTATAAACAGAAGAACCTGTCCTAAGTGGTCATCAAAAAGAGGTCAAATTATGGGTCTGTAAGGCAGGTGGTAGCTTGATGCAGGTCAAAAAGTATTATGCAGAAAGCTCAAAGGAACTTGTTGCATTACTTTTGCCCTGCATTAGGCAACCACCTGCTTTTTAACACTCCTATGTTCAATAAATGAATGACTGCCTGAGACAGGTTCTACTGTATTACAACTTTTGTGTATTGAATTTGACACAAAATCCTGCACCACATCATAAAATGCATCTTACTGAAGCAGTAAGATGCATTTTATGATGTGGTGCAGCTAGTGCAATTTTTTATTTATCCCAATCCCTGAAATTGACACCTTTGTAGAAGTCACTTTCTGAAACTACTGTGATAAACAGAGCATTCGCTCCATAGGAGTAAATGCTCTATTTATCACAATGGTTTCAAAACTACATGTACATGATTCTTAAATTTTCCTTTTCTCTAGTAAATGCTCCTTTTCGGTAGATTTATTCAAAAAGGTTAGGTCTTAAAATAGCCTATGAGGGAATGGGTTATCTATGCAATCAGTTTGGATCCAGATGTGGCTACACATCTCATCAAGATACAACCTATTTCATATTCTAACTGCAAAATGAAGAGAAAGGGAGGTAACAATTGGTATGTTATATGAAATACTTCATCCTTACAACAAAAGATCAAAACTATTACTTGTTATAGCTATATTACCTCCCTTTATTTGCAAAAAGAAGAGACTTATTATATCAAATAAATTGGTAATACAGAATAGAGCAAAATTGATCTCCAATATATAAATAAATATATATATTCTAAAGTCCACTGAAAATTTGAATCATTTTCTTTCATTTTTGCAAAAAAATTAATAATGGATATATTCAAACCCATACTCTATATTAATCTGTGTACTATATAAAAGAGTTGATTGAACCAAGACCAGGCAAAAAATGGTTTGCAAGTTGATTACAAACCTGAAACAATGTACCTGCAAGCTTGTCCTACTATCATAATGTGTGGCAAGCACTAGTGGAATCCGCTTGTAACAATTCCAAATGCCTGCAAACTAACTTTCTAAGCTTGTAGCAAGCATGCAAACTTACTGCAGGCTTGCAATTTTGGTTTGGTTACACCCCTTGCAAATTAGATCCGACACTCATATGATTACCCCATTACTCCTTTCTACACCTTTGCAAACAGAGTAGACTCAGATCATGGCTCCTATAGGAGCTGTCCGATCCTCATGATATACAATTGTAATATAAAGTTTCTCTGTCATAGCCAAAACTTCCTGTTACATGTGTAGACTCGGATCAGATCGACTCCTATAGGAACTGTCCGATCCGGGTTTGCTTATGATATATAATATAAAATTCTGTCATAGTCAAAACTTCCTGTGTTCATGCGTCTTAATATAAAGAAACTGTAGAATCAGATCTATATTACTTATACTTTTAGCAAACAGAGGAAACCCCGATCAGATAGGTCCAACAGTAGCCACATGATATGGGTCTTTTTTGTTTGAAAGACATTAACTCTTTGCACACTAAGTAATTTTTCGTCTGCAACAATTGTCGTCTGCTTCAATTCTAAAAATAAAAGTTGTCTCATTTCTTCGCAAAAATATGGTCAAAGTGACAAACAGTTTGGATCCTGATGAGACGCCGCATTATGCGGCGTCTCATCTGGATCCAAACTGTTTGCATAGGTAAGCACATTTCGCCGCTAGCGTGCAACGAGTTAAATGACCTATCTACGAAGTAAACAGTTCTCCAGATGGCATCTCAAAATGATCCAAGCCATTTAACACTAGGTAAATGATTTCTCAAAAGCTTGATCGAAACGGAAGGAGTCAAAATTGCCACAGGTAAAAATTTGAGCAAATGATTGGGGTTTTTTCACAGTTGGATAAGGATTAACCCTTTCCTCCAAATATATGCCTTTCTACGCCTCTGTGAAATTCATTTTTTGAAACCATTGTGATAAATACAGTGATGTCTCGTTAATCCGGAATTCGTTGATCCGGAAAACTCGTGATCCGGACGAAAGTCGTGGGGAACGGATTTTTTGTGCAGTAAATTGACTCGTTACATCCGGAAATTCACGTTCCGGAACCGGACATAGATTTCCGGTAACCAATCTATGTATTTACCTGTATTTGTGACTCGTTAATCCGGCCGGGTCAGTAGCCCGGGGCTTAATTGCCCACCCCTGACACTTAACAATAGTGCACCGTGGAGGTGCGAATACTTGTGTTTACAATCACGGGCATGGGTAAAACAACCCCGACTGTGTGCAAACTGGCTATTTATCAAAGCATCTGGCACGCGGATAGTGATGTTTGATATTCATTAATGTTCCTTAATGAGATGAACACTCGCCCAATTAATTTGTTACGTTAAAACTGCGCCGCCATCGTTAAACTGTTAATCATCTTAAATGATTTGCATTTCAGAAATTACAAGGCTATATTTATCGGGGATTCCCGCTAGGGATTCCCTAAGATTCTAACTCACGCGTGAGCTGGCTGGTTCCCGACTTACAAGTACATGTACGCGGATGGAATATTCGGGAAACCAGTCATGTCAAACATGGAGACCTACGTCGATTTTACAAAACTTGCCCGCAGGCATATTTGATAATCCACATTGTATTACTCAAATGAGAGAAGTGACACTTATGGATAGGGTGCAAAAAGCATTTAGAACGACAAACAAGGCAATTATTTTGATATGACTTGCGATTATTACGGGCATATGCACACATGAAAGTTACAAGAAAAGATTTCTTGATGCGAAAGTAAATGTGTACATATACATATAGAATGTTTATGATTGAGTTGATATTTTGCAGCATACGACGATGATTCGTTAATCCTGAAAATTCGTTAATCCGGAAATTTTGCCGGGAACGAACGTTTCCGGATTAACGAGACATCACTGTAGAGCATTTGCTCCTATGGTTTCTATACTACACAATTACAACGTTTTCATTTTCTCTAGTAAATGATCCTTTTCGGTAGATTCACTCAAAGAGGGTTGGGTCTAAAAATTTCCTATGAGAGAATGGGTTAAGTACAATTTGTTTCAATGTCCTTTTAAAAACTAGATGTCTGCAAGCAGCATGTCCAGCGCTAGCTAACAAAGTCCATGTTGAAAACAAAACTAAGGCATGTATTATAATATGTTGAATTTTGTCCATGGAAAGAAAACTACAGCCCAGAGAAAATGAGATGCATGCACAGTTTGGTTTTGTTTTATATTGGGTTTTACATCGTTTTAACAGTATTTCAGTCATATCACGACGTCCAGCTAATTACGGGTGGTCAGGAAGACCCCAGAGGTTCTTCTGTGCATGGAACAAATTTCATTGTGTCATGCACAGAAGAACATCCAAGTAGAACCACCGACCTATGGCACCGCAAGCCAACTGGAAGACTTCCTAACATGAAAAATCCAAATGCCCAGACCGGGATTCAAACCCACAGCGGGATGATGATGCATGCACCGATGCACATGCGCACAGACTCACATACACTCAACTAAAATTAACCCATTCCCTCATATTGACACCTTTTCACGCTTCTGTAAAAGTCACTTTTTTAAAACCATTGTGATTAATTGAGCATTTGCTCCATGGGAGCAAATGCTTTATCTAGCACAATGATTTCAAAACTACACAATTCTGAATTTTCCTTTTCTCTAGTGAATGCTCCTTTTCAGTAGAATTATTCAAAGAGATTAGGTATACAACTAGCCTATGAGAGAATGGGTTAAAAAGTCTCATCATGTCAAGCTGTCTGTAGGCTAGCTCAACAACAAGAGCACCGCAAGACGGGGCAATATACGCCCGAAGGCTGTTCTATAAAATTATGTTGAAAAATAAAGGAGGAGTTAGTTGCACAAGAAATTGCTACCCGAAACTATCAAAGGGCAATAACTCCAGAATGAAAAATGATATGAGAGTTATCTCACTGATATGCACAACTACACATCAATATCTATCATTCCTGAAAGTTTGAAGAAATTATGTTGAAAAATAAAGGAGGAGTTAGTTGCACAAGAAATTGCTACCCGAAACTATCAAAGGGCAATAACTCCAGAATGAAAAATGATATGAGAGTTATCTCACTGATATGCACAACTACACATCAGTATCTATCATTCCTGAAAGTTTGAAGAAATTATGTTGAAAAATAAAGGAGGAGTTAGTTGCACAAGAAATTGCTACCCGAAACTATCAAAGGGCAATAACTCCAGAATGAAAAATGATATGAGAGTTATCTCACTGATATGCACAACTACACATCAGTATCTATCATTCCTGAAAGTTTGAAGAAATTATGTTGAAAAATAAAGGAGGAGTTAGTTGCACAAGAAATTGCTACCCGAAACTATCAAAGGGCAATAACTCCAGAATGAAAAATGATATGAGAGTTATCTCACTGATATGCACAACTACACATCAATATCTATCATTCCTGAAAGTTTGAAGAAATTATGTTGAAAAATAAAGGAGGAGTTAGTTGCACAAGAAATTGCTACCCGAAACTATCAAAGGGCAATAACTCCAGAATGAAAAATGATATGAGAGTTATCTCACTGATATGCACAACTACACATCAGTATCTATCATTCCTGAAAGTTTGAAGAAATTATGTTGAAAAATAAAGGAGGAGTTAGTTGCACAAGAAATTGCTACCCGAAACTATCAAAGGGCAATAACTCCAGAATGAAAAATGATATGAGAGTTATCTCACTGATATGCACAACTACACATCAGTATCTATCATTCCTGAAAGTTTGAAGAAATTATGTTGAAAAATAAAGGAGGAGTTAGTTGCACAAGAAATTGCTACCCGAAACTATCAAAGGGCAATAACTCCAGAATGAAAAATGATATGAGAGTTATCTCACTGATATGCACAACTACACATCAATATCTATCATTCCTGAAAGTTTGAAGAAATTATGTTGAAAAATAAAGGAGGAGTTAGTTGCACAAGAAATTGCTACCCGAAACTATCAAAGGGCAATAAATCCAGAATGAAAAATGATATGAGAGTTATCTCACTGATATGCACAACTACACATCAGTATCTATCATTCCTGAAAGTTTGAAGAAATTATGTTGAAAAATGAAGGAGGAGTTAGTTGCACAAGAAATTGCTAACGGACGGACGGACGGACATGCTAACGGATGGGTAGTTGTGTGACTTTTTCCTTTGATCTTTTCTTGTGTGACTAGTCCCACAAGAAAAACTATTTTTGGCTCTAACTTTGGAAAAGAATGATCTGGAAGCTAACCCTAACCCTAACCCTATGTCCCACAACTGGCCAGGTTAATGTCACAAGAAATGGCCAGGTTAATGTCACAAGAGATGGCCAGGTTAATGATTTTACTTGTGGGACTAGTTAGAAAAAGTCACACAACTACCCTTTGGTGAGTGCGGACGGACGGACAGACGGACAGACGGACGGACGGACGACATGCGCCATACCATAATACGTCCCTTCGGGCGTATAAAAAGGGTCTGTCAAACGCTTTGGATGCTGATGAGAAACTAAGCAAACCAGCCTCTGATCTGGATCAAATTTGCTTAACCCTTTCCTCCATAAATATGCCTTTCTATGCCTCTGAAAAAGTTGCTTTTTGAAACCATTGTGATTAATAGAGCATTAGCTCCATGGGAGCAAATGCTTTATCTATCACAATGGTTTCAAAACTACACAATTCTGAATTTTCCTTTTCTCTAGTAAATGCTCCTTTTCAGTAGAATTATTCAAAGAGGTTGGATCTAAAATTAGCCTATGAGAGAATGGGTTAAAACATAGACATATAGTATTAGCTCTTAGCATCAGCTTAAAACAATTTTATCCCTTTCTATCATACAAATACTTCTTCAAGCCTTTGCAAACAGAGTAGACCTAGATCAATTTGCTCCTATATGAGTCATCTGATCAGGGTCTGCTCTATTTGCTTATGAAATTATAATTGAACTCAATACCAAAATCTCATGAATATTATGCCATTATGAAATTAAATATTAACTAGAGGTTTTTGTCACAAAAACGGATGTCTCCCCTCTAATAAAAACAAAATGTAAAGGGAAATCACTAAAAATGTTATGGACTTGATGATTGATACTTCCCCTCATTATGCGCTTTCCACACCACATTTTTCAAGAAGAAAATGATAACAGCTAATAACTTCAAAAATATTGATACCAGAGTTATGGCCCTTGTGCATGACGCTTACTTTCATCATGCTCTTTCCATAAATGAAATATCATTCCAATAGCATCAGTCGAAGAGGATTTATTGATCGGACAAAAAATGTAACAAAGGGCAATAACTCCATAAGTATTGAAGCCAGAGTCATGGCCTTTGTTCATGACACTTTCTCTCATCATGCTCTTTCCATGTATAAAGTTTCAATACAATGGCAAGAGCCATGTAAGAGTTATCGTCCGGACAAGAAAGCGTTAAACAAATGTACAAGGGGCAATAACTCTCAATTTATTGAAGCCAGAGTTAAGGACCTTATGCATGACACTTTCTCTTATCATGATCAATCCATGTATGAAGTTTCACTCCTGACAAAAAATTGTGTTTTTTTTTTACAAAGGGCAATAACTCCAATATTAGTGAAGCCAGAGTTATGGACCTTGAACATGACACTTTCTCTTATCATGATCTTTCCATGTATGAAGTTTCAATCCAATGGCATGAGCCATATAGGAGTTATCGCCCGGACAAAAAAATTGTTGAAAAAATTACCAGGGCAATAACTCCATTATTAATGAAGCCAGAGTTATGGACCTTGTGCATGACACTTCCTCTCGCCATGATCTTTCCATATATGAAGTTTCAATCCAATGGCATGAGCCATATAGGAGTTATCGTCCGGACAAAAAAGTGTGCATTTTTTTAAAAGGGGCAATAACTCCTATATTAGTGAAGCCAGAGTTACGGACCTTGTGCATGACACTTCCTCTGATTATGCTCTTTCCTTAAATGAAGTTTCAATCAACTGGCATCAGCCATATTGAAGTTATCGTCCGGACAAAAAAGTGTGAATTTTTTTTACAAGGGGCAATAACTCCTATATTAGTGAAGCCAGAGTTATGGACCTTGTGCATGACACTTCCTCTCATTATGCTCTTTCCATATATGAAGTTTCAATCAACTGGCATCAGGCATATTGAAGTTATCGTCCGGACAAAAAGTGTGACGGACAGACAGACAGACAGACGGACGGACACACTAACAAATGGGTACAGTACAGACCTCGCGGAACTTTCGAAACCCGCGATACCATGATGGGCATTTTTTATTTTTCGTGGTAAATTATCAAGATGTGTTCGTGATTCCCCATCATGACCACTGTACTATCGAGTTATTTATCGCGGTTAGTCTGTGACCCCCATGGAGTTGTTTTCGGAGATTGGGGCCATCACGCCTTATCGTAAACACAATGGGCCATCACGATTTACAGGTAGAGTGTTAGTCTGTCAGTTGGGAAGAATACTGGAGTTACCATGTCTTAATTGTTAAACTATTTGAAAAGAATTATGTTTCTGTGTAAAAATTAACGTGTTTACTTGAATTCAGTTGTATTTGCCACACTATGTTGTTTTTATGCATTATTTTGCACACGACACCAATTCAGTTTTTTCGACGATACAGTGAAAACCATCCAAATGCATAGCGACAGACGCTGTGAACTAGTAACCAACAGTACACATTTTATAACTTGCAACTCTTTTTTTATTAATTGCATAATATCGGTTATGAAAACTAGATCTAGTGGATTCCTCGATTGATACAGGTAAGACGGATAAGTATACATACTGTAAAAATCGCGGACAGTTTCCATAAGTACCGGTAGCTGTTTTATTTATCTTGGTAAATTTTTGCTGACCTGGCAAATTATCGTAGATGGTGCAATGTGCAGAACTAACCCTTATAAAGCGAACATGTTTATCAAGGATAGAGCTAATATCATATTTAATAGCGAAATAAATTTAAATTTCTTTAAGAATCATGAGTTCACGTGTATGAATTTCCTATGTTGACATTCTTTCTCCCTTTGTTTTCAGGGGTGTCCTCAGTGGAAATGGAATCTGGATTACACGATACATTGGATCTGATTTACTGCTTTATGATATGTTTATGTGATTCATACAATTATCATCAGCAGTTGTTTTTTATGTAGAATCAACCCTGTCCAGATCGTCTCATGATAAACCATTAGTCTGCTGACGTGATTTGTGATAAAACTGAGTCTGCATTTTTCTCTATTCAAATTTGTATTACTGGTTTTGCTTTCGAAGGATCTCTTCGAGAACATTTTTATGCATTTACAAACAGATTAGATCCAGATGAGATATTTTATTCTTTATAATGGGCCCAGTAGAGTCGAAGTATCAGAATTAAACCTTATTACAGGAGCCGTCTGATACGGGTCTACTCTGTTTGCAAATACAATGTACGTGAAAAGACGTTTTGTTTTTTTATATAAATATGAGGGTAATAAAACTTCACTTGAACCTGACCAACTGTTAAGGACGGAATCACTAACGGACAGAATCACAAATGGACGAACAGTGCCTTAAAAATTACACAAAAAAGTACATCTGCGGGGAATAAAAATACTGACGGGAGCTGTGTCAATTTATACATTATTGTCATTGTATGTTGTTCTTATTTCGGAAAAAATAGTTTTGGATCCAGATGTGATCTGAAAAATCGGGTGTCACTTCGACAAAACGGTTAGTCAAATACAGATTGCATATACAAAATGTATATCTAGGCCTATATTTTTTTTTAACCCTCTTCTCCATAAATACGCCTTGCAAACATTGTATAACAGACCAGTCGGCTCCTACATGAGTCGTCTTTTCAGGGTCTGCTCTGTTTGCTTATGGAATAACATCTACATGTTTATATATATCTGATTCTTTACTTTCCTCCTTTGTCATTATTCCCCGTGTGCATGTGATTGTATAAAAAATATTCAACTGATATACGTGATAAAATTATTTCTTACATGAATATTCATGGAGTAAAGGGTTAAATTCCTTGTTCGAAGTGACGTTTATTGTTATTAATAGTAGGGATTAACGGTTTGGCTAGGTATGAAATCTTGACCATATAATGAAAAAGGGACCGACTGGAAAACTGTGAAAACAAATAACATTAATGAATCTTGGATCCATATTGATCAGTCTCCCAAGTTCTCTGCTTTTCATCAGGATCCAATTTGTTTACATAGCCTACATCATGGCACGACGCTTGCGACCAGCAGATTAAGGGTCAAACCCTGGCGAGAAAATGCCACACCTTATTTGTAACACAGTTAAAAGTTAGGCAACACGTTTATAAATGTGAATGTGATAATGGACGTGACTTACACAAACACACTCATGTATGGGAATTGAGGAATACGTACGCAACACAAACAGTCAGTAGAATATTGGTGCAATTCATTTTGTTTTGTTTCCTTTTTTCATTTTGCTGTCTTTCTCGGCAAAATTTCGAAACAAAAAAACCGGACACTTCTGTAAATCGGACGATCGATCCAGTTTTCACTGTACATACAATTAACCCTTTCCCTAATACAAACATGTTTTCACGCATTTGCAAACAGAGTAGACCCAGATCAGATGACTCATAGAGCAGCTGTCTGATCAGGGTCTACTCTGTTTGCTAATAGAATTTGATAGATCTGTTTCCATGCTTTCTAAAATGTCTACAATGTTCCACCATCCATATTTTTTCTAAAACTATTTTGTTAATGAATATTCAATAGGTACTGAAAATTGGCCTAAATACAGAACAGGGAAAGGGTTAAAGGAAGCTGTCTTATTACCATTTAATTCCCGATATTACAGATGGACACCAAGCGAATTACTGCTGATATAAGACGAAAATATCAACATTGAAATCATTTGTGTTGATAATTATACTTTATATACTATTCAAACTTTGGTGTTGCGAAATATACAAATATCGAATAGGTTTGGGGACGAAATGACCACACTGAAGTACGTCACGTGGTTTATTTGGATTTTTACACAAAAGCATTGCATACATAAACAAGAGGGCCAGAATGGCCCTGAAGCGCTCACCAGACAATCAGAGGAGAAGATTTTCAAAGTTTTCACTTTATGTTTCTATTGAAAGCTGGCTACTCCTGGGGCAGGGCCAATTTTGACCACAGGGGCATAATTTATATAACATTTGTAGAGGACCTGAACATGAAGCTATGTGCCAAATATGAAAGTTATGAACCTTCCAGTTTCAGAGAAGATTTTCAATGTTTTTACTATATATTTTTATTGAAAACTGACCACCCCTCGGGTGGGGCCAATTTTAATCCCAGGGGCATAATTTAAACAAGGCCATACAAAGTTCTGACTAAAGGCGATCAACTGTTCTTCTGAACGGGTATGTGTACCCTAGCATTCCAAACTGATTTTTTGCATTTGAATATTATTATAAATTATTACATAATAATTGCATAATCATAAGTATAACTTAATAGTTTCAAGTAATACAATTTCATGTTAAAAAATATTTCATAATTTATTTGAAACCTTTAATTTGGCATTCTGGAGTCTTTACATGATTTACAATTCTTCTGAACTGCAGGGCAGGTTATAATAATATCAAAATGCCAATCACTATTATTAATTAACCCTTCCCTCATACAAACGTGTTTTCACATTTTTGAAAACAGAGTAGACCCAGATCGGATGCCTCCTATAGGAGCCATCTGATCAGGGCCTGCTCTGTTTGTAAATGGAATTTTATACATCTGTTCCTTAAGTTTCTAAAATGGCTACAATGTTCCACCTACTATATTTCATTATGTTCTATTTTGTAGATGAATATTCAGTAGGTTGTGAAATTTGGAAAAAAATGACTACAATGTTCCACCCTCCATACTTCATTTCAACTATTTTGTTCATGAATATGCAGTAGGCATTCAAATTAATAATAAACATAGAACAGGCAAAGGGTTAAGGCACAGAGCTCCAGCACCAGATACAGGTGACCTAAAAATAGCCACTGGTCATCTATCCCACTGCTTGACTGGATGACCTATTTATGAGCAAAGAGAAGATGCTTAAAATCGCAGTCAGCTATAAGTTTGCTAGAAAACTGTCCACCATGGTGTGTAGCCAATTTTGACCACAGGAGCATAATTTATATAACTTTTGTAGAGAACCTGAACATGATGCTATGTGCCAAATATGAAGGCTGAGAACCTTTCAGTTTCAGAGGAGATGATATTCAAAGTTTTCACTATATGTTTCTATAGAAAACAATGCACCCCTGGGGTGGGGCCAATTTTGACCCTAGGGACATAATTTATATAACTTTTGTAGAGGACCTACAGATGATGCTATGTGCCAAAGATGAAAGCTGAGACCCCTGTAGATTCAGAGGAGAAGATTTTTAAAGCTTGAAATTGTTGACGCCCGACGACGGACGACGCACGACGCACGACGGACGACGCACGACGACGGACGACGGACATCAGGCGATCACAAAAGCTCACCCTGAGCACAAAAGTGCTCTGGTGAGCTAAAAATAAGGAGAACGGGTACAGTCCTTATTATTAACAAGTGATTTCTTTAAGGAGAACGGGTACAGTCCTTATTATTAACAAGTGATTTCTTTTTTATTCTTGTATTTTTTTTATGAATACATATGCGATCGAAACGTTAGGGCAACGATTCAAAGACCTCCGAGGATACATCCCCTTGAAAACTCAGGTAAGTGAAATCGCGACGACCCATCATCATTGGCTTATCAAACTCACCACGGGCCCGTCACGGAATAAAACGCGATGGGAGTACCCGATGATTTTCGTTATTCACCAAGATTTATTGGCTATCGCGGGCAGCTGTCTCTCTCCCGCGATCAGTGAAATCGCGGTGATGCGCGGGTTTCGAAAGTTCCGCGAGGTCTGTACTGTAGTTGTGCGACTTTTTCCTTTGATCTTTGCTTGTGGGACTAGTCCCATAAGTAAAACTATTTTTGGCTATAACTTTGGAATAGAATGATCTGGAAGCTAACCCTAACCCTAACCCTATGTCCCACAACTGGCCAGGTTAATGTCACAAGAAATGGCCAGGTTAATGTCACAAGAGATGGCCAGGTTAATGATTTTACTTGTGCGACTAGTTAGAAAAAGTCACACAACTACCCATTGGTGAGTGCGGACGGACGGACGGACGGACGGACCGACAGACAGACAGACAGACAGACAGACAACTCTCACGAAAACAATATGTCTCATATATTATACCATAATTAGTCGAGTTAATTCAACAGGGAATGGTAATCTAACCCTTTCCTCCATAAATACACCTTTCTACGCCTCTGTAATAACCACTGCTTGAAACCATAATGTAATAAATAGAGCATTTGCTCCTATAGGAGCAAATGCTCTATTTATCACAATGGTTTCAAACTACAAAATTCTAAAATTTTACTTTTCTCTAGTAAATGCTCCTTTCGGGTATTCATTCAAAGAGGTTGGGTCTAAAAATAGCCTATGGAGGAAAGGGTTAACTCTTTACTCCATAAATATGCCTTTCTACCCCTTTTCAAATAAAGTAGACCAGGATCAGACTGCTCCTGTAGGAACAATCTGACCAGGGTCTGTTGATTGCTTATGTTTCTGCTTTGGCAAACATTGCATGTGTTAACCCATTCTCGCATATTGACGCCTCTGTAAAAGTCACTTTCTGAAACCATTGTGATAAATAGAGCATTTGCTCCATAGGAGCAAATGCTCTATTTATCACAATGGTTTCAAAACTACACAAATCTAAAAATTTCCTTTTCTCTAGTAAAGGTTCCTTTCTGGTAGATTTATTCAAAGAGGTACTAGTAGGATCTAAAAATAGCCTATGTGGGAATGGGTTAATGTGATTTTATAAATTAATGATGTCATCATTTCTTTCATGAATATTCATGAGGCAAAGGGATTAAGAGTAACACTTCCAAATCTTCCTCATTTTAGCCAAAGAGTCTTCTCCTTGAACAGAAAAGGATGTGGCAAATGCTGTATGACTTGTACTGGCCATTTCACATGTTCATACCATACAGACTGACGTCAGCAACTACCCTAATTACAATAAGTATTTGGACAAACTTAGGCAAATCGTGCAGACACAGATCAAACCACTCCTGATCAGGTTCTATACTGTTTGTTGTGTTTAGGTTGGGTTGTGTCTGTTATGTCACTCCAATTTGAAGATATTCAACATTACAAGCTAGTGGAGAGAGTAGATTGAATGTCTGAATATTTGGGGTGTTTAGAGTAATGGATATATAATGTAAAGAAAGAAAAAGGAAGGAAAGAAGGAAGGAAGGATGGAAGAGAGAATGGATGGGTAGATGCTTACATGCATGCATGCATGCATAGATAGATGTAAATTATTATACAGTGTTCTATGGGTTTCTAGGAATCTTTGTACACATACAGCTACTGACAGATATGAAGTTTCGTTTTGGGTTCAAGTATATTCATTTCTCAGAAGGGAAACAATGGTCTGTATACATGGCTTGAATTGTTCTAGGATATCATGCTAATCCTTTAGTGTTGAACGTGTTTAACCCATTCCTCCATATGCTATTTTTAGATCCAACCACTTTGAATAAATCTACCGAAAAGGAGCATTAACTAGAGGAAAGGAATTTTTTTTAGAATTTTGTAATTTGAAACCATTGTGATATATAGAGTATTTGTTCCTATAGGAGCAAATGCTCTATTTATCGCAATGGTTTCATAGAGTGATTTTTACAGAGGCCTAGAAAGGCGTATTTATGGAGGAAAGGGTTAACCCTTTATCTCATATAGATGCCTTTTCGTGCCTTTGCAAACAGACTAGACACAGATCAGACTGCTCCTGTATGTAATCTGCTCTGATTGCTTACTAACTAATATAGGTTAAAACCGTTGAATCATACATTTTGTGTCATGTTAACTTCCCTTGTTTATAAAATCATTATATATGACATATTATTCATAAAGTCGTTATATTTCACAGCGATTAGAGTTAACTCTATCAACACGGGACATGCATGCACCGTTGTTTGCAAACGGTGTTAGATCCAGATCAGAGGGCGCCTAATCCTGACTAGCAATTGTAAACCTTTCTTACAGAGTGGACTGTATGATGGACAATTCCATTCAGATAATTCAGGGTTAAAAGGGTTAAACGCATGTTCTGCAACGGCCCCCTCACACCACTCCCTGTATTGCAACAGCTCAGAAAGCAATGAGTAACAAGGCAAAGTTAACCCTTACCCTGGTTAACCCTTTTCACGCATTTGCAAACAGAGTAGACCCAGATCAGACGGCTCCTAGAGGAGCCATCTGATCAGGGTCTGCTCTGTTTGCTAATATAATTTGATAGATCTGTTTCTTTGCTTTCTAAAATGTCTACAATGTTTCAACTTCCATATTTCTTTATAACTATTTTGTTAATGAATATTCAGTACGTATTAAAATTTGGAATAAACATAGAACAGGGAAAGGTTTAATATTTATGAAAGGAATAATTACATTAGCTGAATTTTTATGATGGCATAATTATATACACAAGATGTTTATTTAATTTCATGAGCAAATCTAGAGCAGAACCTGATCTTCCTATAAAAGCCGTCTGATCTGGGTTTACTCTAATTTTCAAATCTGTTGATTAATGTCCGTTTCTGCCAAATATGGGCTAACTGAACACCCCCAGCAAGAGGAGCGTGAAAAGGTGCAGAGCTACAGATAACGGTGCGTACTCAAATACTAAAATTGTCATTTCTCCACCAAACCCAATGTTGTTACCACTCTTTAGAATCGTCTCTTCAAGACGATTCTAAAGAGTGGTCACAACATAGGGTTTGGAGGAGAAATAAAGAAGTTATACTTGAAATAGTTTAATTGACGCATCTTATCTGGAGCTCTGAAGGTGTATTGATGAAGGAAAGGGTTAACCCTTACCCTGCTGTAAAAAAATGTCTAACCAAAACCGCATCTGATGCAGTGTTCACTACTTCCCGATTTTGAGAAAATATTGACCAAGTGTCATGACACAAGCTTTTGAGAAACTATTGACAAAGTGTCACACAGCTTGGATCTGGGTGAGATGCCATGTTACGTGGCATCTCATCTGGATCCAAACTGTTTGCAAATGTGACAAACGTCGCGGTTAGTGGGAAAAGGGTTAACATTTTACACGCGAACTAATATCAATTTGTGTCTGCATTAAGTGTCGTCCGCTACCATTTTTCTTCAATTTCTCTTCAAATATATGATTAGATTGTAAAATGGTTTGGGTCATGATGAGTTTGGGTCATGATGAGGTGCCTGCAAAGAGATAACCCTTTCCTTCGTATAAATGTCTTTCCAAACAGAGTAGACCCTGATCAGATGGCTTCTGTTGGAGCCGTCTGATCAGGCTCTGCTCTGCTTATGACATGACAGATCTGATTCTACAATTTTTGTCAAAAACAAAACAAATTTTAATAAATCTTACATTATAAAAAGTTAGCAAATAAATAGTAATTATTATTTCTTTCATGAATATTGACTTGGTAAAGAGTTAAGTGTCCAGTAAACAACTCATATACGTCACATTATTCTGTCATCCGGCTAATTACCCTAACCAATCTCCCCTCGCCATTGGTTTGTAAAAAGAAAATATTACATTCATTTATTACTGATTTTACCAAGACAAGTTGACTATATAATATGACATGAGGCTTGCTGAGTTTCAACTTTATTTTAGTCAACGATAGTAAATTAACACAAATATAATATTCTATTCATCAGACAACACCAAAAAAATGCCCCAAGAAAAACTGGCATTTTTTCCTATTTATACCCCGACTTGCCTACGTCATTACACGTGTACATTATAACGAAATTACGAACCAGTTATATTAACATGGATACAGTGTCATGTGATAAAAGATGAATAATTCAAATTGGCACCATTTTGACAACTTCAATAGCAAATAGTGTACATCCTGATCAAATGACTCCTTCAGAAGCCACTAGATCTTGATCTGCAATGTCTGCATGCATTTGTCCATCAAAATACTGAGGGTACTTAGGAAACCTTTACTTGTAGTACTGGGGCATGATCATCAGAGGTGACTAATACGGGTTTAACCTTTTCCTTCATATAAATGCCTTTTCACACATTTGCAAACAGAGAAGACCCAGATCAGACTTCTATGGGAGCTGTCTGATCAAGGTCTGCTCTGTTTGCTTCTGATAATATAAATCTGCTAATAAATAGTCATGATTTCTTGCATGAATATTAATCGAACAGGGAAAGAAATATTAAACCATGTAATATTCATAAAGGATGAAGACATAGCTTCAGGTAAAAGGTTAACCCATAGCCCACCAGTCATAACTATAGTTGCATTAGCAAACAGTGTAGATCCTGATGAGAGAGCTCCTAGAGGAGCTCTCTCATCAGGGTCTGCACTGTTTGTCATGGAAAATCCATGCCTGCATGCTCTATGCTTTTACATTTCAACATATCCTGAATATTTTTGTAAACATTTGCCTAATTAATATTCAAAGAGGGCAGAGTGATAAAAAATATGTGGTGGGCTAACGTTAACAATTCATAAAGCTAACCCAATATCTCAGGGATACCAGGAAGTAAACATACCACTACTGTTTGTTAACCTTTACAGTGCGGGACACGAGTTACTAATGTCCTTTGCAAACAGTGTACACCCAGATGAGAGGGCTTCCAGAGGAGCCCTCTCATCAAGGTCTGCACTGTTTGTCATGTTTCACCTTTCTTTAGAAATATCCCTGAATATTCACCTTTTAAGCTTGATCTGTTTGAATTTTCGAATAGTCCATTAACTTTTTTTTTAAATTCAGCATTGTAAGAGATAACCATTTGCTTGATGATTATTCATGTATGTCATGAAATAATGACATGAATATTTATTATCTTAATTTTTTATAGTGGCAAACAAACACAGTAACTTTTTTGCCACGGCAGAATCTAAATAATTCTATCAGCAAACAGAGCAGATCCTGATCAGATGACTCCTTACAAGTCTTCTCTGTTCGTAAAGGCATGAAAAGACTTTATCAGGTAAAGGGAAATAGATATCTTCTGTAACAATGAGATCCAAACAGAATTTTGTCTCTCTTAACCTCTTGAGCTCAAGATGAATTGCACTACATGTATATAGCTGTAAAAGTTTGCATATTTAACATAATCCATGGGCATACAGCTCTGAAGACACTAATCTGCCAAGCATCAAAGACAGAGCTCCAGATAAGAGGCATAAATTAAAACATTTCCAAGAATAACTTCTTATTGCTCCATCAAACCCTATGTGGTGACTGACTATTTAGAATCGTCTCTTTAACCCTATGTTGTGACTAACTCTTTAGAATCGTCTCTGTTTGTTAACCTTTACAGTGCGGGACACGAGTTACTAATGTCCTTTGCAAACAGTATACACCCAGATGAGAGGGCTCCTAGAGGAGCCCTCTCATCAAGGTCTGCACTGTTTGTCATATTTCACCTTTCTTTAGAAATATCCCTGAATATTCACCTTAAGCTTGACCTGTTTGAATTTTCAAATAGTCCTTTTTCTTTTTTTTTAAAATTCAACATTGTAAGAGATAACCATTTGCTTGATGAATATTCATGTATGTCATGAAATAATGACATTATGAATATTTATTATCTTAATTTTTTATAGTGGCAAACAAACAGTAACGTTTTTGCCATGGCAGAATCTAAATAATTCTATCAGCAAACAGAGCAGATCCTGATCAGATGACTCCTACATGTCTTCTCTGTTCGTAAAGGCATGAAAAGGCTTTATCAGGTAAAGGGAAATAGATATCTTCTGTAACAATGAGATCCAAACAGAATTTTGTCTCTCTTAACCTCTTGAGCTCAAGATGAATTGCACTACATGTATATAGCTGTAAAAGTTTGCATGTTTAACATAATCCATGGGCATACAGCTCTGAAGACACTAATCTGCCAAGCATCAAAGACAGAGCTCCAGATAAGATGCATAAATTAAAACATTTCCGAGAATAACTTCTTTATTGCTCCACCAACCAATGATCTTTTGATTAACCCATTCCCTCACATTGACGCCTCTGTAAATGTGAAGTTTTGAAAACATTGTGATAAATAGAGCATTTGCTCCATTGGAGCAAATGCTCTATTATCACAATGGTTTCAAAACTACACAATTCTAAAATTTCCCTTTTCTCTAGTTAATGTTCCTTTTCGGTAGACTTATTCAAAGAGGTTGAGTCTAAAAATCGCCTATGAGGTAATGGGTTAACTCTTTGAACTGTTAACCTGTTCAAAGTTGTCAACTGTCACCCGTGAAGATATTGCCATCTGTTTCAAGTACGCAAAATAATTTTGTGTCATGTTTTTATCATTTGCTTCTAAAAAATATAGAATAGACAGTGTCTCAAAATATTTTGACAAGAGGCAAAGGTTATCACTAGGTTGTCTATAGAGTGGAAAAAGTTGAACAAATCGGCCTTCTTATAGATATAAAACCTGCCAGAAAACAACCATCAACCCACTCAGTCAGTTTGCAGCTGTCTGATGACCCCAAATATAAATGGCCACTTGTGGTCACTCACTGCCAAAAACAATACTGTCTTTATAATTGTTTTGTTTTTTCACCGTTACATACTAGTACAGAGGGGGTTGACCTTTATCCTCTGATATGAACAGACTGGTTCAGATAAGTTGCATAAATTGAAACATTTTTAAGAATATCTTCATTATTTCTCCACCAAACCCTATGTTGTGACCACTCTTTAGAATCGTATCGAAGATGGAGAAATGATCATTTTAGTATTTGAGTACTATACGCATTAGAGGTCCAGATAAGATGCATAAATTAAAACATTTTCAAGAATAACTTCTTCATTTCCCCACCAAACCCAATGTTGTGACTAGTCTTTAGATTGCACCTTTATCTGTTGTTCTGTATAAAGCAAGATTTACTTACTTGTGATTCACTCGAGCTTTTGGGAAATTACTGACAGTGTCAAACAGCTTGGATCCACGCTGTTTGCAAATGATGGTTAGGTCATGATTGCCATAATAAGGGTTAAACCTTAGAATGCTGAAATTTCCTTTGGAGATGTTTAATCAGGGTCTGCTCTGTTTGCTGGTGGGATTATAAAGATCTGATTCTACAGTTTCTGTCATAGCCAACATTATTGTGTTCATATGCCAAATGTGCGTACTTGAATACTAAAATTGTCATTTCTCCCTCAAACCCTATGTTGTGACCACTCTCGGAGAGACAATTCTAAAGAGTGGTCACAACATTGGGTTTGGTGGAGATATAAAGAAGTTATTCTTGAAAATGTTTTAATTTACACATTTTATCTGGACCTCTAGATTCATATTCTGGATGAGGGAAAAGGTTAAGATCTAAAACGGCTCAATATACCACTTTTCTGGTCGTACATTTCGAAATTTTTAACACAATGCTAAGGAAGAGGGGATATCCTTCCCACACCCACCCCTTCAGTCTCTCTTGCAACACGCTTTCTAAATATCTAGGGTAGAACCCTGTGGCCCATCAGTGATTAACAAGAGTCCATTCAGTATGAAATGAAAAACAAATGTGAGAGGATATTGACTGACAAAGAGTGCAGACTCTGATCAGAGGGCTCCTCTAGGAGCCCTCTGTATCCATGCTTATAAAGCTTTTTAGTTGAGTCTGAGTTTGTTCTCAAGCTTTTGATTGGTCAGATTTGAGCCTTTTTGCTCAAATCTGACCAATCAAAGGCTTGAGAACAAACTCAGACTAAACTAAAAAGCTTTATAAGCATGGACCTTGATCCAGGTCTTCATTGTTAGCAAATGCCAGTACACTGTCTTGTTTCCAGCATTAAAAGTGTCAACCCATCCCCTACAACACAAAACATTTGTGGTTCAGGCAAAGGGCTCAGATCCATGTCAGACACAGAGATCATGATTGAACAGGACTCCAAGTAATAGGGGTAAGCTGAACTTTTCTTAACCCATTCCTTCATAGGCTATTTTTAGAACTAGTCTCTTTGAAAAAATCTACAGAAAAGGAGCATAAAGTAGAAAAAAGGATTTGTTTAGAATTGTGTAGTATTTAAACCATTGTGATAAATAGAGCATTTTCCTCCATAGGAATTGTGTAGTTTTTAAACCATTTGCTCCATAGGAATTGTGTAGTTTTTTAAACCATTGTGATAAATAGAGCATTTGCTCCATATGAGCAAATGCTCTATTTGCCACAATGGTTTCAAAAAGTGACTTTTATAGAGACATCAAAAGGTGTCAGTATGAGGGAATAGATTAACTCATTATACCAGGAATATTCATGTACAAAATACATGACATCATAAATATTCATTAGCTGAATTTTTATAATGGTATACATGTATAATGAACACAAGATTTTTTGGCCAGGCAGAAATTGTAGAATCAGATCTACATGTTTATAATTTCATAAGCAAATAGAGCAGACCCTGATCCAACGACTATTGTTGAAGCCGTATGATCTGGATCTACTCTGTTTGCAAATATGTTAAAAGGCCTCGTCATCAGGTAAAGGGTTGAGTCTTTGCACACTTCATAATTTTCATCTGCAAAAAAATGTCATCTGCTATTTATTTTTTTCTATATTGGAGCTTTCTGCATTACTTTTGACCTTGCATTCAACACTGTTGAATAAATGAATGGCTGCTTAAGACAGGTTCTACTGTATGTAAGTGATATATAGTGATGTACTGACCCTTTTTGTGGGTTCATATCATCCATGTCCATCTCAAAGAACTCCAGCACCTCCTTACACTGGGATATCTTCCTGGGCAACTTAACAATTTGCTGTGGACAAAAGAAAACTTGATAAATATAATATTATACAGAGACAAATATAATATACAGTGATAAAGATAAAGGAGTAAATTCAAATACTAAAATTGTATTTCTTTTACCAAACGCAATGTTGTAACCAGTCTTTAGAATCGTTTCTTTGGGGTGGTTCTAAAGAGTGGTCACAACATAGGGTTTGGTGAACACATAAAGGAAAATATAGAAAATACAGTGTTCAAATACTAAAATTGTCATTTCTCCATCAAGCCCTATGTTCTGACCCCTCTTTTTGAATCGTCTCTTCTAAATGATTCTAAAGAGAAGCCACACATAGGTTTTCATGGAGAAATAAAGAGATATTCTTGAAAAGTTTAATTTGATTTTATATATCTTATATATGCCTTTAAATATATATAAGTGTTTGAAGAAACACCTGCATCGCCTGCTGGGAGAAGTGTTAGAATGAACAGGGGGAATAACTCAGAATATAGTACATGTAATAGAATATAGTACATGTAATACAAAAGTTATGGTCCACCTTGTGGTAGGTCGGTGGTTCAATCCAGGTGTTCTTCTGTGCATGGAACAATGCAAGTTGTTCCGTGCAGGGAAAAACCTGGTTGTTGCGATATGACTGTTAACCCATTTCCTCATATTGATGCCTTTTGATGCCTCTGTAAAAGTCACTTTCTGAAACCATTGTGATAAGTAGCAAATGCTCTATTTATCACAATGGTTTCAAAACTACACAATTCTAAAAGATTTACATCTTTCTAGTAAATGCTCCTTTTCGGTAGACTTATTGAAAGAGGTTGGTTCTAAAAATAGCCTTTGTGGGGGAATGGGTTAAAGCGATGTAAAATCCAATACAAAAACACATGATGAAATAAAAAGTATGACCAAAAAATGTGACATTACAGACAGACTAAGAGACAGATGATAGATAAGTTCTTTCTAAATGTCACACTACTGAAAGCTGCTATTTTCCAGTAATTGCAGCAAGCAGCCTCAGCTACAGATTTCTTCTGTTTCTGTTTTCCCTTTACTCTGAAAATACACCTTTCTACACCTTTGCAAACAGAGTAGACCAAGATCTGTATGATTCATAAGCAGACCCTGATCAGACAGCTCCTGTATGCAAAGGTTAAAAAGGCATATCTATGAAGTTAAGGATTAGCCAGTTAAAAGGCTTCCTGAATGCTTTTCTTTGAACGGCACTTGAGAGAAACTGATCTCAAACAAAAACTCGAAGGCAGATTCTAAGTGTTTACGCACCTCTTACCTCTTACGGAACAATTTTGAATTGCAAGGTCACGTAAGCATGTTTGTGAATACTGTCATTTTAAAAAATCCTCTTTGCACGAAACCGTAACTGCTATATGCAAATCATGTCATCTACTACCCCTTATCAGCCTAAGTATAGGCAAATAGTGCAGACCCAGATCAAACTGCTCCTGAAGGAACAGTTTGATCAGGGTCTACACTATTTGCTACTATGTCAGTCTACTTTAAAGTTATCAAAATGGTGCTAAATTGACTTACCATATTATTTCTAATAAATGCCCCCAAGGGCATAACATTTTTTAACCCTTTACTCCATGAACATTCATGTAAGGAATGATGACACCATGTATAATAATTCAATTATTTTTTATAATGACATACAAACACAATGGAAGCTACTGTCTGGTCTGGGTCTACTCTGTTTGCAAAGACGTAGAAAGGCGTATTTATGGAGTAAAGGGTTAAAAAGAACTGCTTGCATTTTGTACACAGGTGGTTGTTTAATGCAGAATGAAAGAAATGCAGAAAGCTCCAAGAGGAGCTTTCTGCATTGCTTTCAATCTTGACATAGCTACCACCAATATTTTGAAAAAACTTATATTTCTTTATTTAATGGTTATTTTACAGAGTTTTAGATGTTTATTGATCATTACTTTCCTGTGTTCATGGGCCATTATAAAAATTATTCTAATTACCTGTCATGATGTCATTATTTCTTACATGAATATTCATGGAGTAATGGGTTAAGTGTCACCCTGGTAATGCAAGTGTCATAACATAATGCCATAACAGTGTACATGTAGTACCTTGCAGTATTCCGCTATTGGACCAAGTCTTTTCACTGCTACCTCTCGGATGTGGCTCCGCCCAAAGAATTTCTTTCCTGGCAAAAATGGTACGATCCGCTTCTCCGGATCAATGGAGCCCGCCTCCTCCGGAAACATTTCCATAATCTTGCTCTGTAATAAATAAACAAGAAAATTTAACTCTGCCCGGATTATGGCCAAATCTGAATATACCGGTACTATACATAAAGTCTACAGAGTAAGAGATAGATCAAAACTGGTCAAAACATAGGGTATGGTGGAGGACTACTTAAATCATCATTTCTTCACCAAACCCTATGTTATGACCACTATTTAGAATTCTAAAGAGTAGTCACATCATAGGGTTTGGTGGAAGTATAAAGGAGCTATTTTTGAAAATGTTTTAATTTACGCATCTTATCTAGACCTCTGAAACAGTCTAGATCCAGATGAGACGCTCTGACATTCAGTATGTCAGCATGATCAAACTGTTTTACATACCAGTTTTGAACAAAAAAATAAATAAATATGTAAAGAATACAAGAGGGCCAAGATGGCCCTTAATCGCTCACCTGATTACCACAGATTTAAGATTATAGCTGGGTAGCCCCAGGATGGGGCCAATATTGACCTAAGGGACAACAGTTTTTGACCCCATGCGACCAATGTTCGATTTTGTCCGAGATTTTATCGAGAAAAACCTTCTGACCAAGTTTCATGAAGATTGGACAAAAAATGTGACCCTAGAGTGTTCACAAGGTTTTTCTACTGTTTGACCTAGTGACCTAGTTTATGACCCCATGTGACCCACTTTCAAACTCGTCTGAGACTTTATCAAAACAATCATTCTAATACAGTTTCATGAAGATTGGGCTAAAAATGCGAAACATTAACTCGTCCGGGATTTTATCAAGACAATCATTCTGACCAAGGTTCATAGAGACTAGACTAAAATTGTGACCACTAGGGTGTTCACAAGCAAATTGTTGATGAAGAATGATGGATGACGGACATTCAAGTCTCCCAAAAGCTCAACCCTGAGCTTTGCTCAGGCATAATTTGAAAGGAAAGATACTCAGTGTTGAATACCTGATAGATCCTCTTTTTCATGCCTTTGCAAACAGGATAGGTCCAGATCAGATGGCTCTTACAGGAGCCATCTGATCAGGGTCTGTTCTGTTTGCTTTTGAAATGATATATATCTGATTTTACAGCATCTGCCATTGCAATAAATAGATTGTGTTCATAATGTCATCATAACATAAAATTATTTTCAGCTTATGATATCAATATTAATGATGTCTGCACAGCTTGCTTATCCTTATGGCTCCTGCCACTATAAATATTTCAGCTGCATGTTATTAACCCTTTCCTACATAGAAATGCCTTTTTCATGCATTTGCAAGCAGAGTAGACCCGGATCAGACAGCTCCTGTAGGAGAGGTTCTGAACAGGGTTGACTCTATTTGCTTACGGAATAATTACTGGTACAGGTCTGATTTTACGGTTTCTATCAATACTAAAAAATCCTGTGTACATAAATATGCTATTACAAAATGGTGTCATTATTTCTTACATGAATATTGAACAGGGAAAGGGTTAATCTTATGTTTATTTCATGGACTAAAGGGTTAAAACCCAGAACTACATTGTACAGTAAAACCTATCTATAACGGCCACTATACTACGTTAATTAGTTGGTATCTAGGGCAGGTGGCTGCTTAAAGCAAGGTAAAAGTAAACCAGAACGCTCCTATAGGAGCGTTCTGTTTTACTTTCACCTTGCTTTAAGCAGCCACCTGCCTTTAAAACAAAATACTTCATGTAATTTAGTGGCCGGTATAGAGAGGTTTTACTGTAGATCTAATTTGATTGGTCACTTTAGATAGGTTTTTAGGCTTAGGAAAATTGCAGCAGACCAGTATTGTTGCACATGTCAACAGAGGTCCAGATAATATGCGTAAATTAAAACATTTTCTTGGGTAAAACATTTTCAAGAATAACTCGCTTTATTTCTCCACCAAACCCTATGTTGTGACCACTCTTTAGAATTGTCACTTCGAGACGATTCTAATGAGTGGTCACAATATAGGGTTTGGTGGAGAAATGACAATTTTAGTACTTGAGTACACAATGTCATATTTATCTGTTGCTCTGTGACAATAACTAAGCCTGTAAATCATTGATTAACCCTTTCCCTGTTCTATGTTTATTTCAAATTTCAATACCTAATGAATATTCATTAACAAAATAGTTATAAAGAAACATGCAAGGTGGACCATTGTAGACATTTTAGAAAGCAAAGAAACAGATCTATCAAATTCTATAAGCAAACAGAGTAGACTCTGATCAGACGGCTCCTCTAGGAGCCGTCTGATCTGGGTCTACTCTGTTTGCAAATGCGTGAAAACACGTTTATATGAGGGAAAGGGTTAATTTATATTTTCCCCAACATGATTCATAATTATAATTTGCATGACAGCTATATCCTCATACATGTATTCACTCATCACTATGAGGTGTCAATGACATGCTTGTGATGCTCTCCCCACAAAACCAGCATGAATCAATATTAGGACAGGAGTGTGACTCTTAACCCTTTCCTTCATATAAATGCCTTTTCACGCATTTGCAAACAGAGTAGACCCAAATCAGACGGCTCCTATAGGAGACGTCTGATCAGGCTCTGCTCTGTTTGCTTTTGGCATAATATTGATCTGATTCTATATGTTCTGTCTGAGCAAAAATGTCTTGCTTTTATAATTATGCCATTATAAAAATTAGTATATTAATGATGTCATTATTTCTTAAATAAATAGGGCGCAGGTAAAGGGTTACGACATTGTGTATCAATCTGTCATAACAAATTCTCCGAGACAGACAACAATGTGTTTGGATGATTTCTTGAAAATATCACCACAACATGAATTAATCCTTTCCCTGTTCAATATTTATCAAATAATGTATGAAGTAATGACATCATGAATATTCATTAGCTGAATTTTAATTAAAGCATAATTATATACACGGGATGTTTTTTGTATTGGTAGAAACTGTAGAGTCAGATCTATGTAATTTCATAAGCAAACAGAGAAGACACCGATCAGACGGTTCTTGTAGGAGTCATCTGATTTGGGTCTACCCTGTTTGCATCTGGGTCTGTTTGTAAATGTGTGAGGGGAAGGGTTAACCCTTAATTCCATAAATAGATTAACCCTTCTCTTGCTCAATTTTAAAATACATTTCTCCTTCTTTACCCATGCCCTGTTGTATAATTACATATATCTTCACTGTATACACGTATTTCGCTGTGCAATCACTGCTGTGGTGTGCACTGGTTGCACAATCAACTTGTAAATAGTGCAGACCCTGATGAGACAGCTCCTACAGGAGCTGTCTCATCTGGGTCTACACTATTTACAGGTAGGTATATTGACGTGAACATCAAGCGAAGGGTTAAATACACTTTTCTATCCCTTTGCAAACAGAGTAGATTCAGATAAGATGGCTCCTATAGGAGCTGTCGGTCTGCTTTGTTTGCTTATGATATAATATACATGTAGATATGATTCTACAGTTTCTGCCGTGGCCAAAAAATCCTGTGTACATGTGCTATTATAACAAATTAATCTAATAACTATTCATGACATAATTATATTTTGCTTGAATATTCACGAAGGAAAGAGTTAAACAGGTTTTATTGTATCATGTTTATTTTAGCAAGAGCCACTTCAAATTTACAAGTGGAGATAATACAAATACAAACAGTTTATGAATCGAGGGCTTGGTGCAAAACTATTGTAACTCCTTCACAAAGTGAAGGAGTTACAATAGTTTTGCACCAAGCCCTCGGAATGTGTTACAGGTGCAATTAGATTGTAATTTTGCCCTATCAGTGCAGGGAAACAAGTAACTAATGTCCTTTGCATACAGTGTAGACCCAGATGAGAGCTCAGGTCCTAGAGAAGCCCTATCATCAGGGTCTGCATGTTTGTCATATTACACCTCCCTTTTAAAATAACATCCCTAAATATTCATGGTAAGTATGACCTGTTTGATTTTTTGAACAGTCCAGTTGATAATAATCCAGTGTTGAAAGGGCTGACATATCACATAGCAAGCATGTTGTCAACACAAGAATGTTTGGCCAAAGCAGAAACTGTACAATTAAATCTATATTATTTCATAAGCAAACAATGCAGACTCTGATCTGACAGTGCCTACATGAGCCATCTGATCTTGGTCTACTCTTATAAGGGGATAAAGGTCCTTTACAGCAAATGCCAACCCTTTTAATCATATCCCTCTTTAAATAAACGCCTTTTAATTCATGCATGCAAACTAATAGACCCAGATCAGACAGTTCCTTTTAATATGATATACCAGTAGATCTGATTCTACAGTTTTTGTCAAGGCAAAATATTCCCTTGAAAAGTTTACATTGTAAAAATTCATCATTATTTCTTACATGAATACTGAAGAGGGAAATGGTTAATGTAGTTACTTGTTGAACTCATTACCTCATAGGCTATTTTTAGATCCAACCTCTTCGAATAAATTTACAGACAAGGAGCATTAATTAGAGAAAAGGAAACTTTTAGAATTTTGTAGTTTGAAACCATTGTGATAAATAGAGCATTAATTTTGCTCCTATAGGAGCAAATGCTCTATTTATCACAATGGTTTCAAGAAATGACTATTACAGAGGCGTGCAAAGGCGTATTCATGGAGGAAAGGGTTAAAAAAAAGGGTTAAAATTAGATGCAACAATTGGCAAGAAAATGAAATTTTGCAGTCGTTTGGTTCAGGGCCAACACTCAAATTGCCTATAGAACAGAAAATTACAAGATGTTGAAAAGGGTTTTGACTTTTAACCCATTCCCTTTTCTATGTTTATTTTAAATTACTATACCTACTGAATATCCATGGACAAAATAGTAATGAAATGTGGAAGGTGGAACATTTTACCAATTTTAGAAACTAAAGAAACAGATCTATCAAATTCCATTAGCAAACAGAGCAGACCCTGATTAGACTGCTCCTATAGGAGCTGTCTGATATGGGTCTACTCTGTTTGCAAATGCGCGAAGGAAAGAGTTAACAATATCGCCATGGGTGTTTCCAAACATATACTTTTCTTTCTCACTTTTTCCACTACAGATGATTTTTATCATTTTGTTTACTCTGTATCAAAGTGGAACGGAGCTTGATGGGGGACAGTGTTGTTTGCAAATTTTAATGCGAAACTTGTTTCTTGGTTTCAATGAGTTAAAAGCTAATCAATTCTTAATGCTGGCAGCAAATTTTTGATTACCTGTGCACACATCTTAATACTCTGACCATTGTTTTTGAAACGGAATGATTATCCCATTCCCGCATATTGACGCCTTTTGACGCTTCTGTAAAAGTCACTTTATGAAACCATTGTGATAAATAGAGCATTTGCTCCACAGGAGCAAATGCTCTATTTATCACAATGGTTTCAAAACTACACAAATCTGAAAATTTCCTTTTCTTTAGTTAATGCTCCTTTTGGGTAGATTTAATCAAAGAGGTTGGGTCTAAAAATAGTCTAAGTGGGAATGGGTTAAAGTAGAGGATAGATTTTCAGAGCAACAGATAACTTTGCGTACACATAATTATACTAAAGATCGTCATTTCTCCATCAAACCCTATGGTGTGACCACTCTTTAGAATTGTCTCTCCCAGACGATTCCAAAGAGTCATCACACCATAGGGTTTGGTGGAGAAATAAAGAAGTAATTCTTGAAAATGTTTTAAGTTACCCTTCTTATCTGGAGCTCTGGATTTTGTAGACCACAATTTAACAACTTAGTGTGTAAAGAGGTTAGAAGACTAACATTTAATGTAAGTTTAAGGTGATCACTTGTCAAATTAATGGAAGCATTTACACTGAAATCCCCATCGACATGCTGACTTATATGACAAAATTTCCAATTAAGCACTTACAAACTGCCTCAGGCTAACATCAACATCACTGCACCTACATGAAGAGGCTTCTGAACAAAAATCATGGTTAACCCATTCCCTCATATTGACGACTTTTGACGACTCTGTAAAAGTCACTTTGGGAAACCATTGTGATAAATAGAGCATTTGCTCCTATAGGAGCAAAGGCTATATTTATCACAATGGTTTCAAACTGCAAAATTCTAAAAGTGTCCTTTTCTCTAGTTCATACTCCTTTTCGGCAGATTTATTCAAAGAAGTTGTATCTAAAAATAGCCTATGAGGTAATGGGTTAACCTTTAGCATTGTACGGAAGAACTTGTGTTTTATGTTTGAAATCAGGTGATACACCAAATAACACTGAGCAAGAATTTCATTTTACCTCAAATCTATTATTCTCTTCAAAGATACACACAATGTCAACATTATGAAATTTGTCAGGCAGGAAGTTACTTCTGACACAGAAAGCTGCCTAAATGTCAACAGTGATATATATTTTAGATGAAAAGATTTTAGTCATTCTTTATTTTTTCAAATGTCACAGGATGCACAATTACATGGTCACTGCACATGACATTTTTATCTTATGCTGAGCAACAGATAATGGTGCGTATTCAAATACATGTACTAAATTTGTCATTTCTCCATCAAACCGTATATTGCGACTACTCTTTAGAAATCGTCTCACAGAGACCATTCTAAAGACTCTTCATAAAATTCCGTTTGGCAAAAAAATAAAGGAACCATTCTAAAAAAAAACCGTTTTAATTTACCCATCTTATTTGGGCCTTCGCTTTTAGTCAAATTGCACTACTTTCTGCAACTTTTACAGGCATAACACAGCGTTATTTAACCCATTCCCTCTTAGGCTATGTTTAGATCCAACCTCTTTCAATAAATCTACTTAAAAGGAGCATTTACTTGAAAAACGGAAACGTTTAGAATTGTGTTGTTTTGAAACCATTGTGATAAATAGACTAGAGCAATTGCTGAAAAGAAGTTTACCTCAAAGTAAAAGAGCATAATTATTCAAATACTAAAATCATCATTTCTCCACCAAATCCTATGTTGTGACCATTCTTTAGAACCGTCTCTTCAAGATGACTCTAAATAGTGGCATAACATAGGGTTTGGTGGACAAATAAAGAAGATATTCTTGAAAATATTTAAATTTACCCATCTTATTTGGGACTATTTCTTATTTGTTAAACTTTAAATACTGGATTGCTCGAACTTGCATCCTTCAGTATGTAAATTCTTGTCCTTTGTATCCAAGATGACAATACAATTCTAAATACATGTAGGTGAATTACATTGCTGAGTACTAGTAACTCTTAATATTCATATACAAAATAATGACATCATGAATATCTTATTTGCTGAATTTTTATAATGGGATATGTACATAGGATTCTGGGGTATTGGTAGAAACTGTAGAGTCAGATCTATTATAATTTCATATTGAGTAAACAGAGCAGACCCTGATCAGTCTAATTTGAGTTAAAGGTGTGGAAATTTAGGTATGAAAATTGTGGTTAAAAGTATCAAGAGAGCATCTAAAATAATCCTTTATTTGATGAATATTTATTAAGAAATCATGAAAGTAAAAATATCATCATGAACAAGGGAATTTATATATAATTTACCATGGATAAAAACTGTAGAATCAGGTCTGTGTTATTTCACAAGCAAACAGAACATCATCCCAGATAAGACGGCTCCTACAGGAGCCATTTGATAAGTGTCTTCTATGTTTGAGATGGTGTTTAACCCATTCCCTCACATTGACGACTTTTGATGACTATGTAAAAGTCATTTTGTGAAACCATTGTGATAAATAGAGCATTTGCTCCTATAGGAGCAAATGCTCTATTTGTCACAATGGTTTCAAACTACAACATTCTAAAACTTTCCTTTTCTCTAGTTTATGCTCCTTTTCGGTATACTTATTTAAAGAGGTTGTGTCTAAAATAGCCTATCAGGTAAAAGGGTTAAAGGTGTATTTATAGAGTGAAGGGATTAACTAATCAAATAACATCAGTTTAAAATAATACCTGAGCTGCAAACTAGTATATATCTCGCAAACTTTAGTTATGATCCAGATTATTTGTTCACAAGTAAACTCCTGTCCATACGAGAGGAAACATTTCTAACAAATATCAGTCAGAGCCTGGGGCATAGATCACAATTTTTGCTACTCATCTCGTCAAACATGGCGATACAACTTGACGCTGATTTGTCATTCCCTGTCGGATCGGACGAGTGACATGGTTATTTCATTATATGGTCAATAATAACAGATTAGCTTGGTCATAAAGACATAAATGACAGGGACAATGGTCTCATCCAAATTTATCATTGCTGGCTGGCGTAATATAAACAATGGCCAATAGCTAACAGAACCACAAATAAACAGCAATTCAAAACTGACCAATAGTTTAGCAACCCTTAAGTATACCTTAAGATATGCCTAAATTACAGATCAAAGCCAATAACCGATTACAGTAAAACCTCTCTATAACGGCCACTAAATTACATGAAGTATTTTGTGTTCTATAGGAGCGTTCTGTTTTACTTTCACCTTGCTTTAACCCATTCCCACTTAGGCTATTTTTAAACCTAACCGCTTTGATTAAATCTACCAAAAAGGAGCATTAACTAGAGAAAAGGAAATTTTCAGAATTGTGTAGTTTTGAAACCATTGTGATATATAGAGCATTTGCTCCTGTGGAGCAAATGCTCTATTTATCACAATGGTTTCATAAAGTGACTTTTACAGAAGCGTCAAAAGGCGTCAATATGCGGGAATGGGTTAAGCAGCCACCTGCCCTAAATACCAACTAATTAACACAATTTAGTGGCCACTATAGAGAGGTTTTACTGTAATCCTTTCCCTGTTGAATATTCACGTCAAGAATATTTATTAGCTGAATTACACACAGGATAAAAACTGTAGTCATATCTATTATACTTTCATAAGCAAACAGAGCAGACCCTGATATGACGGTTCCAACAGGAGTTTGTCTGATCTGCATCTTGTCTGAAAAAGTGTTTATATTATGAGGGAAAGGGTTAACCCTTTACTTCATGAATAAGCATGGCAGACTCCATTTGTAATGAACATTAACTTTTTTATATTGTTATATAATACAAGTGAACATATAACTATGCCAAATATTATAGAATCAGGGTCTATGCTTATAAAACTTTTAGTTGAGTCTGAGTTCGTTCTCAAGTTTTTGATTGGTCAAAAGCTTGTGAACTCAAATCTGACCAATCAAAAGCTTGAGAACGAACCAAGACTCAACTAAAAAGCTTTATAAGCAGGGACCCTGATCTAAGATGTTCTATAAGCAAACAGAGCAGACCCAGATCAGACAGCTCCTACAGGATCTACTGTTTGCAAAGATGCTATGGATTTAATCATTTCCCTCATATAAACGTGTTTTCACGTGTTTGCAAACAGAGTAGACCCAGATCAGATGGCTCCTATAGTAGCTGTCTGATCAGGGTCTGCTCTGTTTGCTAATGGAGTAATATAGATCTAATTTTTCAGTTTCTACCAATACCAAAAATTCCTGTGTACATATGCCATTATAAAAATTCAGCTAATAAATATTCATGACGTCATTATTTCTTACCTGAATATTAAACAGGAAAAGGGTTAACTCTTTACTCCATAGACATGCCTTTTGACACCCTTTTGATACCCTTTGACACTCCATAGACATGCCTTTCGACACCTTGCAACTAGTATGACAGTATTTATTTAGCTATGAGAGGTTAAGCAATGCTAACTGAGCACTAAACTCCATCCTCTTAAACAATACCTTATGATGCCTATTAAACAGACTACTAAATAAAGGATAAAATAGACATTCTAACGCAATCTGTCATATTCCTGCAATCTGATTGGCTCATGTGACCAAATTTGCGGCATATAAAAAGTGTTTTATATGTCGCAAATTCAACCAATCGAAAACGACCGAATAACAGCATTAGTCTGTAAATATATTAATGCGCTTTGTTTATCTAACACTTAGATCTAGATCTACTGATAAATTCGTATGCATACACTGACATATATTCAAGTTCAGTCCGGTATTTTGAAAGTTGTTAATTTCCATTCTTTGTCACGACTTGGCCGGTCTTTTATATGTCATGTGGAGAATTATTGAGATACTCAAAGTTGTGATTCAGATTCAACCTTATTTATCATACTATTCAAACATAACGTTATAACGTGACGTCATTGTTACAGACGACGTTTTTGCGTATGGCGCCAAAGACTAAGATAACGTTACTTTTCCTGACATGTGTATTGAAAGTGTATTGGACATGTAAAATAGCTGTCACATAATTATTCATGACAATGGTAACTGTGAACTTACAATTGGCCCGGTGTTTTGTGTAAACCAGGGTGAAATAATCAGTTATTTTAAGAAATCTGAGAGAAACTGGGCACTATTTCTCGCCTCATTACTCATTCAATCACCTGCGCGCATGGGATATAACAACAATTTGGCATTTTTCCTGTTAAGATTGCGTTAGAATAGGGTTAATCCTACTGTAATTTGAAATTTGCGACGGTATATGAGGTTTTTAACGGTCTTAAATTATTTTAATGACTACGCCTTAGGCGTCGCCATTAAAATAATTTGCGACCGTTAAAAACCTCATATACCGTCGCAAATTTCAAATTACAGTAGGATTAACCCTATAATACTAAAGTCGTAATTTCTCCGTCTAACCCTACGTTGTGACTATTCTTTAGAATCGTCTCAATTTGGTGGAGAAATATATAAACTGATAATGAGTCCCTGTAAAAATTAATATTATCATTATACCACATTTATATAGAGCTCTTTTCACACAGGATAATTATGTGCGATCAAAAGTGCCTGAAAAACACTGTTAAAGATTGCTGACAGATAATTCTTTTATTCTGATCACTATTGTTAGGCGCAGCAGGGTATAAATCTATTGATACATGTATGTATGAAAGGGTTATTGGTATACCTGTTTTGTTTCAGAATCATCTCCTTGTACTGATACTTATGATGCAGCCTACAACAACTACTGAGCAACAGATAACGGTGCATACTCAAGTACTTAAATCGTCATTTCTCCACCAAACCCTATATTGTGACCACTCTTAGAATCGTCTCGAAGAAGTTATTCTTGAAAATGTTTTAGTTTACGCATCTTATCTGGACCTCTGCCAGTACAACTTCTACTTCTGGACAGAGCACCACATGTGGGTGCCAACGCTCGTCTGTTTGATAGTAGCCCTTAACCCTTTCCCTCATATAAACGTGTTTTCACGCATTTGCAAACAGAGTAGACCCAGATCAGACAGCTCCTAGAGGAGCTGTCTGATCAGGGTCTGCTCTGTTTGCTAGTAGAATTTGATAGGTCTGTTTCTTTGCTTTCTAAAATGTCTACAATGTTCAATCTTCCATATTTCTTTACACCTATTTTGTTAATGAATATTCAGTAGGTATTTAAATTTGGAATAACAACAGAACAGGGAAAGGGTTAACCCTTTCCTCCATAGGCTATTTTTAGATCCAACCACTTTGAATAAATCTACCGAAAAGGAGCATTAACTAGAGAACAGGAACATTTTAGAATTTTGTATTTTGAAACCATTGTGATAAATAGAGCATTTGCTCCTATAGAAGCAAATGCTCTATTTATCACAATGGTTTCATAAAGTGACTTTTACAGAGGCATAGTAAGACATATTATTTTTTATTTATGGAGGAAAGGGTTAATTGCAACAGAGAACAAGTGTGTAAAGTTTCATAAGATTTACATAAATAGTAAAATCGTAATACGTCGCCCAACTTTAAAGTTTCCAGTCAACAGCGACAATGACCATGACAGTGCGGACACTGGAATCACAACAGTAGTTTGTATTTTTTTCTTCGAAAACTTTTACTAGACTGACCTTCTAATTAATAAAGATGACTCACATTTCATAGTACATGTAAATGATTTATAGGATAATTATATAAGTAATCTGTTATCATCATCAAAGCAAAAAATTATGTATGTTGCATATATGTCCATGAATGATATATCAAGGGTCAAACAGTTATCCCTTTACTCCATAAATATCCTTTGCAAACAGAGAAGACCTAGATCAGATGGCTCCTATAAGAGCTGTCTGATCAGTGAGTGTTTGCTCTGTTTGCTAATTGAATAATACAGATCTGATTCTCCAGTTTCTGCTTTGACAAATATATCATGTTAAATACATGTATTTAACCCCCTCCCCCATTATTGCTAATATAAATTTGACCTTGATATATGGCAATGACCTTAAAAAGTCACCCATAAAAATGTTAGCCTCTATAAGTTGTATATGCATGCCAAGTTTGAAGTATGTATGTGCATTGGCTACAAAATTATTGCAAATGTTAAAGTTAGGGACAAACCAACAGACAGATAGACAGGGCAAAAACAATACCCCCCCCCCCCCCCCCCCCCTCTTGAATCCGGGGGGGGGGGGGGGGGGGGGGGGGGGGCATAAAAATCAACTTACCTGAAAGTCAAAGAAGCGACTGTATCTGCGGTAGATAATGTTGGTGGAGCCATCCGACCATGTGACGTAAATAACATACACCTGGAAAACAAACAAGACCAAAATTAATCATTTCCCTAATGAACTTTTAAGCATGAATTGGTCACTTCATGAATATTCATTGACTAAAAATTTTATGATGTAAAACCTTCAACAGAGTTTTTGGGTTTGACAAAAACTCCAGGATCAGGTATACAATTCCATTAGTAATCGGGAGCAGACCCTACAGGAGGTGTCTGATCTAGGCCTACTCTGTTTGCAAAGACATAAACAAGAGTGTTCAGAAAAACACATGTGTCACCTGCTCGCAGCTGACACAAAAACTGTTAATATGCTGGAGTGAAATCAGAACAAAGGGGAATAACTAAAAAAGTATTGCAGAGTGATGAACCTTAATTACATCAATGGTCTTCAATGAGAGGAAGACACATGTGAAATTTGAAAGCTCTTTAATGATTAGTTTAGAAATGACAGCCCCAAAAAAGAAAGTGTGAACAAAGGGGAATAACTCAAAAAGTATTGCATGCAGAGCGATGGGCCTTAGTTACATCACTGGTCCTTAATGAGAGGAAGACACATGTGGAATTTGAAAGCTGTATAATGATTAGTTTAGAAATGACAGCCAAAACATGAAAGTGTGACAGACAGACGACCGAAAAGTAATCCCTAAGTGACACACTGCCTCTCGGCAGGTGACACAAAAAGCATTTATATCAGGGGAAATGTTAAACAAATTGTTTTGTTATTATGCATGTTTCATTGACTCAGCAAGAGTTTTTAATATTTGGCAAACTCTTTCTCCTTCTTCAGCTGACGGATTATTGGGAGGGTACCTTAGAATAATTATAAGGTAAAATATTCAGCTCTGAATTATTATCTTAAACCTTTGCTCTACGAATATTCATTAAAGAAATAATGACATCATGAATATTAATTAGCTGATATTATGAAATCGGGATGTTTTGGCCCAGACAGAAACTTATAGAAGCATGCAGATGTATATTATTAGTTATACAGATCATTGGCGGAGTATCTGACTTTTTGTTTCCTGCTGATGTATTTTCCTCAGCAGGGAATAAAAAGTCAGATATCCCGCCAATGATCTGTATAACGATTTTATTAATACTGCAAAGTTTAATAGTTGTAGCAGTTAATTAGTGTTGTTAATGTAGGCGTCGTTTTGCTTCCCCTCAGGGGCCTCATACTGTAAGGTAAGGGCTTGTAATATCTGTATAATAACCAGCTCATTACAATTGTGGATAGAAAGGGATCTTCCAAGAGCATTAGCTTCTCAAACGATTGAAAGAATCAGACGTTAGTAAAACTTTTAGCGTTTAAGCAGACACTATTTTTAGCATGAGAACGGTTCAACATAATTGGCACAATTCCGACGTCATTTGGATGACGTCAAAATGACGGTTTTATAATATTCAAACAAATGGGCGTTGGAAAGAGCGGTTATACTGCAATTTACAGGTACATGTGCTGTGCTTTTGCATTTATAAAATCTGAATCGAATTGGGTGTGGGTTATCTTTGTAAAAGCGGGGGGGTTTGGGGGCTAATCGGTACGTGCACAAGCACTTTGACAACACTTACAGCATTGAGCAGAATAAGACTTTCACCACGTATCGGGTTCTTTTACATTGTTATATAACAACTATAACAAATATATTTCTCAATGGATAAACTTTGTTCCGCCCCAAACTCTTGTTATTTCGTTTGAGAGCGGTTGTTTGGATCGAATCGACGAAGTGAAGCTAGTCGGCCATTTTTAGTTTGTTGTAGCAATGAAGCGAGGCCCTCGACAGGGGAAATTCCATTGTTGCTCATGACTCCGTATATACATCAGAATTTAGAGGGATACACAGCTTTTATACATGGCTAATTGACCAATCAAAATCGAGGTTTTTACTTTGCAGTATAATAATATATCATAAGCAAACAGAGCAGACCATGATCAGACGGCTCCTTTAAGAGCTGTCTGATCTGGGTCTACTCTGTTTACAAAGGTATAAAAAGTATTTATGGAGTAAAGGGTTAAGAAAGGATATCGATTTTTATTATCGATTTTGATATCGTATCAGTACAGATGAAGCATAGCATTGTCAGTAAAACAATGTTTTGTTTGAACAAAACAACAGCATTTTATATTTGACTAAGTTAAACAGATTAAACTGTTTTCTTGAAGAGCCATGCATGTTTTATCACTCCATTAACCTTCAATAATCCACTTACGCTTGTGAGTTTACAAACACTTTGGGGTCCAGATTAACTCGGCGTCTCATAAGGTTACAAACTGCTTGACACTCTATGATAACTTTTGGAAAAAAATGGTTTTAGATTTGAAGCAGACAACAATGTTTGCAGGCGACTATTGCTCCGAGTGCAGAAGATTAACCCGTTCCCTGTTCTATGTTTATTACAAATTTCATTACCTACTGAATATTCATGGACAAAACAGTTATAATGAAATATGAAAGGTGAACCATTGTAGCCATTCCAGAAAGTATATAAACAGATCTTTCAAAATCATTTAGCAAACAGAGCAGACCCTCAGCAGACGGCTCCTCTAGGAGCTGTCTGATCTGGGTCTACTCTGTTTGCAAATGTATGAAAACACATTTATATGAGGGAAAGGGTTAAAGAAATGTGTGTTACACAACATGTCAGAAATATGAGAGTATGTTTTTCTTCTTTTATTCTTATCACTTAATTGTTGGTTTTTTTTTAAAATCTCAAATGATATATAAAAAGTTTAACCCTTTCCCTAATGAGCATTTATGCATGTCAATTTAATATGGTAAAAATCTAAAAGCGAATTAAAGCTGTAGGATCAGATCTATACAATTTCATAAGCAAACAGAACAGACCCAAATCAAATAGTTCCTACAGGGGTCTACTCTGTTTGCAAAATTTGAAGGTGTGAAAAAGCACTTAGGATTGAACTCTCCGAGTGAGTTTTACTCTCAGTTTTACTTTTCACAAACTTCTTTTCAAAACAACTTGAGTGTAAATCAATTTGGATCTGTACAAAAGACGGGCATTCCAAAAATTCTAATTACAACAGTTTTGATACTTCTTTGTCAAACCCCATCTGGCTGCAACTCATAATTAACCCTTCTCTTGCTGAATTTTAAAATACATCGCTCCTTGTTTACCCATGCCCTGTTGTATAATTACATATATCTTCACTGTGTACAAGTATTTCGCTGTGCAATCACTGCTGTGGAGTGCACTGGTTGCACAATCAACTTGTAAATAGTGCAGACCCTGATGAGACAGCTCCTGCAGGAGCTGTCTCATCTGGGTCTTCACTATTTACAGGTAGGTATATTGATGTGAATAGCAAGCGAAGGGTTAAGAATCACCTTGAAAAGGCAATTCTAATGAGTTGCAGCAATACAGCATTTAAAAAACAAGAGGGCCAAGATGGCCCTTAATCGCTCACCTGATTACCATAGATTTAAGATTTTTGCAGGGTAGCCCATGGGTAGGGTCAATATTGAACTTAGGGACAATATATGAACAATTTTGATAGTGGATCATAAGCAGTGGATCATGAGCAGTGGTTCTGCAGAACAAGATTTTCAAAGATTTAGTATATTGATTTTATCAAGACAATGATTCTGACCAATGAAGATTTGGCTAAAAATGTGCTCTCTAAAGTATTTTTTCTAAGATTTGACCTAGTGACCTACTTTCTATTCCCATCCTACCCATGATCACACTCAACCTTGATATCACCAAGACAAACACTCTGAGCAAGTTTTAGGAAGACTGGGCTAAAAATGTTGCCACTGGAGTGTAAACTAGATTTCTCTAAGATATGACCCAGTGACCTACTTTTTGACCTCACATGACCCACTTTCACACTTGTCCAAGATTTTATAAGGACAATCATTCTGACCAATTTTCATGAAGATTTGGCTATAAATGTGACCTCTAGGGTGTTCACAAGGATTTCGTACTATTTGACCTAGTGACCTAGTTTTTAACCCCACATAATGCACATTCAAACTCGTTTGAGATTTTATCAAGACAATCATTATGAATAAGTTTCATGAAGATTGGACTAAAATTGTGACCACTAGAGTGTTCACAAGGTTTTTCTACTGTTTGACCTAGTGACCTAGTTTTTAACCCCACTTTACCCACTTTCGAACTAGTTCGAGATTTTATCAAGACATTCGTTCTGACCAAGTTTCATGAAAATTGGACTAAAATTGTGACCACTAGAGTGTTCACAAGGTTTTTCTACTGTTTGACCTAGTGACCTAGTTTTTAACTCCACTTAACCCACTTTCGAACTCGTCCGAGATTTTATCAAGATATTCATTCTGACCAAGTTTCATGAAGATTGGACTAAAATTGTGACTACTAGAGTGTTCACAAGGTTTTTCTACTGTTTGACCTAGTGACCTAGTTTTTAACCCCACACAACCCATTTTTCAAACTCCTCCAAGATTTTATCAAGACAATCATTCTGACCAAGTTTCATGAAAATTGGGCTAAAAATGTGACCTGTAGAGGGTTCACAAGGTTTTCCTACTATTTGACCTAGTGACCTAGTTTTTAACCCAACTTGACCCACTTTCGAACTCGTCCGAGATTTTATCAAGACATTCATTCTGACCAAGTTTCATGAAGATTAGACTACAATTGTGACCACTAGAGTGTTCACAAGCAAATTGTTGACGACGCACGACGCACACCGCACGACGGACGACGGACATTCAAGTCTCCCAAAAGCTCACCCTGAGCTTTGCTCAGGTGAGCTAATAAGAGACAGCGCAACAGATACACATGCGTACTCATGCTTTTACTAAAATTGTCATTTCTCCATCAAACCCTATGTATTGTCCTGTTTTATTAACCTGTCAAATTTGAATATTCCTACGTCACTGAAAGGATATATTTAGCTTGGGTAAACCTGTGTTTCATACGTTTTTCACGAGATTCACAAATAAATATACAGGTACTTGAATAAGCCAAGTAAGAAAGCTTTTATTAGCGGAAACTATCGATATCAACCGAAGCTATATATGGCGTGTTCAGCAAGCGTATAATTTGACAGGTTAATAAAACAGGACAATACAAGGAAGAGACAGTTCTAAAGAGTGGTTACAACATAGGGTTTGGTGGAGAAAGAATAATTTTAGTACAGTAAAACCCCGCTAATGCGACCACTTAATGCATAAACATGGGTGCCTTTATAAGCAGGTGGTTGCTTAATGCAGGACAAAAGTGATGCAGAAAGCTCCTAGAGGAGCTTTCTGCATTACTTTTGTCCTGCATTAAGCTACCACCTGCATCTAGCACCCAGAATTATACCTCTTTTAGGTGGTCGCATTAGCGGGATTTTACTGTATTTGAGTCCACACTTTTATCTGTTGCTCTAGTCTCAGGCATACATGTACATGTATTTACTAATTACTCATGTTGGACAAAATTATTCACATTTTGTTTATCATAACACATAGTGACTGTGTTGAAAAAGTTAAATTAACAGTACATGCATGTCAGTCTGCTTGATAAATGATAACAGGGATGGATTTTATTTCAAATATTTCCTGTGGCTAAACCTTAGCGTCCTTATTTCAAATGTTAATGCGTCCTTATTTCAAATGTTTGCGTGGGCTGACCATCAAAGTCGCTGTCACAGTCATCACACAGGTGAAGATGTTTACAACAAGTCATAGTGTTTTAACTTTTTCACAGCCAAATTTTGTCGTCTGCAAACTTTGTTATCCACTACAATTTTTTTTTTTTTTTTTTTTACTTTTCTTCATTGTTTTTTGGTTTGAAAAATAGTCACAGAAACAATCAGTCTGGGTGACCTAATGAGACGGTCTCATCTGGATTCAAACTGGTTGCATAGGTACGACATCAGCAGCGAAAGAGTTAACCCTTTAATCCTTTCCTCCATAAATACGCCTTTCTACGTCTCTCTAAAAATCACCTATTGAAACCATTGTGATAAATATTTATCACAATGGTTTCAAACTACAAAATTCTAAAAATTTCCTTTTCTCTAGTTATTTTTGCTCCTTTTCGGTAGATTTATTCAAAGAGGCTGGATCTAAAAATAGCCTATGAAGGAATGAGTTAATGCCTTTTGCAGACAGAGTAGACCTGTAGGAGCTGTGTGACCCTGAGGACAAGCTTTCAGGCCTTTTTCTGGCAATTTTGAGAAAAATTCATCTAATTAACACTTTCTTTCATATAATTACCTTTTCATGCCTTTGCAAACAGAGTAGAACCAGATCAGATGGCTCCTGTAGGAGCAGCTGATCTAGGTCTGCTCTGTTTGCTTATGGAATTACTACAGTTTCTGTCAATGTAAAAAAATCCTGTGTTCATGTACCCTCATAAAAATCAGCTTATAAATATTCAGGATATCATCAATTCTCAGACATGAAATAAAGGGTTGAAAAAATACTGCACAACCCTGTATGTGTACTGTAAGACACAGGGGTCTGTACCGCTTCATGGGGTCTACAGTCATGTACTATATAATAATATTTATTGTATAGCATATATAGACTGTCATGAAGCGGTATAGACCCCTGAGCTGTAAGACAGTCAGTCAATCAACTAATGGGCACTGATTACAAGATCATTAACATTTCACCTGTCACCCTTTGAATGTGGGAAATGCATGCACTGTCATTTGTAAACAGTGAAGACCCAGACCAGAAGGCTCTGAACAGGATCTGCACTGTCTGTCATTCAAAATCCTCTAGCAAGTTTAAGCCTTTCATGCCGAGTGGACTGTATAGTTCAACACTGATTGGCTATTCCACGCTGAACATTCGGTATTGAATGGATTAACCCTTACAACGCTGACTTAAAATGGACTATTCCAAAGTTCAAACAGGTCATGCTTATGGTGAATATTTAGGGACTCTTAAAAAGAAAAGTGTAACATGACAAACAGTGTCCTCTAGGAGCCCTCTCATCTGGGTCTACACTGTTTGAAAAGGACATCAGTGACTCGTGTCCTGCACAGTATGGGTTAATTAACTAGTATTGAATGGGCTCACCTGCCACTAATAAGCCTGTAACTACCACAACTTTGATATATAAGATGAGATGCCATTCCATACATGTAGCTAAGTGTGTCATCAAGATCTAAACGGTTTGACACTCTGAGTCTCTGATCGTGTTTGAAATTTTCATACAAGAAATGTAAGGGATTCAGAGAGTTGGGATGGTCCTTAACTCTTAGGAACAGGGATGCACAGCTACATACAAATGGGAGTCCCACATCTAAAAATTGTGTCCCTGAGACCTTGACATAGAAAAGTTGCATCCGGGAAATCCCTGGATCATCAGCATGTGACACAGATCCATGATTGGTTTGGTTTGGTTTTTATCTAGTTTTACATCATTTTAACAACATTTATGAAGAAGTAAAGTTGGTAGATTGTTAACCCTTTACTTCATATATTCACTTTTTAATCCATTTGCATACAGAGTAGACCCAGATCTGATAGTTATGGTAGGAGTCATATGATCAGGGTCTGCTCTGTTTGCTTATGGTATTGTAAAGATTTGATTCTGCAGTTTCTGCCTGAGTCAAGATATCCTGTGTTCATATGTCTTTACTGTGAGACTAGTTTTTATTTATTTACATGTACAAATGTATATTCATTTATAATTTTTCCCAGCGGGCACACATATTTTTTGTCGAGGTTATTTTTGTTGTTACTTTTCTGCAGTGAATTAGGTATAAATGATTAAAATCTCTATCACAGGCAAAGGACTCCAGGCTGCATTGGTCCAATGGTTATAGTGTTGGCTTAGGAAACCGGTGGTTGTGGGTTCGATCCTTGGTAGAAGCCAATATTTTTATATATTTTTTTTTCATTTTTTTCCCTTCTAAAGGGTGATTAGTTTTCGTGCTTTTGGTTTAAAACCATTCCTGTGTTTACTCGTGGTTTTGTTTTCAGGTCACATGTTTTGCATATTTCTCCATTCTGCATTATTTTATTTTTACCTAAATGTATAATGTAAGTGAAAACGTTAATGTGCATTGAGTCGAGTACATGCTTTACGTTGTATGGGTCGTGAGTTCGAATCCCTGGTCTAGCGCAAACTAGTTTGATGAAATTAGTGGTGAATTTCGCATGGTGCTAGAAGCTTTGTGATTTAGCATAAATTAATTTTACTTGTGACTTAATGTGATAATGGTTTCTATGTCAGTGTGTTTCAGCAAGCGAATAACATATAATTGATCTGTGACATAATGTGTATTATTGGTGTCATACACGGATCATGGCTCATTAAAACATCCCCCTTTTCTGATAATATTTATATAGACATGTTTTCCCCATGTATCTGTTAATTAAAAGAACTAAACAATACTGCTCCCTCTTAAACTTCTATCCTGCTTATAAAGATACAAATGTATGTAAAGCAGCCAATATTTACGCTTGCATAAAACCTTGCTTGTGATATTATTAATTGAAAATACAGTAAAACCTCTCTATAACGGCCACTAAATTACACCAAGTATTATGTGTTAAAGGCAGGTGGCTGTTTAAAGCAAGGTTAAAGTAAAACAGGACGCTCCTATAGGAGCGTTCTGTTTTACTTTCACCTTGCTTTAGCAGTCACCTGCCCTAAGGACCAACTAATTAACACGATCCAGTGGATATGTAAGACACATCCTAGTGCAGTTGTACTTAACAATACTTTACCCTTTACAGATCTATAGATACGATGCATACTGATCTATCAAACTCTCCTCTTTCTCAGCCAAACCTACATCTTCCTACTACCACAGCAACAGATAAACATGCATACTCAAGCACTAAAATCGTCATTTCTCCACCAAACCCTATGTTGTGACACTCTTTAGAATCGTCTCTTCGAGACGATTCTAAAGAGTGGTCACAACAAAGGGTTTGGTGAAGAAATAAAGAAGTTATTCTTGAAAATGTTTTAATTTACACATCTTATCTGGACCTCTGCCTGCTATTCATCAGAATCATCTCACTGTGCAGCATCAATAGAATTCCTTGAAGTGTAAATGGGATCAAACCATTTGCCAATCATTAATGATTATACTCAAATGGTAATTGGCAGGTTATACATGTACATGTAGGTTAATATTAGTAAACAACAAGGGCATGTTGTATTGCTATGCAAGACATGAGTCCCCCACCTGACTGACAAAAACCTCCACTCTCCCCACCCCACCAACCCATGGTGTGGTTGACCATGGTATATACATGACCACCTGAATGGTATTAGTACCTTCTTTCATACATTGAATCAGTAAATAAAAAGTTATTGTCCCGAAAAAAAAATATGAAAAAGGGGAGTAACTCCAAAAATATTGATGCTAGAGTTATTGCCCTTGTGCATGACACTACATCTCATCATGCTTGTTCCATATGAGAAGTTTCAAATAAATTGAACCAGTACATAAAGAGTTATTAACTGGACAAGAAAATATGAAAAGGGGAATAACTCCAACAATATAGATGCTAGAGTTATGGCCCTTGCGCATGACACTTCCCCTCATCATATGTGTTCCATATGTGAAGTTTCAAATCAATTGAACCAGTAGAGAAAGAGTTATTGTCCGGACAAAAAAGAATGAAAAAGGGGAATAACTCCAAAAATATTGATGCTAGAATTATGGCCCTTGTGCATGACACTACTCCTGATCATGCTTCTTCAATGTGTGAAGTTATAATGAATTTGGCCTAACTTTGTAGGAGATATTGCCCGGACACGAAGTGTGACAGACGGACTGACAGGAAAATATGAAAAAGGGGAATAACTCCAAAAATATTGATGCTAGAGTTATGGCCCTTGTGTATGACACTACCCCTCATCATGATTGTTCCATATGTGAAGTTTCAAATTAATTGAACCTGTAGATAAAGAGTTATTGTCCGGACAAAAAAATATGTTAAAGGGGAATAACTCCAAAAATATTGATGCTAGAGTTATGACCCTTATGAATGACACTAGCCCTCATCATGATTCTTCAATGTGTGAAGTTATAATGAATTTGGCATAACTTTGTAGGAGATATGGCCCGGACACGAAGCGTGACAGACGGACAGACGGACGGACGGACAGACGGACAGACGGACAGACAGACAGACAGACAGACGGAATCGAGCAAACCTATAGTCCCCCAACCGGTAACCGGTGGGGGACTAATAAAAATCAAAGTACTGATAGTACTGAAGGGATCTGTGTTTTTGGAAAGAAAACGTGTGTTATTCAGTAGAACCTCTCTAAACCGGACGAATATAAACATTATGACTGCTGTATGCTGACCAACTATACAAAAAGCTCCTGCAGAAGTTTCCGTATCGCTGTCAGCCTGCATCAAGTAGCCACCTGTTTTAAATCCTCGAAAATAATGTTTATTTTCTGTTCGGTCTAGAGAGATTCTACTGTATTCGGGTGTTTGTTTGCGAGTTATTTTTTATGTTCCCAGATGCTGAAATCTGGTGGTAGCTGGCATTTTGCATGTTTTATGTAAATATTTCAAACCCAATTTCCAAATTTGAAGTATAATGTAGCAAAGGTATAAGTTGAACAGTGTCAAGAAATCTTGATCTTCTGAAAAACATTATATATAAATATATTTATATAAATGTATACAAAAATAAGTTTAAAATTAATTAAATATTGGAACCTCGCAAACAATTCATGTAGATAATCAAGAATGGTTGTGTAGTTTTACAATCTATAATGGTAATCACCTGAAATTGTTAACAGATTTTGAAATGGGAGAAAAAAAGAGTAAATGTATTTATGATGAAAATTTTATTGTAGACAATGTCAAGAAAAAGTATAAAACAGCAAATAAACATATGTTGCAAGTAAATCATCTGTTTGAAAGTAATTAAACCAGAGCACAAGCGGGTGCCAACGCTTATCTGTTGTCATTGTCAAGAACATGTATACCAAAAATGAAGGTTGTAAATGAACAAGAGTGTTCGGAGGAACACATGTGTCATCTGCTCGCAACTGACACAAAATTGTTAATATGCTGAAGTGTGAAAATCTGAAAAAAGGGGAATAACTCATCAATGGTCCTCAATGAGAGGAAGACACGTGAAATTTGAAAGCTCTGTAATGGTTAGTTTAGAAATGACAGCCAAAAAACGAAAGTCTGACGGACAGACTGAAGGACGGACAGACAGACATACGACGGAAAGGTGATCCATAAGTGACACACTGCCTCTCGGCAGGTGACACAACAATAATAATGTTCAGCTATGCTTTAGTTTTCTACTTTAAGCCATTGCAGGGTTTGACAATTTAGAAAAACTAAATTCATCATGTCAGGTTTACAGTAAAGAAAGAGTAACCAATATATTTTTGAAACCATTCCATTCTCATTCAACCACATCCTATGGTGTGTCCATTACTATGCGTCGTTTTGTTGAATGGATTCTAATTATGGTCACACCAATGGAACTGTCCGAGAATAAGGAAGTAAGCATTTGAAGGGAAGTTGACGAGTCATGCTTGCATGTTAGTTTTGCATGACTAGTAGGAACGAAGCTCTTCAGCCTTGAATTGCATATAGTGTATCCCTAGATAAGTTGTCATAGTAAAGGTTACAACTGATCTAGCCTTTAAATGTATGAAAGCCAAATTATTGAAACAAGTGCTGAAGAAAGAGCAAATAAGTAATTCAGAAAAATGATGTTGCAGCAACTCAATAGAATTAAGTTACAATCTTTTAACCCATTCCTTGATATGCTATTTTCAGATTCAACCCCTATGAACGGATCTACTGGAAAGATGCACTTACAAGAAAAACTATAACTATCACTAAAGGTGATTTATACCCCCACTAGCACATTTGACACAGAGATAGGGTTATAGAAATAAAGCTTTGACGGCTAAATTTTTATCTGTTAAATTACAAAAAGGGAGACCATTCATTCATGCACGAGGTGATAAATCAAAATCTTTATCGCAGGAGCAGAACTTCAGATGGTGTTCAACAATACTGCAAAATTTAACAAGAGTACCGCATACGGTACATAATACGCCCACTTGCAAACTTTCTCTGATTCAACATGCCTTATAAGTGTTGACATTTTCTAATCTGTGCTTCAGATCTTGATTTCCATATTAAGGTGATACTATTTTTTTAAAAAAATGAAGTGAATATCTTATTAAATAAAAAAGTTACAGCTAATCCTCATTTTTGCAGATTTTTGTAAAGTGCAACGGCCATAACTCTGTAAAGATAAACTGAATGAACTTCAAAATAAATTCAGCTTCAAATTTTGTTGCTAAAACATTTGTATTAAGTTTCATTTATATCATTTTAATAGTTTTCCCAGAAAACCACAGACAAACTAAAAGTTGACCGACTAACAAAGCAATGAACACACGAAGTTCAAGGACCATAACTTTTGAATAAAATGACATATCAAAATCCCCGCAATATATGTGAAAATTCACATTAAGATTTAACCATGTTAAAAAATTGAAGTAAATATAATTTCAAATGAAAAAGTTATGGCCATCCTCATATTTGCATAGATTTGCATTATGTTTTTAAGTGCAACGGCCATAACTCCAAAACATCAAATCAAATGATCCTCAGAATCAACTTAGCTTCAGGTCTTGATGCATTAAACATGTGTATGAAGTTTCATTAATATCTGTCAAACAGTTTTGCCAGAAAACAGTGGACAAACTATTTGCATATATTTGCAATTTTTTTAAGTAAAAGGGCAATAACTCCGAAACGAAAAATCAAATAAACCTCAAAATCGACTCAGCATTAGATCATGATATATTAAACATTTTTGTGAAGTTTCATCAATATCTCTCAAACAGTTTCCCAGAAAACAGCGGACAAACTATTTGCATTATCTTTTAAGGACAAGGGCCATAACTCTGAAACGAAAAATCAAATGATCCTCAGAATCAATTCAGTTTCAGATCTTGATGCATTAAATATTTGTGTGAAGTTTCATTAATATCTCTCAAATAGTTTTCCCAGAAAACAGCGGACAAACTATTTGCATATTTTTTAAGGACAAGGGCCATAACTCTGAAACGAAAAATCAAATGATCCTCAGAATCAATTCAGTTTCAGATCTTGATGCATTGAATATTTGTGTGAAGTTTCATTAATATCTCTCAAATAGTTTTCCCAGAAAACAGCGGACAAACTAGTTGCATATTTTTTAAGGACAAGGGCCATCACTCCGAAACCACAAATAAAATGAACCTCAGAATCGACTAAGCTTCAGATCTTGATGCATTAAACATTTGTGTAAAGTTTCATTAATATCTCTCAAATAGTTTTCCCAGAAAACAGCGGACAAACTATTTGCATATTTTTTAAAGGACAAGGGCCATAACTCTGAAATGAAAAATCAAATGAACCTCAGAATCAACTCAGCTTCAGATCTTGATGCATTAAACATTTGTGTGAAGTTTCATTAATATCTGTCAAAGATTTTCCCAGAACACAGCGGACAAACTATTTTTTAATGTATTTGCATTATTTTTTAAGTAAAAGGGCCATAACTCCAAAACGACAAATCAAATGAACCTAAGAATCTACTCAGCTTCAGATATTGATGCATTAAATATTTGTGTGAAGTTTCATTAATATCTCTCAAATAGTTTTCCCAGAAAACAGCGGAAAAACTATTTGCATATTTTTTAAGGACAAGGGCCATAACTCTGAAATGAAAAATCAAATGAACCTCAGAATCAACTCAGCTACAGATCTTGATGCATTTAACATTTGTGTGAAGTTTCATTAATATCTGTCAAATAGTTTTCCCAGAAAACAGCGGACAAACAAAATGTTGACGGACGAACGAACGAACGGACGGACGGACAGGTCCACGACAATATACGACCACTTTTATTAGGTGGGCGTATAAAAAAGCTTTGTTTATTAAAACAAGCCAATTTTTGACAAAAATAACAAAAGGCAATAACTCCAAAGACACTGAAGACAGAGTTATGGACATTGTGCACTGCACGTGTGGTCAATGTGTGGTCTATCTGTATGTGAAGTTTGAAGTCAATAGCTTTTATACTTTGAAAGTTATGATCCGGACAAGCCGGATTTTAAAAAAAAAATAACAAAGGGCAATAACTCCAAAAATACTGAAGACAGAGCTACTAACCGTGTGCACTGTACTTGTGGTGAATGTGATCTATCTCAATATGAAGTTTGAAGTCAATAGCTTTTATATGTTTGAAGCTATGAGTCGGACATACCAGATTTTCACTAGAATAACAAAGGGCAATAACTCCTGAAATAATGAAGACAGAGTTATGGACCTTGTGCACAGCATTTGTGGTCAATGTGTTCTATCTGTACATGACTTTTGAAGTCAATAGCTTTTACACTTTGAAAATTATGATCCGGACAAGCCAAATTTTGAGAAAAATAAACAAGGGCAATAACTCCAGAAGTACTGAAGACAGAGTTACGAACATTGTGCAATGCATTTGCAGTCCATGTGATCTATCTGTATATGAAGTTTGAAGTCAATAGCTTTTATACTTTGGAAGTTATGATCTGGATAAATGGACGGACTGACAGACGGACGGATAGATGAACAGACGGACGGACATGGTTACTCCAGTAAACCCCCCAAAACTTTGTTTGTGGGGATATAACATACAATGTTCATTATTTTGTAGATTTTAAACCATTAAGATAAATAGAGCATTTGCTCCTTTGGAGCAAATGCTCTATTTATCACAATGGTTTAAAAAAGTGACTTTAACATACTTGTATGCGATCGCAATCTGTCCTAGGAGAATCGGCAATTGTCCTGAATTGCAATTAAATATATTATTTCATGAGCGAACAGAGTAGATCCTGATCTGGACCTACTCTGTTAACAGTTTGCAAAGCCTTATGGAGGAAAGGGTTTACCAAATGCCTTTTCACTTTTGCAAACAGAGTAGATCCTGATCAGACGGCTCCTATAGTTGTCTGATCAGGGTCTGCTCTTCTTTACTTGACCTGACTGTCAGACATGATATAGATATGATTCTATAGTTCTTTTCAGAGTAAAACATTCCTTAGAAGGTTTATATTAACATTCAGCTTATATAAATATTCATGATACATCAATATTTCTTAAATGAATAATGAACAGGGAAAGGGTTTAGATATAATATACATGTAGATCTATATGGTTATAATTTCTGCCATGGCAAAATATTCCAGTGTCCATGTGCTTTTACAACAATTAACCTAATTAATATTCATAATCATGATGATGTCATACTTTCTTACATATAAATTAATATTAATATTCATGGAATAAAGTCTTTATTGACATAAAGTATTGAACATTGTCAGATAAATTATGTCTCTAAACCCATTGCTACATGAAATAATGACAATATGAACATTGATTGTAATATTATTTTTGATATAACGTTTAACAGGAATTCTGGTAATGGCAGAAACTTTAATCTATATATTATTCTATTAGCAAAAAGAGCAGACCCAATCAAACGGCTCCTAGTCTCCCACATCTGTCTGCTATGGGTATACTCTTTTTGCAAAGATATTCAGCTCTTATATATATATCACCATCTGGGTGTTGTCAGTCTAGTTCCTTATATACCACTCATACTGTGTTAACCCCTTACTCCATAAATGCGCCTTTCTACACCTTTGCAAATAGGGTAGACCCACATCAGGCAGTTCTTATACAGAGCTCCAAATAAGATGCCTTTACATTTTCAAGAATAGCTCCTTTATTTCTCCACCAATTAAACCTTATATACTGTGACCACTCTTCAGTAATTTTCTAGAAGAGACGATTGTAAAGAGTGGTCACAGTGTAGGGTTTGGTGGTGAAATGACGATTTTAGTATTTGGGAACACACCCTTATCTGTACCTCTGCCTATATGATTCATCTGATCAGGGCATGTTCTATTTGCTTCTGACATAACATACATTTAGCTCTACAGTTTCTGCTGTGGCCAAAAACCCGTTTTAAAAATGCCATTGCAAAATTTTAAAACTCAACCCATTTATATTCATGTCATATGATAATTTCTTACCATGAATATTCATGGAGTAAAGGCTAAACTGCTATGATCAAATTTTGATCACTGTGACCATGGCATGACAACTCTGCATGGTTTTACAAACTGAGCATCATCTACGGGGTCGACAAACAAATACTGATTGCTTGTATCCCAAGTAGTTCATTAGGTTCATTCTGAGACATGTTTGTTGCTCATTTTACAAAACGTTGGGATAGCTTCTGATAGTCCTTTCTGCTTTTTAATATGTCCAAGTTGTTGAGAAACATCATGCTTCAGAGTCCTGCCCATCTCTCTCAGCATGCCAACATATTCTATTTAATTATCCGTTTAGGATTACCATCATACTGTCTTTGACTAAATTGTTTTGCAATAAACTGGTACATGTGAAAAAGTTGTGACTCGACTGGGACTTGAATCCAGGGCCTGTGGCTTACCATGCCAACACTCTACTGACTGCGCTATCAAGTCACACAGTCTAAAGCTTTTCAATGTTCCGACAATCTTTAACCAACTACTGTTCCATCTGAAGATCAGCAAACACTGGCTGCTAGTATCTAAAGTAGTTCAGTAGATTTTAACAATTCGTATATCACAAAGTCAGCACCAGCTGATCAAGCTTTTCATACTTAGATCAGTATTGGGAAATCTTGTTTGGATGTTGATAAAAATGTTTCATTGATTTGGTCTTGCTTTGTGGTGACAATTACTTCGTTTCGACATTGAAAGCTCTTTGTCAATAAAGCAATATTATTCTCCATTTCTGTGGCATTTAAAGCATAGTGGGCTTTGTTAGAAAACTGGCGTGTCAGGTCCCTTGTTGTTTGGAATCTTGTCGAAATTACTGTCCCCTGCAAATAAAATTAATGTTTATGATTAAAATGTATTTCTGGAAATATTTCTTAATCCCGTACACCATAAATATTCATATAACAAATAAATAGGGGTTATTACGCAGGTGACTAGGGCCGCAACAAACAAATAGAGGTTATTACGCAGGTGACTAAAGCTGCAGCGTGATATATTGGCCCGCCACCTTGCAATTGGCCTGAGGGCTTAGCTTAGCCCGAGTTACTATATCAAGGTAAGGGACTATATCACTCTGCGGCCCTATAGTCACCTGTGTAATAACCTGTTTATTACATTTATGGGTCAAATTGGATCTACATGTACTAGGTGCAATAGATTCTCAAAGGATTGAAAGAATCAGCACTATCAAGTCACAGTCATTAGATGACGTCATTATGATGGGTTCATATTATTCAAAACTTGGCGTTGGAAAGAGCGGACAGAGTGCTCTTTTTATTCACCGGTACGTGCACATGTATTGGGCATGAAAATTTGAATCAAATCGGGTGAGGATTGTCTTTGTAAAAGCTATGGTTTGGGGACTATTCGGTATACTGTGTACGAGAACTTTGACAACATTTGCATCATCGGAGCAAAATTAGACCTTCATCGCATATCAGGGTTATGTTGATATAGATTTAGAATGATTACCTTGGCAGCGGGCACAATATCTGTTATTGGCCCGCTGCTAGGTCTGTATTGGTCTGCTCAGACCACACGACTCAATTTTTTTAAATGATATTGGATCATTTATAACGTAAAAATGTTACTATTTATAATAACAAATGTAATAATTACATTTATAGTTGATATTAACTGAATATTTATAATGACACTACAGGCAATTCTGTTTTAAACATGCTAGAAACTGTATTATCATCTTAATTATTTCATAACTTAAGCAAACATAGCAGACCCTGATCTGAGAGCTCTTATATTGATATAGATACTATCTGATATGGATATATATGCTCTTTGCAAAGGCATTAACCCGTTTCCTCATATAATGTGTTTTCACGCATATGCAAACAGAGTAGACCCAGATCAGATGGCTCCTATAGGAGCCGTCTGATCAGGGTCTGCTGTGTTTGCTAATGGAATTTTGTAGACCTTTTCCTTTACTTTCCAAAATGGCTACAATGTTCAACCTTCCATATTTCATATAACTATTTTGTTCATGAATATTCAGTATAGGTATTTAAATTTGAAATAAACATAGAACAGGGAAAGGGTTAAGAGGCCTGTTGATTGAGTAAATGACTATAAAACATTTTACATTTAAAATTGTACACATCATTCACCTTTTTTTCACAAGCCAAAACGCATATAAATGATACTAAAGCACCTGGCTGGTCAGAATGTTTAACTTTCTCAGTGTGTATTACCAGGATAACAACAATATAGGAAGGCCTTGTACAACCTTTCTTCAGATTTCACTATATGTCCATAAATTAACCCTTTCTCTGTTTAAATATTCATTTAAGGGTTAATGACAAATGTCACATCATTGGTATCATATTATTGGATAATTTTTTTAAATTGCATATTATTAACAAAGGATATTTTGGTACAGACAGAACCATAGAATTTGATCTATATAACACCATATTATTATAAGCAAACTGAGCAGACCCTGATCAGACAACTACCATGAGAAATTAGTGCAAAACCATTGTAACAATGTCTACGAGTAGATCCACGAAAATTACCATTGTACAGTATAAAACCTCTTTAAATTGACCACCATTTTGGCAAAGCATGTCTAATTATGCCTAAAAGTCAGGTGGTTATTATTTGCAGGTATGATTAGTTTAATTCTTTATGCCTTTGCAAACAGAGTAGACCCAGATCAGATTGCCCCTGCAGAAGATACTGTTCACATTTTTGTTTGCCTTGTGATGATAATACATATTATTTCTAAGGTCTAAAACCCCCCAAGAAGAATGCCCTTATAAGTTGAAAAATTACTGAGACGAGTTTTATTTGTTATTATAACAAATAAAACTGTCATCCCTGTAAGTTTTCAAAACTGGTGCGAAAAATTTACGGGTATAGATTTAATCCAATTCTGTGTTCCGTAATAACAATTTATAATGATGATCTGGATCGACCGTATAAGTTCATTTTATTGATTGATTGACTGGAAAAATGTAAAGTTGATAACAAAAACTCATGAAAATAAATAGGTGCCGAATCGTCTAGGGTAAATTTTTGGGAGGGGCCGAGTTGACCATGGTGTCGAATCGTTTTGGGGCCGAATTGTCTAGGGACCCGGTTAGTTTGGTGCCGAGTCGTCCAGAAACCTGTTGTGCGTCTTTGTTTGCAAAGGCGTAAAAAGGCATATTTATGGAGGACGGGGTTTAACTTAAAGTCTCAGGGATGAATAAGTTAAAAACTTAATAGCGCAGGTGCTGCAGATATTCTTTCACAGCATTGTAATAACTCGGAAGATTCAAGATAATAAATCGTGTTCACGAAAGTCATAGCAGAACTATAAATAGAAGACAATGATAACCTAAGCGTTAATGTTTGTATGTATATGTACTTACGATTTTCAAGCTCATCCAAAATTCGTGTCTGGTAAACAAATTCTGCGTAAAGTTTTCATTCTCCTACTCGATTTGCAAACTCCTCACAGTGATCTCCCTTGTCACCATGCGCGTGCGGTCTATTAGGGGAGATAACTGCGTTGGAGGTTGCGTTTCCCTATGGCGTAAAGTCACGTGATATTCAAAATGGCGGCGATCAATTAATCAAAAATTGATTCGTGTATAAGTGTGCATAAATACCCCAATATTATTAATATCGCCTCATTTTAAAAATATTCGTCATATTTGTTGAAAAAATGATCAAATACAGTAACTGCTTGTCTTAAAAAACTGTCCACGATAGTACTTTTTGTAATAAGTTGAGCTGATTACCTAACTACATTACACATCTGAGTAAATCGTTTCGTGAGGGCCGGCTGATTTGCTCTCGCATTCCGGTAGAACTGGTATCTGTGTTAACACAGATCCCAAAAACGCTTTATGTTTCTGCACTGTCATGTCTTCATTTATAAATACATAGCAAAAAAAGAGTAATGTTGTTGACCACACACAAATATAATTGTTTGCTGGACAACAAGTGTTTAACCCTTAATTAACCCTTTATCCCATGAATGTTCATGCAAGAAATAAGGGGATCATGAATATTAATTAGATTAGTTTTTTATAATTGGCTTGCATATAGACACAGGAGGTAATGGCCAAAGTAGAAACTGTAGAATCATACCTATACTTAGTATCATACTGTAGGCAAACAGAAGACCCTGATCTGACGTCTCCTACATGAGCTGTCTGATCTGGGTCTACTCTGTTTGCAAAGATGTAGAAAGGTGTATTTATGGAGTAAAGGGTTAACCCTAAATCCTCCATAAATACACCTTTCCACGCCTCTGTAAAAATCACCTGTTGAAACCACTGTGATAAATAGAGCATTTGCTCCCTTAGGAGCAAATGCTCTATTTATCACAATGGTTTCAAACTACAAAATTCTACCCTTAGGAAAAAGGAAGGCAGTTAACTTGCAGTGATTTAGCAGTGTTTTTCAGAACCAGTAAAAAGCAGTTTTTTTAGCAGTTTGTTCTAAACCAGTTTTTAGCAGTGAAAGTGCAGTGAAATCGGCCGAAATATTTAAATGAGCTAGCAGTCATATGAGGTCATAAAAAACTGCAAAATAACTGGCTTACCAGTTATGAACCAGTTAAATGACATCATTAAACTGGAAGAAAAACTGTCCACATTTTTTCAGCAGTTAAATTACATCATAAAATACTGGAAGAAAAACTGCAAAATAACTGGCCATTATTTTTAAGCAGTAAAATGACATCATTGAATACTGGAAGAAAAACTGCCAGTATTTTTTGCTGGGGTGGGGGTGGGGAACAAATAAATTTCCATCAAAAGTTTTTTAACATTTTATATACTGTAATGGAAAAACATAACATACGGCTAAATGAAAATTATTATTTATGCTGCAGTTTTCAAAAGGTTCACTCTTAATTTTTAAGAATAAGTTAATTGCACCATTACTGGGCATTTTACAAAACACTAACAGATGGCATACAGAGTAGATCCTGTTAAGACAGCTCTCTTACAAGCCCTCTAAACTTGGTCTATACTATTTGTACAGAACACATGTACTCCTTTTCAACACAGATGTTATACTACAATAACTGTACAAAATACATGCTCTCTTGTAAGTTGTAGTCTTGTTTTTAGCCATTTGAATAGATATTTACACCTAGCAAAATTACTTTAACAAATCAAAAGATCCAGAGTGCTGTCTATCTTCTTGAAGAGTTGCTCCATCATGAAACTGTCCCCACAATCTTATGCAAGTCTATGGTCTTTTGAAAAGATGGTGACAGGTTTTTGCACCTTCATTTTTCTGTATAACAACTACCCTTTTTCTTCTCTTTGTGTGTCAGGCTTGTTGATCTGGACTATAGGCACAGCTGTATCCCCCAGTCCTGCAATAACAAATGTTACTTATACCATAAACATTATCAAAATAATATTAAATCTAATTCTTCCTCCCTGTTTATGGTTTATACACTTAAATTCAACAACCTAAAATGAAAGATTTATCATGTTTTAACTGACCTATTTACATACATGTCCAATTTATTGACAAAATTTCATAAATCTGGATATTTAACTTTTTACATCATACACTTCTATGGCTTTGCAAATGGAGTAGACCAAGATCAATCCTGTAAGAGATAACTAATCCCCATCTTCTCTATTTGCTTTTGGAATAATATATTTTCTGCCTAAGCCAGAATTTGTGTTCATAATTTTATGCCATAATGAAATATAATCTGGTAATAATGTGACGCAATTACTTCCATGAACATTCATGGTGTAAAGGGTTACATTTCAACAAATCTTTTAGGTCTGTTCCCAACTAAAACAGGTAAGAATATTATTTTACTTGCTATACTTTCATTGCAAACATGACTGCTGGAAAAAAGTATACATATTCAATTTTCTTTTTTAATAAATCTGGTTATTGGTTGTATTTTCATGTCTCTCCCCATGAGATGCATGGGTACAGTGACTTTGGTGTTGCATGGTTGATCATTGTCACGTTAAACAGAAATAGAGAGCAGAGGGGTGAAGAGCTAGCTAGAATATTACCCCACCCACCCACTTACATGAAAATCGAAGATAAACAATATTGAGTAATAAAAATGTAATTAGTCTTAATTTATTAGAATTGATAACTCACCATGGCAATTATGGAATTTTAAAAGCCTAATTCAGCTGTGTTCTATAATCAACTGTCATGCTATGTAATCGACAACTCGACACATTTTTAAAACTAGAAATATTGACAGTTTGTAGCCACCATATTGGTTTCTTCCCAGTATTGCATCATGGGTAATTTACATAGTTGCCAAGACTCAACAAGTTACCAAGACTCAACAACTGATCTTAGGCATTTACAATTTGGGCTATTTAGCATTTTATTTTACATTACCTTGCATCAGATCCTTTGGGCTGGAAAAACCAGCTAGGACAGTATCAAGTTGTTCTTCGCTGCATAGACATTCTATTCCAAGCGGGCTATTTTACATGAACGCATATGTAACGGTTCTGCCATGGAGTTGATAGAAAGTTTATAAGAAACTGCCAACTGTATACTGGTCATCAATACATTCACGTCAAACTGAAAATAAACATTAAAACAGCGTGAATATATGTCTGATGTGGATCCTAGTCATTTCAATTATTCGAACACAAATGTATACTGTGCATAATAATACAACGCAATGATACAATAACATTTCGTCCGAAACATGGATGTCCGAAACCATGCATTTGAACGAAGACCGATTTGAATTTGAAAATCGCCGCAAATAAACAGTGTTTACAAACTGTAATCGTATAGAATATACCTGAAAATGACACGATTTTAATATTGCATAAAATATACACAAAGACTGAGCTATATTTACCTCTTTGGAGCCCTTTCGGCAATGCAAAACGAAATTATCCACTAACTTCTTCAACCGCCAGAATTTCAGCAGATTTCATACGCTAGGAACCAAACACGCGAAAGGGAACCAGAACGGTTCGGGCCAGCGAGCTTCGTACCTACTATACTCGCACTGGGCCGCATTTACAGTTTCGGCGAATTAATTCATGTTAATCAGCTAGGGTTTGATTTCAGGAATTTTAACAAAGCCAAGTTGGGATATTTTAATTAATTTAATAGGTTTACGGAAGCAATTGGTGTTTTTTTTTAATTGTGATTGACAATTTGATAATTCTTACGCAACATAGTCTAATAAGAGATATATATATATACGTCTCTGGCCTAATTGTGCACCCCCCTCCCCCCCACCCAATCAGATCGGAGAGTGTTTTTTTGTTTTTGTTTTTTGGGGTGTTTCTTCTTTTCTTTTTTTTTTTGGGGGGGGGGGGGGGGGTCACCAACTTTAACGTCGGTCGTTACTTTTGAGCCATTACAGATAGAGACTTGATTCTTGGCATGCATAAGTATCTCATAAAGCAGCACAATTTGAGGGGTGACATGTCAAGGTCATCCTTAAGGGTCAAAGGTCAAATGTTTGTTTGTTTGTCAGCAACTTCAACCTTGGGCATAACTTTTGAATCAGTAGAAATAGATACTTGATATTTGGCATTCATGTATATCTCTTGAAGCTGCACATTTTCAGAACTGACATGTTAGGGACAAGGTCATCCTTCAAGGTCAAAGGCCAGATATATACATGTAGGTCAACTAACTTACTTTCGAACCAATAGAGATATATAGACTTTATATTTGGCATTTACATATGTATCTCGATCATGAAGCCTAGCTCACAGTTTATGTGGTGACATGACAATGTCAAGGCCATCCTCCAAGGTCAAAGTACAAATGTTTAGGTATTACATTTGCTATACTGTGGGGGCATATAGTGTATATATAGCGTTTCACAAACACATCTTGTAACCTTAGATGGAGTTGTTTGTTATCTATATTTCATTGGTTAATAACATAAATTAATTGACCAACGCAATAGGGGCGATGCTACATGGGGAAGGGGGTATATATACCGGACCAGTGGATGGAGATAATTGATCTCACGCTGAGCCAGAATGATCAGTGTCTGCACTTTTCCACATTCATAGAGGCAACTTGGCACCATGCCAGGCAACAGGGTGCTAGCAAATAAGGAACGGGTGATGCGCCAGCTATTTCTTACTAGCTGGATCACTGATCGTCAGCTTGATATGGAATCTGCATTGTCATTATACTATTAGTAATAAAATATGCTAGCTCAAATTTGTTTTCCATTTCTATAGTAGATATAGGATCCTATACCTATAACTTTTAAAGGTTTGCAGTTTTTATCATGCAGTAAAATGAAAACTGCTATAAACTGGTTCTTCTGTTCAAATAAAAGCAACCAGAAAACTGCTCCAAGAAAAGTACTGCTATTTACTGCAAATTAAACCATTTTTCAGCTAGCAGTTATGTTTTACTGTTAAAAACTGTCACAAATGAATGGAGCTATACATGCAGTTTTTAGCAGTTATTTGAAAACTGCAGTAAACTGCTCACCAACAACTGATGGCCATGATAAAATACTGCTAAAGAAGGCAGTATTTTAAAAAAAACTGCTATTTCACTGCTAAAAAACTGCAGTTTTTAGCAGTTCTTTTTCCTAAGGGTAAAAAAAAAAAAATCCTTTTCTCTAGTTAACGCTCCTTTTCGGTAGATTTTTTTCGAAGTGGTTGGATCTAAAAATAGCCTATGAGGGAAAGGGTTAATCAACAGTTTTAATTACTTAGCAGGTTAAAGGTGAGACTACAATGGATCTGACTTTCATCCCTTGTCCTGTCAAACGAATGTACACCAATTACCAGTTCCTCGGAATAGTTTACCAGAGGACTAGATAATATGCATAAACTAAAATATCTTTAAGAATAGCTTCGTCATCAGACTCTTATAATGCTGTAACCACTCGTTAGAATTGCCTCTTTGAGATAATTCTAAAGAGTGGTCACAATAGAGGGTTTGGTGGAAAAATGATATATGGTACACACTTTTATCAGTAGTGTTTTTGAATACAATTTTATCTGTAGCTGTGTTATGAATGCTGAACCCTTTACTCCGTAAGTATGCCTTTTTATGACTTTACAAGCGGAGTAGACCTAGATCAGATGGCTCCTGTAGGAGCCGTCTGATCAGGGTTTGCTCTGTTTGCTTACTATATAATAGAGATACGATTCTATAGTTTCTGCCAAGACCGCATGTGTTTTTAGAATAATTATTAACCCTTTCCTCCATAAATATGCCTTTCTACGCCTCTGTAATATCCACTTCTTTAAACCATTGTGATAAATAGAGCATTTGCTCCTATTGGAGCAAATGCTCTATTTATCTCAATGGTTTCAAACTACAAACTTCTAAAATAGTTTACTTTTCTCTAGTAAATGCTCCTTTTGGGTAGATTCATTCAAATAGTTTTGTTCTAAAAATAGCATATGGAGGAAAGGGTTAAGCAGCAGGAGCTTTTCAGGAAATTACTTAATGGTTAACCTTTTACTGCATGTGCAAACAGAGTACACACAGATCACACCGCTTCTCTAGGAACTTTCTAATCAGGGTCTACTCTGTTTGCCTATGAAATAAAATAGATGTACATGTAGATCTGATTCCACTTTTTCTATCATGTCAAAAAAACTTCCTGTGTTCATAATTATGGCATTATAAAACTTCAACCTATCAGTATTCATGATGACATTTTTTTTATATATCAATATTCATAGAGTAAAGTCATAAAGCCAGCTGAATAAAAGCTCTTTTTTTAGTTAAGTATTATGTAAACAACACTTTGTATGAACCAGGAAGTTTTTTCTCTAACTCTACCTAATCCTTTCAATGTGGAACACACACTATCTTTTGCAAAAAGTGTAGACCTAGATCAGAGGGCTCCTAGAGGAGTCCTCTGATCAGGGTCTGCACTGTGTGTCATTCAAAATCCTCTACCAAGTTTAAGCCTTTGATACCATGTAGACTCTAAAATAGCCAATTCCCTAATATTAACATCTTTTCATGCCTTGGCAAAGTTGAAAAAGAGTAGATCAAGATCACAGAGCTACATATAACGGTGCATACCAAATTACTAAAATCATCATTTCTCCACAAACTCTATACTGTGATCATTCTTCACATTCGTCTCAAAGAGACGATTCTAAAGAATAGTCAAAATATAGGGCATGGTGGAGAAATAAAAGAATTATTATTGAATATGTTTAAATGAACGCATCTTATCTGGAGCTCTGAGATCTGCTAGCTCCTATTGTTACCTTAACCCTTTCCCCCATGAATATTTATGTAAGAAATAATGATGTCATGAATATTAGTGGAGAAAGGACAATTTTAGTTCTTGAGTATGCATGTTTATCTGTTGCTCTGACTTTCAACAGCATCCAAAATAACAGCACCGCCGCGTGATTCCGTTGCCAACACTCATCTGTTCTATTGTAGCCCTTATGATGGTCATCAAGTGTGTAAAGTTTCATAAGATTTGCATTGTCCTGTTTTAGCAACTACCTACTCTTATAGACTCCTGAGCTACAAATAAAGATGCGTACCCAAATACTAAAATCATACTTTCTCCACCAAACCCTGTACTGTGACCACTCTTTAGAATCGTCTCTTTGAGATGATTCTAAAGAGTGGTCAAAGTATTGGATTTGGTGGAGAAATAAAGAAGCTGCTCTTGAAAATGTTGAAATTTATGCATCTTAATCTGGATCTCTGAGACCCTAATGTTTACTCATTATGTGATCACTATAGGTTACTGTAGTCAGGCACTCAATCTTCCTTCTCCACCAATTTGTAAAAATCAGTAGAAATCAATTTGGCACAGTTTTGGTAATTAGATTGACATACAGTCATGTAGTAGTAAATAGTGAAAACCCTGCATGATCAAACAGCTGCTTCATTGGCTGTTTGATCTTGGTCAGGTCTGTGCTACATGTATATGCCAAAGTCTGAATACTATGGGCAAGTAGGGTAAATCATAGCTTGACCACAAATTAGAGTGAACTTTGACCACAAGGTATGAATTTCATCCTCAAAGTGTGAACTTTATCAACAAAGTGTGAACTTCATCCACAAAGAGTGAACTAATAAAATTTGTCCACAAAAACAGGAAAATTTGTGACACCCCTTGCAAACAGTTTGCAGATACCAATTAATTCTGCATCGCATGGTTGCGCCTCCAAACTCAAGCATGTGCCATTATAAAAAATAATCTAATTATAACATTCATGATGTCATTATTTCTTGCATGAATAATCAAGGAGTAAAGCATTAAAGTGTGTAACACAATTCACTTTTGTGGTTATGTATTGAGTAACTATTAACCTATTCCCCCATAGGTTATTTTTAGATCCAACCTCTTTAAATAATTCTACCGAAAAGGAGCATTAACTAGAGAAAAGGAACATTTTAGAATATTGTAGTTCTGAAACCATTGCGATAAATAGAGCATTTGCTCCTTAGGAGCAAATGCTCTATTTATCATAATGGTTTCAAAAGGGGACTTTTACAGAGGTGTAGAAAGGCGTATTTATGGAGGAAAGGATTAACCCTTGACTTGATAGAAACAACTTTTGAGTCTAGAAGTCCAGGTTAGATGTGTAAATAAGACATTTTCAAGAATATAACATAGGATATGTCGGAGAAATTATGATTTTAGTACTTGAATCTGCACATTTATCTGTTACTCTATTGGTACTTCTGCAAGCAGAGCTGACCCAGATTAACCCTTTACCTCATAGGCTATTTCTAGATACAACCTCTTTGAAAAAATCTACCGAAAAGGAGCATTTAAACTAGAGAAAAGGAAAATTTTAGAATTGTGTAGTTTGAAACCATTGTGATAAATAGAGCATTTGCTCCTATAGGAGCAAATGCTCTATTTATCACAATGGTTTCACAAAGTGACTTTTACAGTGTCATCAAAAGTCGTCAATATGAGGGAATGGGTTAAAAGGCTTGATCCTGATCAGGGTCTGCTCTGTGCGGTAATGGAATAATAATATAGATCCGATACTACATGTATATTTACTGTGATGGTCAAAAAATCAAGAGCTTATATTTAGCTGTTCATATATGCCAATCTTTTGAATTTTCAGATAATAAATATTCATGACGGCATTATTTCTTACATGAATATTCATCAGGAAAAGGGTTAATTTCACTCATTGATAATTCTAATTTTAAGCTAAGTTTAACCCTTTACTCAATAAATATGCCTTTCTATGTCTTTGCAAACACTCTGAGAAGACCCAAATCAGATAGCTCCGTTAGGATCAGGGTCTGCTCTGTTTGCTTATGATAAAATATACCATAGGTATGGTTCTACAGTTCCTGCCATGCCAAAACTTTCTGTGACCATTATAATAATTAAATTTAATTAATATTCCTGATGTTAATGTTTCTTACATGAATATCAATGGGGGAAAAGGGTAAATCTATGACTGCCAAACATTTCTGAAGTGAGCATTGACCCATAAGGAAGATATCACATACAAAATAACCCATGATAAAAAATTATGATTTTATTCTGTGATAAGGCTCCAAAATAGACCAGCATTCTTCCTGATGACAAAACATGAATTTTTAACTCGCTTACTTTTAAGCCTTAGTGTTTGTTTATAGAATTATATAGATCTGATTTTAAATACAGTTTTTGCTAAAGCCAAACATTCACCACTTGAAGAATACATGTAACCATGATACTACTGCAGCTCATCAGATAAAAAATTCCTATGGGGCTATGGGTATAACCCTTTACTCCATTGATACACCTTTGCAAACACAGTAGACCCAGCTCCAGTAGGAGCCCTCTGATCAGTGTCTGCTCTGTCTGGAATAATATATAGATCCGATTCTAGTTTCAACCCGAGTCAAAACATTTCTCGTTCATATACCATTAAAAGGCGATTCAATCTAATTAAAATTAAAAAATGCACTATTTCTTACATGAATATTCACAGAGTAAAGATTTAATCTTCGAATAAATGTTTTTTTCACACATTTGCAAAGAGAGTAGACCCAGCTCAGATGAGCCATTTGATCATCATCATACAGCCATTTGATCAGGGTCAACTCTGTTTGCTTATGCAGCGATTTTTTTCCCTATATAACTGGTACCGTAAAACGGACCCTGTCACAATTTGAAACGGACCTTCACAATTTACAAGCAGGGTCCGTCGGACCCATTCACAAAGGCAGCTGTTGAATTATTTCACAATCGGCCTTTTACTTTGTACTTACACTGATTTTTTACCAATATTTACATCGCTATATTCCCCTTTGCAAAGTTTTGTATCTCAAACGGTTTCTCGGGATAAAGTCTGAGGTATTCGAATTTCGCATCGCTTTTCTTTGCATGTCTCGGACACTTTTACAAGAATATGAATAAAACGTATGTGTCTCGGTCCGCAAATTTATATTCGGACGAAAATTCTTTCAAAAGGTGATTCACAATTTTTGTAAAAACACCGATACTTTTTTCACAATTTTTGCCAAACAACGCTAATTTTTCACAATTCAAGGGGTACCGGACCCATTCACAATCCCAGGAAAAAAATCCCTGTTATGATATATGATATAGATCTAATTCTAGTTTTCGTCAAAGCAAAATATTCCAATAGAAAGGTTACATTATAAAAATTCAGCTAATAAATATTCATTATGTCATTATTTGTTTACCTGAATATTGAACTGGTAAAGCTAGGGTAAACATGAGGAAAGAGGCAGTTCATGTAGGTTCCAGTTTACTGTCTTAGATGAGAAATAGGTATTTAGCGCGGACACTTACTCTTACAACACTGAGTTTTCAAATGGACCCTTCCAGATTTGACATTTGACTGTCTCATGCCCATTCCGGTTGGATAATTTTCAATAAACTACGAAATATGGCAAACAGTGCATACCCTGTTCAGAGGGCTTAATTATGATGCCTCTGGCTTGGGTCCACACTGTTTGCAAAGGCTATTTAACCCGGGTCCCGCATTGTAAGATAAGTGCAAATAACATTGACATTACAGCTTAAACTTAACCTTTTGTTTAGCAAAAGCAGCCAATTTTGAGATTATGATTGATTACGTGAAAGTTGAAACTGACTCACATAATGTTTGCTTGGATTTTTCCGTTTTTCGACATCATTAATGCTGATTTCTTCTATTGTTCTCCCCATTTTGCATGGCTTATGTACTATGTCGGACTCCAAGTCTGTTACTGCACAACTTTGTTTCTGTACTTTTGTTTTATTCCGGTTATTTCCATACACAACATTTTGGTTCCCCGCCCAGCGCCACGAACGATAATTACAAAGAAAGACAACTGTGGAGATTCTGAAATGAATGAAGGGAAGCTACTTCAGTTAAGCTTCACTAAGACAGGTACAAGTTATCTACCTTGGCCATTACCAGAGAAGACCCAAGTACTTTATCTGTTCAATAATAATATTCATGTAAGGAATAATGACTTGAATATTTATTAGCTGAATTTTTACAATGCAAAATTTTCATAGGATTTTTTTTTACTTTAACAAAAACTGTAGAATCGGATCTAGATCTACATAATGTCATAAGCAAACAGAGAAGACCCTGATCATATGGCTCCCGCAGGAGCCATTCTGTGGGTCTAATCTGCAAAGGTGTGAAAAAGGTGTTTATATGAAAGAAAGGATTTAAGGAAATATATGTGATACTATGTTGTTTATTTTACAGGTTTTCCATTTTCATAGATTATATTGTTAGCCAAACAAAGGAGCTGTCTGATCAAGCTCTTATTGCAAACAGAGTAGACTCAGATCATGGTCTGCTGTTTGCTTGTGATATAATATAGATCTAATTCTACAGCTACTGTCATGATAAAAACAAAATTTTGTTTATAGTGCCAATACAAAATCAATATTCATGTCATTATTTCTTCCCTGAATATTGATTTCATGGCGTAAAGGGTTTAAGGAGTATCTGTGAAGGGTTAAATTTAGAATACAATTCTGCTGGCTGTTTAACAAGAGCTGTCCGCAGACAGCGCGCTCCACTTTCTTTAGTGCTGGATACTAGTGTAGTGGAAGTCCAATTCAGAAAGGGCAGATAACTATAGCAAAATTAATTTTATGGTTACCTGCCCTTGTGGAATGGGTCCCCCTTGTAATAGTTAACATGCATACCAAATTTGAACCAAAAATCTTGGACAGTTTCTGAGACATGGACCTTAACATAAAACTTAACTCACAATGAAAATTCTAAGTAAAAAAATGGGCATAACTATGGCAAAATTAATTTTAGGGTTACCTACCATTGTGAAATGGGTTGCCCTTGTGATAATAAACATAGTTACATACTTTGATGGTTTTTTAGAAATGGACCTTAACAAAAAGGTTAACCAACGCCGACGCCGACGAGAGGGTCATGACAATAGCTCCACTTTTTCAAAAAGTGGAGCTAAAAATCATTCTCTCCTAAAGTTTTTTTTTACCCAACCTCTTTGAATTAACCCATACCCTCATATTGACGACTCTGTAGAAGTCACTTTGTGAAACCATTGTGATAAATAGAGCATTTGCTCCTATAGGAGCAAATGCTCTTTTTATCACAATGGTTTCAAACTACAAAATTCTAAAAAAAATCCTTTTCTCTAGTTAATGCTCCTTTTCGGTAGATTTATTCAAAGAGGTTGTATCTAAAAATAGCCTATGAGGTAATGGGTTAATTTACTGAAAAGGAGCATTAGCTATAGAAAAGGAGAATTTTAGAATTGCATAGTTTTTAAATCATTGTGATAAAATAGAACATTTGTTCCTATGGAGCAAATGCTCTGTTTATCACAATGCTTTCAAAGAATGAGTTATACAGAGGGGCAAAAAGGTGTAGGTAGGAGTGTTGGGTCAAAATACATGAAGTACAGTAAAAACTCGATGCATGTACTACGAAGAATTTAGGTCTTTGTAGCCAGGTGGCTGCATAATGCAGGATAAAAGTCATGCAGATAGCTCCAGGCTTCTAGAGGAGCTTTCTGTATGACTTTCACCTTACACTAACCCATTCCCTCATAGGCTATTTTTAGATCCAACCTCTTTGAATAAATCTACCCAAAAGGTGCATTAACTAGATAAAAGAAACATTTTAGATCCAATAGGAGCAAATGTTCTGCTTATCACAATGGTTTCAAAAAGTGACTTTTACAGAAGGGTCAATATGGGAGAATGGGTTAAGCTGCCACATGTCTTAAAGACCAATAATGGTACATACCTATATTTGAGTGTTAGAATAATTGAGTTTTCAATGTAATGCCTCAAATTCAATCCCAATATTTATTGTCAGACATCAAAGATAATGGGTTAACAGGTAAATGTAAAAAATAATAATAAAAAGAGGTTTTACAGGATTTATTTCAATACTTAATATGAACATCAGAAACATTTCCATTTTGTTATATTTGGCCTAGTTTTCATAAAGTTCTTTTCTGTCGAAGGGAGAACAGACCACACCAGGTTGAACCTGTTAAATTGTTCATTTTCATGATATACTTACTCTATTTAATCCACCCCCCCCCTTTCGGGCCACCCTTCTACACCTGTGAAATTATTTCATAAGCAAACAGGGCTGACCCTTTTCAGAGGACTCCTTCAGAGTCTGACCTGTTTGCTAATGGAATTATGTTGATCTGATCCTACAGCTTTTGTAAACAAGAGTTGTGTGCTTGTCCGCTGCATACACTTTTCCTCAAAGAGATCTACCAACCTATGAAGTTTCATGTTGATACCTCTTGTACTTTTTGATTAATCAGCTACATTACAGTTTTTGCATGCCGACGCTGATGCCAACGCCTACAACTACGCCAACGCCTATGACCCAGTGATCACAATGGCTCGAAATACTTCAAAACAGACAAGATAAAAATTCCTTTGAAAAAATAACATTATGAAAATTAAGTACACAAAATGTACAGGTAAATGAATATTCATGAAGTCATAAAAAATTCATTGATAAATGTTAATTAGGAAACGGGTTACGACATGTTATACTCCAGCTATGAAGCAAACAAAACTAGAGTTATCACTAAAGGTGATGGAATACACGTGCACAGCAGCCTTGATCGCAAATCCAAATACCCATGTTTCAAGCCAAAATGACAAAAAAAAATATTTAAAGTTCAAGGGGAGATAATTCTGCAATGCTCAGCAGTAAACACATGAAAACATATCTATTTGTGGCTATTATGTATACCAAATATAAAGTAAATAACTTTAAACTGAAGAAGTTTGCGACACCAACTCCCCATGTTAAATACAGGTGGACAGATCGCCAGACAGGGTGATTCCAGTATAGCTATAAAAATAGCTATATGTAATTGCATATGACAGAGCTACAGAATACCTCTGCAAGTGGACACCAACAATTAGTTGCTCAACTCTTTGCACGCTAGCTGTGATTACCTATGCAAACAGTCTGGATCCAGATGAGACGCCGCATAATGCGGCATGTCATCAGGATCCAAACTGTTTGTCATCTTGACCATATTTTTGCAAAAATATGAGAGAAAGTATATTTTAAGAATTGAAGCAGACGACAATTGTTGCAGACGAGAAATTACTTAGCGTGCAAAGATTTAAAAAATAACAGTTTTTTCAACCTACATACACATGTACAAAATGTACCTCTATTCAGTTAAAGGATAGCATAATCATTAATGGTACTCAAAATGAACCTGGCTCATGTGTTGATGAACAATCATTTCCAGGCAATGCCTCTATAAATGACAAGTTTAATAGGTCAGTAAAAATAGAATTCTAAGAGGTTGGGTCTAAAAATAGCCTATGAGGTAATGGGTTAAGCTTTTAAGAAATTACTAACAAAGTTTCAATAGCTTAAATCCTTATGAGATGCTGAGTAACATCTGGATCCAAGCATTTGGCAAATATTTGCCAGGTCCTACTCTGCATGAATGGGTTTGGTTTAGTTTTTATCGGTTTTACGTCACTTTAACCCATTACCTCATAGGCTATTTTTAGATCCAACCTCTTTGAATAAACCTACCGAAAAGGAGCATTAACTAGAGAAAAGGAAAGTTTTAGAATTTTGTAGTTTGAAACCATTGTGATAAATAGAGCATTTGATACCTATAGGAGCAAATGCTCAATTTATCACAATGGTTTCACAAAGTGACTTAAAGTCTTTTACAGAGTCGTCAATATGAGGGAACAGGTTAACAGTATTTCAGTCATATCACGACGTCCAGCTAATTACAGGTGAAGGAAGACCCCAGAGGTTCTTCTGTGCATGGAACAAATTGCATTGTTTCCTGCACAGAAAAAACATCCAGGTAGAACCACTGACCTACAGCAAGCCAGCTGGAAGGCTTCCTCACATGAAAAATCCAAAAGCCAAGACCGGGATTTGTACCACAGCAGTGAGGGGCTAAGAAATTGTCAGTCGAAGACCATAACCACTCTGCCATGGAGGCCCCCTGCATAAATGGGAAGTGTAAACAACAAAACACTAAGACATATACCAGTACACCACATTAGTTGTTTGTTTGTCTATCTAACACTTTACTCAATGAACATATTTGTAAGAAATAATGACATCATGAATATTAACTAGAAGAATTTTAAAAGGGCATAAGAATACAGGAGATATTGGTCATAAAACAGACCTTGATCAGATGACTCCTATGGAAGCCATCTGATCTGGGTCTTCTCTGTTTGCAAAGGCATATTTATGGAGTAAAGGGTTAGCATGGTTAACTCATGTAACACATCTGATTCAATAAAACAATCATTAACAGTTAAAAGTAAAAACAAAAAAAAACGTTAATTACAGAAGTTCAGTAGAACCTGTCCTAAGCAGCCAATTATATAATGAACACCATTCCCTCCTAGTGACGCATTTTGACACCTCTGTAAGTCACATTTAGAAACCATTGTGATAAATAGAGCATTTGCTCCATAGGAGCAAATGCTCTATTTATCACAATGGTTTCAAAACTACACACTTCTAAAATTCTCCTTTTCTATAGATTATGCTCCTTTTCGGTAGATTAATTCAAAGAGGTTGAGTTTAAAAATAGTCTAGGAGGCAACGAGTTAACGCCTTTTAACGCATTTGCAAATAAAGTAGATCAGATGGCTCCAATAGGGTCTGCTCTGTTTGCTTTTGACATGATGTAAATTTGATTCTACAGTTTTTGTCAAAACAAAAAGTTTCCTTGAAAAGTTTACACTACAAAACTTAATCTACTATATATTCATATCATTATTTCTTACATGAATTGAACAGGGAACGGATTAAAAAGCAGGTGTTTTCATAATGCAGGGCATGTGTAATAATGCAGAAAACACCTATAGGAGCTTCATGCATTACTTATGACCTGCATTAAGCTACCACCTGCCTTTCAACCCCATAATTAATCCTTTTTGGATGGCCACTTTAGACAGGTTCTTCAAAAAAATTAAAAAGTGACAGTAACTCTGGTCCTAGCAATCAGGTGATTCGGATCCAAATGAAATTAAAGGGGCACAAGTTTCAATGATATTGATAATAACTACAAAGTATCAGTAAATCTGGTACAAAATTTTCGTAGAAGCTGCTTATCAGACAGAACAGATAAACCTGCTTCAAAATTACACCCCCCCCCCAATAACTTTGTGGGGTTGGGTATAATGACACCTTTGTTTTTTGTTAGCTGGATGTTAAACATTCATATTGTAACCAGATGGAACCACACTTTCACTAGAATTTACTCCCAGATCTATCTGACAAACATACGGTCAAGTCTATATGTGTAGCAGGCCACATTTTCAAGTTAAGCATACCGAATTTGGAATGTATAACAAACGTCAATATAAACAAGACTGTTTGTGAAACACTTATGCCCCCGACCTTTGACCCTGAAGGATGACTTTGACCCATGGACCAGGGAGTTGAACGCGACACAGTCTTTGTGTGGTTAACATTTGTGCCAGGTTATTTTGAAATCCATTCAAATAAAAAATTACAGAAGGGACATGAAATTTGGGGCGGACGGAAAGACGGACAATACCATTACTATATGCCCACCATTTGGGGGCATAAAAAGATCCACATGAAGTTTTAATGAATTAAAAGATCAATGTACGAACACATCAGTTGATTTAGATACAACATGATAATAATAATAATAACTATAGTTATGGCTAGATCCAGAACTAAATGCAACCTTCAATTGATGTGTAAACAATTACTCACAAAGAAGATATAAACTGTTTTGCTTAAATGTAAATGAACTTTAGAAAATTAATTTGTTGTGTGTCGGGACTTCGTAATTATGTATTTATAGACTTTAGCGCAGGAAAACTTCAGCACTCTTTAACCCTTTCCCTCATATTGACGACTTTTGACGACTCTATAAAAGTCACTTTGTGAAACCATTGTGATAAATAGAGCATTTGCTCCTATAGGAGCAAATGCTCTATTTATCACAATGGTTTCAAACTACAATTGTTTTCCAATTAATGCTCCTTTTCGGTAGATTAATTCAAAGAGGATGTATCTAAAAATAGCCTATGAGGTAATGGGTAAAACCAGTGAAAATACACAACCTCTGTTAACTCTTACTCCATGAATATTCATGCAAGAAATAAGGACAACATAATTAGATTAAGTTTTATAATGACACATGGACACAGGCCATAGTAGAAACTGTAGAATCATATCTGTTACTGTATTTCATTGGCAAACAGAGTAGTACCTGATCAGACAGCTCCTACAGGAGCTGTCTGATCTGGGTCTACTCTGTTTGTAAAGGCATATTTATGGAGTAAAGGGTTAATACATGTCATTGACCGATCAAAACAAGGAATGGAATTATCCACTTCCTACATCACTATTTCTGCAGCAATAACACTCATTATACAAAACTATAGTTACAGTAGAATCTGTCCTAAGTGGTCATTCATTTATTGAATGTAGAAGTCTGAAAAAACAGGTACATGCAGTTGCTTAACGCTTGGCAAAAGTAATTAAGAAAGCTCCTAAAGGAGCTTCCTACATTATCTTTGACCTGCATTAAGCTACCATCTGCATTACAGACCCATAATTAGACCTCTTTTTGATGGCCACTTAATCTGTATTACAATTGCTTATTTTTAACAGAAATAAAATGCTTCAATTTAGGAAAACTATTGACATTGTACATAAGAATTCTCGTTTATCATTATAGCTGACAATGATTCATACTTTAATTATACTTCTTGTTGGATCTGGAATTAGGTCTCTTCCATGACAGGAAGAAATTGCAAATGACAACAGGTTAAACCAAAAAAAAATTTTTTTCTAAAACAATATTTCCACAATGTCAGCATAATGCAAACAATGAGTAATCAGTATTCATAACATGAACATGATCCATGATGACAATTTGACATTTAGATATCAAGAAATGTCATGGGTTTCTGCAGATATACAGAAACATGAAATATCCCATAAATTTGCTCTGATAAAACTATATAATTTCGGTAACATGAAATCTTACAAATACAGTTATTTTAACTCTTTTCATTCTTTAAAGTTTATAATATTCATTCAAGATTTCCTCACCTGATGAATGTTCATGAACATGGGAAATGAAATTTTTATACAGGAGCTGTCTGATCTGGGTCTACTCTGTAAAGTTGTGAAAACGCTTTTGTATGAGAGAAAGGGTTAAGCAAACATTGGCAGTGTTTAACCCTTTCCTTCATATAAATACATTTGCAAACAGAGTAGACTCAGACCAGGTGGCCCTATAGGAGCCATCTGATCAAGGTCTGCTCTGTTTGCTTTTGACATGATACAGATCTGATTCTACAGTTTTAGTGAAAGCAAAAAACTTCCTTTAAAAGTTTACATTATAAAAAATCAGCTTATAAATATTCATGATGTCATTATTTCTTACTTGATTATTCATGGCGGAAAGGGTTAAAACAGCTAGATGTTTAACCCATAACCTGATACAGATGCATTTTTTATGTCTTTGCAAACAGAGTAGACCAAGATCAGGGTCTGTTCTATTTGCTTATGAAAATTAATATAGATCTGATTTTACAGTTCTATAGCTAAAACATCTTTTGTTCATATACCAGGATAAACATTTAATATGCTAACAAATATTCCTGATGTCAATACATAGAGGATCTTACATGAGTGTTCTTGATTATTGGATTTATTAAATAAGTCTTTTTAAAACGATAAAAAACGAGCTTTAGCGAGTTTTTTATCGTTTTAAAAAGACGAATTTAATAAATCCAATAATCATGAACACGAATGCAAGATCCTATTTATAACATAACACACACAAATGTTATTTGCAGCCAATATTTCAGCAGTAACGTGGATTGTTATAAATTCTCCTTACATATAGAAATGATGAATGAAAGGTGTTATTAAGTTCGCTAGGTAACTGGGACAAAGTAGGTCCAAATTTTCCAACTTTATTTTTTACTTACTGTCATATCAACCAGGATCTAATTCAGACCTCTCTGGTATTCAATTTAACTGTGATAGTTTATGATACAAAAACATACAGAAACACGTCAAAATAATTTTTGAGTTACAGTTTTGACATACATAGTTACAAACACGTCACATTATGACGTCATTGTACACAACATGTGTCTATGTAAAGCGCGCCATTTACATGAAGACCTACATACAGTCGCCAACACGTCCGACACTCACTGTCAATGGGATTCGAAATGCGCCTTCGTTTTGGTATATTAAGCCCTTCATTAGTGTTGTATGTATACACATGGACATGGACATTTCCACCGAGAAAAAAATCTCGATTCAAGTTCAGTGAAAATGTTTGAAATGGACAAAAGATTCAGTACGAACTGCTGCATAAAATGTGTTGGAACAGGAGGAAGATTTTCGCGATCAGCTGATTTAGTGAGTATAGCATATTTGAAATATGTTTGTGCTGTGCTGGATTCAGATGACTATTGTTGTTGATTGATGAGATATTTGTATGAGTAGAAATCTGCATAAACAAAAGGACATACGGTGAAGAAAATGCAAAGTTGAGGAGGCATTTTAAATGTAGAATGGATTGTATGGGTCAGAGTAGCTGGTAGGTCTTTTTTGGCATACATTTTGTATATGATTCCTGAGAGCGATTACAATTTGTATTATTTTATCGAAATTAAGGCGCAAGTGCCAACAATCCTTTGCCATCTATCGTGACTCAATCATGGACAGGTAGGTCGACCACCGTCCGCCAGTTTGTTTGTTTTGACAGCGCGTATGAATCGTTCGAATGTCATTCGGTCGTTCGAATGTTATTCACTAGTGAATATATGCCCATGATTATCAAAAAATAAATGATAGTGTTACGTCACGCTGAAGCCACGTGTTATGTTATAAACTCATTTATTACATAAATATTCATCAGGTAATGAATTAATACAGAAAAGAGAAGTACAGAATACTTCTTTGGGAGCTTTCTGCATCAAAGGTGTGTTACATATTTAAGAAACTCTCTTGACACTTTCACTGTTCAATATCCATGTTAGAAATAATGACGTCATGATTATTTATTAGCTAAAATTGTTATAATATAAAATCTTCAAGAGATTTTATTGCTTTGACAAAAACTGTAAAAACAGCTCTTTATCATATCATAAGCAAACAGAGCAGACCCTGATCAAACAGCTCATAGTCCTACAGTAGCTATCTGCTCTGGGTCTAGTCTGTTTGCAAAGGTGTGAAAAGGCGTTAGAATATAAGGGAAAGGGTTCCACTGAATATCAAATGTCCAAGTTTGTCAGGACTGGGTCAATACTGTATCAAAGAGTCATTTGATTTGAACTCATGTAAACAGAATATGTTATGCAGCTTTGATGGAGATCAGTACTCACTCTACCATCAGCCAGGTCATGTACCTTCATCACTTTTTTTTAACCCTTTCCTCCATAGGCTATTTTTAGATCCAACCACTTTGAACAAATCTACCGAAAAGGAGCATTAACTAGAGAAAAGGAACATTTTAGAATTTTGTAGTTTAAAACCATTGTGATAAATACAGCATTTGCTCCTATAGGAGCAAATGCTCTATTTATCACAATGGTTTCAATAGGTGACTTTTACAGAGGCGTAGAAAGGCGTATTTATGGAGGAAAGGGTTAAACATTTTTTTCAACAAGAGAAGGTTTACACGTTTTACTCCACAAAACTACCTTTTAACACCTTTGCAAACAGAATAAACCTAGAGCAGATGGCTCCTGTAGGACTCGTCTGATCAGGATTTGCTGTTTGATGACGAAATAATACAGATTTGATTCTAGTTTCTGCCATGGCTAAAATTTCTTGTGTTTATATGCCATTAAAAGAATTCATTAATTATTATTCATGAAACCATTATTTCTTACATGAATATTCATGGGGTAAATGGTAAAAGAAGTTCAGCTTCATGACTCTCATAGCAGAATACTGCTTCAATGCACACCAAAGAAAATAGCTTCATTCTGATTTATCACTGGATGCTAGGAATTCAGGAAGTCAGCAGCAAGCGCCATATCACAGGAACTTGAGTAGTCCAATATCTGTGACAAGAACTGACGGAACAATCTGAGGACCTCTCTGCCCTGTCTGCTGCTTTGTGATGGGTACCTCTTGCCATATACCAGCTTGTCCGCCACATAGTGCAGCCATAACACATTACTGTGCGGATTAAATGTTTCCCAGTTGTTCCTGAAAGTAAAAGACAATTTTGAATATTGCAACATAAATTCTGCCATGGTAATACTTTGGCAAATTGAGTAAAACATGATTTTTCAAACATTAATGTCTTTACTTCATAGATATGTCTTTGCAAAAAGAGAAGACCCAGATCAGATGGCTCCTTAAGGAACCGTCCTATCAGGGTCTGCTCTGTTTGCTTATGAAATTTAACTTGATTTGATGCTTGGAGGTCCAAATTCCTTTAAAGTATTAAACATTTATACAAAGATTCACTGAAAAACCATTTCTGAGATATGACTCTGGGACACATGGACAGATGGACCATATCCCTCAGCCTTTTGCGGAGTATAAAAATATCTTTCCAAAGTTTTCTAACTACACTTAAGAGCAACAGATAAATGTGTGTACTTAGATACCAAAAGCGTTATTTCTCTACAAAACCCTATGTAGTGACCACTTTTTAGAATTGTGTTGAAGATCTACTATTCTAAAGAGTGGTCACAACATAGGGTTTGGTGGAAAATAAAAAGAGTTATTCTTAAGAAAGTTTTAATTTATTCTTATCTGGAGCTTGCCTCTTCTTATCTAGACATGTGAAGCACGCTACATACTTGTTCTCTTTCTTCATATTCCTGTACACATCAAACTGTAAATCTCCCTCTCCCTGGAATAAAGACTCATCTGTGGCCAGGTCAGAATACACTGTCACTCCATCTAAAACAGATATATTCCAGGTAATTATTTACTTAAACCTTCCCTTCATATAAACACCTTTACACGCAACTGCAGAGTAGACCCAGATCAGATGGCTCCTATAGGGTTATAATTCTGTTGGTTGGGGTGGAAATTTGATTAAAGGTGGGGGTATTTCAACATCTGAATGTAAATTGATGGGGTGGTTTGTCAAATTAAACACTTCATGCAAGCTGTTTTCTTCAGCAATAATGAAAAACCTTTTTCTGACACGAACTCCCGCAAAAATTCATTGTGTAAATATTATGAAGCATGCAATTTTTAGTCTTGATCATCTAGACGTTTATCTGATCCGACTTTGATAATGAGCGACTGATTGATTGAGATGACTGTGGTAAAAAGTACTAAGACACCGGTAGTCTCAACCAATCACTGCTCTTGCTTCTCGATGTAAAAGCCCGGATGAAGGTCACCTCTGATATTGTCAACACATAAACAAACAAAAATAAATAAACCAAAAATAGACCTAAATAACAACCAAAAGACATTGACAGGATTTTTTTAATAAAACACAGAGTCCTAGCAGTGGCACAGGTACATGTAGTGAATCTGAGGTCGGCGAAGAGAAAACTACTTGCAATAACGGAACCACGGAAGCATGTATGATGTCAACAGGACAAAATGAAAGACTGTCAGACTAATGCACAAGTGTGGCAATACACAGGGCTGTCAATTGGGTTTGCAAGTTGGCTTGACAAAAAGTAATTGCATAAATGTAAAAATATAGATTATTCACATGACATGCACTAATAATGTATTAACCGGTTAATCGTAAGCAGTAACCAAACGGTTAACCAGATGATACAGCATCTACGCTGCAAAGACAAGTTCGAAGTATTACCCCAACCATCAACAATCATTGAAAAGACACTGCCAAAGTCCTGGTTATAACTACCATCGTATCGATATATTGTGACCTCAAGTTTCTTCTTTTTGTTTATTGAACAAAAACTTTACAACACAGCGTGTTATTCTTTGTTGTTTATTGAATAAAAACCTTGCAGTAAAAGTGTATTCATCAAACACCAATGTTGTTGACAAAGTCTGCTTCCAGGGCAAATTTAGTTCCGGTAAAATATCACAATCATCATGGTATTGCTTTTTGCATTGATTTTATAGAATATGGATATTTCATTCCAAGTAGTTTGATTATGAGAAACAAACAAAATGCACTGTCATTACTTTCATATCTTAGAAATATATCAATGGTACAAAAATACCTTTTCTAAGGCGTGACAGGGTGAAGTCTATCACATTCGCTTCAACTCCCAATGTGGGTATCTTGAACCACTTGCCCATGAGTTTGAAGCTGATGTCCTCTCTGTCTGTTGGACGTATCAAAACATTTCCCCAATGGAGATCTCGGTGCTCAAACTGCAGACTGTGCTCAGCCACCGCTAGAGAGAAGGCAACTTGTGTGAGTACGCTCTTTGCTTGCTCCATAGAGTCAAACTGAAAGTAGAAGAATGTAAATCTGTATGAACTATACAGAGGTCCAGATAAGATGAGTAAATTAAAACATTTTCAATTAAAACATTTTCAATAAAAGACTAGAGAATTGGTAGAAATCGGTATGAAAAATAACAAAGGGCAATAACTCCTAAATTACGCAAAAGAGAGTGATGATTCTTATGCACTGCACTTCTCCTCATCAAGATCAATCTACCTATGAAGTTTCATGTTGATACCAATTATAGTTTTTGTGTTATACTCTGGACAAATTTTAAGTATGAAAAATAACAAAGGGCAATAAGTCCTAAATTATGCAAAAGATAGTGATGGTTCTTGTGCACTGCACTTCTCCTCATCCAGATCAATCTATCTATGAAGTTTCATGTTGCTATCTATTACAGTTTTTGTGGTATGCTCCGGACAAAGTTTGGACGGACGGACAAAGCGACGACTATATGTTCCCCCAAACACCGTTGTTGGGGAGCATAAAAATGTGTCCATGGGACACTGGTGCCCCCGCCGGCAAACAGGATGTAGATGAACGACAGACCTGAAAGTGGGAGACACGGTACAACTCACTATGATTATGCTTCAGACCAATTATCAAATCAATCCACCTCACACAAGCCAAGAAATCCTTGACGAAAATTTCAGACGTACGTACGGATGGACGGACAAGGGTAAAACTTAATGCCCCCGTGAAAGAATTTTTTCAGGCACAGAAATAGATTTAGTAAAGAATCTATGATCTATGTTCCAAATTATGTGGCACTGAACTGGTTTAAAAACAACAATAACAACAGTATCTTATTAAAATATGCAACTCCAAAAAAGAAATTATGCTAGACAACTTCCAACATTGTGTATGTGAGTAACAAACCTACATACATCCCCTAGATTTGGACAAGAGACTTGAACAGCGTCTACTATGCATCACATTTTATTAATTGCAATAATACGTATATGAATAAGTAATTTTTAATTTAACAAGATGTGTTTGTGAAACACTATGCCCCTGATATGACCTTTGACCCTGAAGTCTCTATCTGTACTGACTCAAAAGTTATGAACAATGTTAAAGTTGTCCTCAAACAAACAGACAAACAGACAGGGCAAAAACAATATGCCCCAAAGATCTGATCTGGGAGGCATAAGAAGATGTGCTAAAGACACCTTGGCCCTTGAAATAAAAAATGTCATGTCAAAAGCAAACAGAGTAGTCCCTGATCAGATGGCTCCTGATCTGGGTCTCCTCTGTTTGCAAATGTGTGGAAATGTATTTATAAAAAGGAAAGGGTTAACAAAACACTCTCCATGACTAGGTACCTCATAGGATTCGAGATCTCTTCCACAGTCAGCAAACTCAAACACCACAAACAGCTGAGTGACTGGAAACATGTCTGAAATGAACACATGAAGGTTGTCAATCATGATTTTAATTTGAACATTTTCTACAAATGGAATGAGTCTGTCTTTAATCATTTACCTGTCAGATAGAAAAACCTTTTTACGCATTTGAAAACAGAGGAAATCGTCTGATCAGTGTCTGCTCTGCTTGCTAATGAATTAATTGATGACTTCAGTATGGCAAGTATCAATTCAATAACTTTCAAATTTGTGAAGAGTTTGTGACACCAGCTACTAGTACCCATGTTTCACGCCACAATGACAAAACATAATCAGAGTTCAAAGGGAGATAATTCAGCAATGTCCCATGCTGAACAAATGAAAATAAAAATTCAGCTAATTGATTTTCATTATCATTACAGCTTACATGAATATTCATGAGGAAAAGGGTTAAAAACCATGATGGCATCTATTTTTAACAAGAGCTGTCCGCAGACAGCGCGCTCCACTTTCTTTAGTGCTGGATAGTGTAGTGGAAGTCTAAGTCATAAAGGGGAGATAACAACAGCGAAATTAATTTAAGAGTTACCTGCCCTTGTGAAATGGGTCCCCCTTGTAATAGTTAATATGTATACCAAAGATGAACCAAATATCTTGGACAGTTTCTGAGATATGGACCTGAACATAAAACTGAACCAACAATGAAAATTCTAAGTCGAAAAAGGGGCATAACTATGGCAAAATTAATTTTAGGGTTATCTACCCTTGTGAAATGGATCACCTTGTGATAGTAAACATACATACCAAATATGAACCAAATATTTTTGATGGTTTCTGAGAAAAGAACCTTAACAAAAAGGTGCTGGATAGTGTAGTTGAAGACTAAGTCAAAAAGGGGAGATAACAACAGCAAAATTAATTTTAGGGTTACCTGCCCTCGTGAAATGGGTCCCCCTTGTAATAGTTAATATGTATACCAAAGATGAACCAAATATCTTGGACAGTCTCTGAGACATGGACCTCAACATAAAACTTAACCAACAATGAAAATTCTAAGTCGAAAAAGGGGCATAACTATGGCAAAATTAATTTTAGGGTTACCTACCCTTGTGAAATGGGTTCCCCTTGTGATAGTAAACATACATACCAAATATGAACCAAATATCTTTGATGGTTTCTGAGAAAAGGACCTTAACAAAAAGGTTAACCAACGCCGACGCCGACGAGAGGGTCATGACAATAGCTCCACTTTTTGAAAAAGTGGAGCTAAAAACTGTTGTACATGTGGTTTTTATCACTTACAGCCAGTGGTCATCTTCTGACGGTCATTGGGGAAGATTGGAAAATACATATACACTGGAGACCCGTTACAACGCGGGTGTGCGGGGACATAAAATTCAACCCGCGTTATATACGGAACCGCGTTGTAACCTTTTTTTTTTTATCTGGGTACTTACATAAACCCCCATCATCCTAAAATAAACTAATTTCGAACGAAACTGACTTGTTTACTTTGTTTCCCCGCCCACTCACGTACTGGAAAGGTTCAACGTAATTATACAAAATTACAAATTAAATCGAGTATGATTTCAAGCAACCAAGTATATTTCATAAAACAAGCTTGTTGACGGGATGTAATATTGCCTCTGGGCCTGTCAAACCCCTAATCCGGTTAAACCTGCTGTGTAAAACAATAAACATGGCTGTCACTGTTTTCAGAAAATGAAAGGTCACATGTGATGTCACGTGTGATTTGTTGGGGTTTTAAATTTCATTTGATTGGTCAAAGGGTACACACCTTTTTCTGCATTAGCATATAACCTCCAACCCCGCACTGAGTTGGGGGTTTAGATTTCTAATGATGTTTGTTTTTCATAATTAAAGTGCGAACTTTTGTGGCTTGACAGTGAAAAAATTCAGTACATGCGCGTCTCAATTATACACACAATTAATTTGTAACGAAAGTTATGCAGTTAAGATTTTACTGGTTCCCGTGCTATTAAGGCATCATGCGCATGATGCGAGCCGGTAATCAGCTGTGTGTATTACATTCATGGCGGCATATATACGAGTTGATAGTTGTCAGTTTTTCACACGTAAGATTGTCTTCAATTGTTTATGCAGGGACAGGTGTTTGTTTTTATCCTTTAGCCTGCTGCGGGCGGATAAGTTTACCTAAGTTTATTTTATGTTTCATTGCGATATTCAATCGTATTATAAATAAGGTATTTAAAAAAATAAATTCGGCGACACAGACCACCCGCGTTATATCGGATACCGCGGTAAAACGGTCCGCGTTATAACATATCTCCAGTGTAGTGAGAATTTTTTTCCAAAGTTTCAAATATAAAGGGGTTCACATCTAACACCCAAAGGGACATCTCCTCAGTTTGAGAATGTGTTTAACCCTTTCCTTCATATAAATGCATGTTTACACCTTTGCAAACAGAGTAGACCCAGGTCAGATAGTTCTAGAAGAACCATCTGATCCGAATCTGTTCTGTTTATGTCATAAGTAAAGAACTCACTCATAATTAAATTAAAAAAAACATTTCTTTACATTAACCCTTTCCCTGTTTAACATTTATTCAAAAAATTTCACATCATTAACCCTTTCCTCCATAGATACACCTTTCTACGCCTCTGTAGAAATCCCCTGTTGAAACCATTGTGATAAATAGAGCATTTGCTCCTATAGGAGCAAATGCTCTATTTATCACAATGGTTTCAAGCAACAAAATTCTAAAATTTTCCTTTTCTCTAGTTAATGCTCCTTTTCGGTAAATTTGTTGAAATTGGTTGGATCTAAAAATAGCCTATGAGGGAATGGGTTAACATTCATGGACAGAATCATTAAAATTTGAATGTGGAAAAGGGATTTTTTTCATTATGGTAGAAACTGTAAAATCAAGTCTTTAAAATTTCATCCCCAAACAGACCTGGGTCCATGCTTATAAAACTTTTAGTTGAGTCTGAGTTCGTTCTCAAGTTTTTGATTAGTGGCTCAAATCTGACCAATCAAAAGCTTGAGAACTCAAATCTGACCAATCAAAAGCTTGAGAACGAAGACTAAACTAAAAAGCTTTATAAGCATGGACCCAGACCCTGATCTGGGTCTTCTCTGTTTGAAAATGCGTTAAAAGGTGTTTACATGAATGGAAGGGTTAAATTGGTATATTTTTTTTATTTCAACATGTTTATTACCTGGTCTGTCATTTTCTGACTGTTTAGTTTTATGGTACAAGTCCCACTGTTTGATGAGATGAGCTGGATATTTGCCCTGGACTAGTGACACACTCTTCACCTCACAGAAGTTGGACGTATTCTCTGACTTTGATTTCCTGAGATCACTCAACTCCCTGAAAGACAATTCTGATCATCATATATCGTACATGGAACTGAATTTCTAGTAAGATACAGTAATAATCATTTCCACTTTTTAACCCTTTCCCTCATATAAACATGTTTTCACGCATTTGCAAACAGAGTAGACCCAGATCAGACGGCTCCTAGAGCAGCCGTCTGATCAGGGTCTACTCTGTTTGCTAATAAAATTTAAAAGATCTGTGTCTTCACTTTCTAAAATGGCTATAATGCACCACCTTCCACATTTCATTATAGCTATTTTGCTAATGAATTTCAGTAGGTATTGAAAGTTGAAATAAACATAGAACAGGGAAAGGGTTAAGCATAAATTGATGACTTCATGAATATTAATTAACTTAATAATTTACTCAATGAATATTTCACGTAAGAAATAACAACATCATGAATATTCATTAGCACAAGAACACATGAAACTTTGGCAATGTCAGAAACTGCAGAATCATATCTTTATTATTCCAAAAGCAAACACAGCAGACTCTGAAATGACGGCTTCTATAGGAGCCATCTGATCTGGGTCTGCTCCATTTGCAAAAGCGTGAAAAGGCGTTTATATGAGGGAAAAGGATAAAAATATGAAATAGAATTAAGTTCTGGCTTGACAACAATTGCATCAAGGATCTGAGAATACCTATATACATTGTACTCCCTCTTTCAAATAGCAGGAACAAAAACAAAAGGGCAATGATGGCCCCGATATCGCTTACCAGTTACCAGACATTCAGAGGAGATTTTCAAAGTTTTCACTGTATGTTTCTATAGAAAACTGGCCGACCCTTGGGTGGGGCCTGATTTGAACACCTGGGACATAATTTATACAACTTTTGTAGAGGACTTCAAGATGATGCTGTGCCAAATATGAAAGCAGAGAACCTTCCAGTTTCAGGAGAGGATTTTTCAAAGTTTTCACAATAAGTTTCGATAGAAAACTGACCTCCCCTGGGACGGGGCCACATTAGACCCCAGGGATATGTTATATAACTTTTGTAGAGAACCTACAGATGGTGCTATGTGCCAAAGATGAAAGCTGAGAACACTGTAGATTCAGAAGATTCTTAAAGGTCGACATTGTTGATGACCCACAACCGACGCCAGACGCCGATGGACATTAGGCGATCACAAAAGCTCACCCTGAGCACTTTGTGCTCTGGTGAACTAAAAATCACTTTTACACTGATATAGAATGTGTCACTACAGTAAAGCAACCACCAGAAGTCTTAGTCACTGAAGTAGGTGATAGCTTAATGCAGAACAAAAGTTATGCAGAAAGCTCCTATTGGAGATTACTGCAATACTTTTTGTCCTGCATTAACCCTTTACTCCATGAATACTCATGTAGAGAAACAATGACATCATGAATATCAATCAGATTAACAGTCATAATAGCACATGGACACAGGATTTGATGGCCATAGCAGAATCTATAGAATCATATCTATAGTATATCAGAAGCAAACAGGGCAGGCCAAGATCAGAGGGCTCCTGTACCGTCTGATCTGGATCTACTCTGTTTGCATGGGCGTAGAAAGGCGTATTTATGAAGGAAAGGATTAAGTAACCACCTTTTTTTATTGGACAGACATTTATGTGTATTCATTAAGTGGGGTTTTTAGAGGGGTTCTACTGTACTTACTTGGCAATCACAATCTCTGGCAGAATCTCGCTAAACATCTTTTGTGGCTCATCGTTGACTGGAAAATCACCCTCTATTGGAATGATCTGTAGTATGAAAAAGAACTGAACTCTTTAATCCATAGATAGCATAGCCTTTTGATGCAAAAAAAATTCAAAGAGTGTGTGTCACCTGCAAAAGTGTGACAGACAGACTGACAGACGCCTGAGAAGTGATCCCTACTGTCACCCTGCAGAAGACAATAATAGCATTTTGTCAAAAAGTGGTTCTAATGATGGGCTATAAACTATGGTAGTCCATTTCTGCAATAAGTTGCCCACGCAAACCCCTGTCTAATATTAACCCTTCGCTTGCTATTCACGTCAATATACGTACCTGTATAAAAATAAAGGGCCATAACTCAACAATTATTAAATCAAGAGTTATGGTTCTTATGTAAGGGCCTTCTCCTCCATGAGATCTGCCCACCTATGAAGAAGCCATGTTGATACCTCTTATACGTTTTGAATAATGAGCTGTACGACGACGACGACGACTACAACTACGACCCAGTGATCACAACAGCTCGACCTTTTCTTCGAAAACAGACGAGTTAAAAATAATGCCTTGCAGCGTTTTAAAAGATGGAACAAAACAAACCAGTTGTAAAAATTCTCCATTTCCATTGAAATAACTGATCTGTACAAAACCAACCAATTTTTCTTACCTTGATAGCTACAGACTGATCATCATTTTTACTGCGAAACACCTCCCCGTACACACCCTCTCCTATCTTCTTACACAGAGACAGCATCCTGGTACATATCAAGAAAATACAATGGTTAACCTTTTATTCCACAGATACATTCCATAGGCCTTTGCAAACAGAGTAGATCCAGATCAGGCAGATCCTGTAAGAGCTGTCTGTTTGTTTGGTTAGAAATGAAATAATAATACACAGTCTACACTAACTATCAAATCCAAACTGCTGGATCATACGTAATATCTACAAGCCAAGCAAATCTATTTTTGACAGTGAAGCATTCAGACATATTCAGATGATTACTTCTGCATTTTTACTTTTACAGTAAGTCCGGAATTCTAGTAGAAGAATTTAAATGTGGCTGCTGAATGCAGGGTGAAAGTCATGCAGAAAGCTCCTAGAGGAGCTTTCTGCATGACTTTCACCCTGCATTAAGCTGCCACCTGTCTCTAAGATATTTACACTAAATTGACCGTCTGGTTTAGAAAGGTTTCACTGTACGAGAAAATACCTCCCTACACAAACACATTTTTGCATTAAGTTTAACCCCTGACACCATAAATATTCATGTATCATATATAATGACTTTATGAACTTTAATTCACTGAGGCACACAGAGAAGGGTTGTTTTAGCCATGGCAGAAACTGTAGAATTAGATCTATATTATTTCATAAGCAAACAGAGCAGACCATGATCACATGCCTCCTACAGGAGCCGCCTAATCTGGGTCTACTCTGTTGGCAAAGGTGACAATAGATAAAGGGTTAACCCATTACTCCATGAATATTCATGTCAGGAATAATGACATCATGAATATTGATAAGATAAATTGTTTTCATTCTAATAATGGCACATGAGCACAAGGAACTGTAGAATCATATCTACATGTACAGTAAAACTTCTCTATAACAGCCACTAAATTACATCAAGTATTTTGTGTTAAAGGCAGGTGGCAGCTTAAAGCAAGGTGAAAGTAAAACAGAACGCTCCGATAGGAGCGTTCTGTTTTACTTTCACCTTGCTTTAAGAAGTCACCTGCCCTAAATACCAACTAATTAACACCATGTAGTGGTCGTTATAGAGAGGTTTTACTATATATCATTTCATCAGCAAACAGAGCAGACTTCAATCAGAAGGCTCCTATAGGAGCCATCTTATCTTGGTCTACCCTGTTTGCAAAGCTGTAGAAAGGCGTATAACTATTAATGGGCAAAGACACATTAATGGATCCTGCAAAAACATAAAATAATATTTTGGTAACAAGAGATGTTTGTAAAACATGTATACCCCCCAGACCCCCTGACCTTTGATCTTGTGACCTCAACTATTGAGGTCATCTAGCGGTCATGACTAATCACCACAGCAACTTTGAAGATCCTAAGCGAAACCACTGATCATTTATTGATCTGAAAACATTTCACAAGCTAAGGTCATGGTGACCTTGACCTTTGACCTCAACAACTATAGGGGTCATCTTGTGGTCACGACCAACTACCACAGCAAGTTTGAAGATCCCGAATAAAACCATTGAGCAGTTATTAATTGGAAACCATTTCATCAGTTAAGGTCATGATGACCTTGACCTTTGACCTAGTGACCTCAAAATCAATAGGGGTCATCTAGTTTTCATGACCAACCACCAAAGCAAGTTTGAAGATCCTAAGCCAAACCCTTGAGTAGTAATTGATTGGAAACCATTACACAAGTTAAGGTCATGGTGACCTTGACCTTTGACCTAGTGACCTCAAAAACAATAGGGGTTATCTATTGGTCATGACCAACCACCACAGCAAGTTTGAAGATTCTAAGCCAATCCCTTGAGCAGTTATTAATCGGAAACCATTTAACCAGTTAAGAGCATGGTGACCTTGACCTTTGACCTCAAAAACAATAGGGGTCATCCAGTGGTCATGACCAACTACCACAGCAAATTTGAAGATTCTTGCCTAAACCCTTGAGCAGTTATTGATCGGAAACCATTTAACCAGTTTAGGTCATGGTGACCTTGACCTTTGACCTAGTGACCTCAAAATCAATAGGGGTCATCCAGTGGTCATGACCAACCACCTAAGCAAATTTGAAGATACTAAGCCAAACCCTTGAGCAGTTATTGATCGGAAACCATTTAACCAGTTTAGGTCATGGTGACCTTGACCTTTGACCTAGTGACCTCAAAATCAATAGGGGTCATCTAGTGGTCATGACCAACCACCTAAGCAAATTTGAAGATACTAAGCCAAACCCTTGAGCAGTTATTGATCAGAAACCATTTTACCAGTTAAGGTCATGGTGACCTTGACCTTTGACCTAGTGACCTAAAAAACAATAGGGGTCATCCAGTGGTCATGACCAACTACCACAGCAAGTTTGAAGATTCTTGCCTAAACCCTTGAGCAGTTATTGATCGGAAACCATTTAACCAGTTAAGGTCATGGTGACCTTGACCTTTGACCTCAAAAACAATAGGGGTTATCTATTGGTCATGACCAACCACCACAGCAAGTTTGAAGATTCTAAGCCAATCCCTTGAGCAGTTATTGATCGGAAACCATTTAACCAGTTAAGAGCATGGTGACCTTGACCTTTGACCTAGTGACCTCAAAAACAATAGGGGTCATCCAGTGGTCATGACCACCTACCACAGCAAATTTGAAGATTCTTGCCTAAACCCTTGAGCAGTTATTGATCGGAAACCATTTAACCAGTTAAGGTCATGGTGACCTTGACCTTTGACCTAGTGACCTCAAAAACAATAGGGGTCATCTACTTGTCATGACCAACCACAACAGAAAGTTTGAAGATTCTAGGCCAAGTCGTTTATTAGTTATCATTCGGAAACCATCGATCTACCGACCGACCGACAGATCGACAGACCGACCGACATGTACAAAGCAATATACCCCCATTTTTTCAAAAGGGGGGTATAATAATACAATAATCATAGCTTGAATTCAAAGAATTAAACGCTGAAGATATCACACATAAAATTTATTGTCAAGCTTCTTAGAATGTCCCTTGCTCTATTTCATTCAACAACAGCTGTCTGATCTGCTCTTTGTAAATGCAAAAAAGTGTTAACACTTTCCCTATTGAATATTCATGTAAGAGTTGAAATTTTAGTGGCATGTATGTACACAGGATTTCTTTTTTGGTTTTGGTAGAAACTGTAGAGCAAGATATTTTGTAATTTCATAAGCAAACAGAGCAGACCCTGCAGGAGCTGTCTAATCAGGGTCCACACTGTTTGCAAAGGTGTGAAAAGGTGTCTATATCAGGTAGATAGCTTAGAGTGATTGCGTAATGCAGGGAAAATCATGCAGAAAGCTCCATTTGGGAGCCTTTTGCAAACATTTTGTCCTGCATTAAGCTACCTTCTGCCTTAACGACCCAGAATAAGACTTCATTGTAGGTCTCTTAACTCTTTCCCAGCTGAACATTTATGTGAGAAACAATGATATCATGAATATTTATTAGATGAATTTTTATAATGGCATATGTACACAGGATTTTTGCATATTAGCAGAAATTAGGTCTATTATAATGTCATAAGCAAACAGAGCAGACCCTGATCAGATGGTTCCTTCTCTGTTTGCAAAGGTGTGAAATGGTGTATATAAACGGAGTATAAGATACAATGAATTGTTTAAATAAAATTTGTTAATGCAGATTCTTTTGGTAACAGTAAGGCCTCATAATATGACGTACCGGCCAGGAAGGGCTTCTTGAAAGCTGATTGGTTGACTCTGCTCACACAGCAAGAGCACTTTGGTCTGAGCAGACAGAGGAACTATACTGCCTTTCCTTTTTGTTGGTGTCAACATCTCCTGAAAACATATACAAATCTGGTCTTAAAAGTCCCACCATTTTGCACCTTTTGAAATATAGTTCACCCAGATCTGCTCAGTTTGCTTGTATGATACCAATTCTCTACTGGCCCGTGGGTATTCTCAGAGCTCCAGATAAGATGCGTAAAGTAAAACATTTTCAAGAATAACTCCTTTATTTCTCCACTAAACCCTATACTGTGACCGCTCTTTAGAATCGTCTTGAAGAGACGAATCTAAAGAGTGGTCACAGTATAATGTTTGGTGGAGAAATGACGATTTCAGTATTTGGGTACGCACCCCATTTCCTTTTATATTTTTAATATAAGAATTATTACATAATATTCATAATTGGTGGCGTTAAATATTCAGGTTAATGCTCAATTTCACCAACATATTCCCAGACTACTGTAAACTTCTCACAAATATTCTTATCCCATTATCTCATAGGCTATTTTTAAGACCCAACCTCTTTGAATAAATCTCCTGAAGAGGAACATTTACTAGACAAAAGATTTTTTTTTTAGAATTCTGTTGTTTTGAAACTATTAAGATAGATAAGATAAAAGCATGACCTACAAAAGGTGGGGTCTGATCTGAGATCCACAATGTTTGTCACTCAGGCAAAATATGTTGAAAATGACAACTGAGCAGACGATAAATTACTTTGAATGCACAGAGTTGATATATTTTCCACTGTCTGAAAACACTTTTTCCCATTACAAACATCATACTTGTAACACTTTAATGTAAATTTGATACATTAACCCTTTACTCCATAAATACACATTTCTATGCCTTTGCAAACAGTGTAAACTCAGATCAGATGGCTCCTATAGCAGCCGTCTAATCAGGGTCTGCTCTGTTTCTTTATGACATAATACAGACATGATTCTACAGTTTCTACAATGGTCAAAAATTCCTGTGTTCATGTGTCATTACCAAGATTAAACTAGTTAGTGGTTAATATTCATGATGTCATTATTTCTTACATGAATATTCATGAAGTAAAGAGTTAATGTCCTGTCATAATACGTACAGAGAAAGAATCCTGAAGTCTGTCAATTGACCTGTTCCTCAAAGTAATTTTTCTGGGCGTTTGACTAGTTCTTCCATCAATATTTTCCTGAAATAAAGCAGACAGGTCTTCTATGAGGCTAATAAGTATAACAACATAGCATTGGACCAAATCAGGTCAATCCAGCAAAACTTCAATGATCATGGTCTATACTTGCAGGCTATTTTTAGATCCAACCTTTTTTAATTAATCTACCGAAAAGGAGCATTAACTAGAGAAAAGGATTTTTTTTAATTTTGTAATTTGAAACCATTGTGATAAATAGAGATTTGCTCCTATAGGAGCAAATGCTCTATTTATCACAATGGTTTCACAATGTGAATTTTATAGAGGCGCAAAAATGTGTCACTAGGGGGCAATGTGTTAAGGCTTTTCCTAGCAATTTGGGAAAATAAAAAGCGTGTTCGGAGGAACACATGTGTCACCTGCTCGCAGCTGACACAAAAACTTATTGTTAATATGAAAAAGGGGAATAACTCAAAAATTATTGATGCTAGAGCTGTGGCCCTTGTGCATGACACTTCTGCTTGTTCCATGTGTGAAATTTGAAAGCTCTATAATGATTAGCTTAGAAATGACAGCCAAAAAAAGAAAGTGTGACGGACAGACAGACGGAAAAGTGATCCCTATGTGACACACTGCCTCTCGGCAGGTGACACAAAAATCAGCTACATGTAATAATATTCATATAATAACCATAGTAAAGGAATAGCTAAAAAGGTCTATATGTTACAGTAATACAGCTATAAGTTTCATCATGACTTACATCATCAGACTGATTTTCTTCTTCGTCTGAACAAGATCTGTCCTCTTCTTCCTCTGAACCAAATACATCCTCATCTTCTTCATCACTTGACCTAGATGACACAGCTGAGTTTGATATTGACAAGCTATTGCTAGAACTATCTCTACAAATTTCTTCCTCAGAGTTTTCAACCAAATCACTGCTTGCACTGGATCTACTTGTTCTAGATTCTGAATGATGACTTTCTGCTAACATGTACAAAGTACAGTTGGAGCCCTCTGAATTCCGACTAGAAGATTCAACATTTGAGGTATTCTCTGTACATTCGGATGATTCCTCTGATTGTTCTCTATGGCTTCTTAAATTTCTGTCTTTCCTTTTGGACACATGGTTATATAACAAACTTTCTGATAAACGTTGTAAATTTAAAACTGCTTTGTTGTCCATCTGCCCATTTTCACTGGAACTACACAAGTCTGAAGATTCCTCCTCTGAATCTTGTTCTTCAGAATATTCAGTGCTTTCTTCAACTTCTTCAATGGCAGGTAAATCCCTTTCTACAATATCATCCTCTTCTTCTTCACTACCATCAGATTCTTCCTCTACTTCTTCCTCTTCACAATTGACATATTCTTCTTCTGATTCTTCTTCATACTCCTCTTCTTCATGTTTATCAAAATCATTCTTTTTGCTAAAACTTATACTCCTTAACATTTCTGTTAACATGTGGACACTTTTCTCCTGCTTGTTGCCAGGAGTGTTGAAAAGACTAGCTGACTGGTCAAAGGTATCTAATACTTTATTCCTTAAGTTGTAATGTCTGGATGAGCTACCAGAAAGCTGCTGACCTCTTAAACTCTCTGACATTCTTTCAAGTTCAACAACTGCACTACTAGGCGTCAGTTTTGAATCCTGGAAACAATTAACGCCTGTTCGTATGAAATTATCTTTGTGATTAGTTGAGCATTCAGAAGAAACTAGAGAGGGACTACAGAAGTTGTTGCTTTGACTGCAGCGCAGACTCTGAGGAGTTTCCAGACTTGTGTAACAAACATCCGACGTGGGACTTTCTACTATTTCTATATGCGATATGTCTGTATCTTTGATTTTGTCAAAGTCTGTGTTTTGACACCTAGTCCTCTTGGCAACTGGGGTACTAGTTTCTATTGCACCAACACCAGTCCTATTTTTACTAACAGAATTATCTGATATTACTAGACTGTAATCATCAAAGTCACTGAAGTTTAGAACACTATCTTGTTGTAAAGTTGCAGCACGCACAGGTCTTTTCCGTTTTGCTGTTGTGCCTCTAAGCTGTTTTTTTAGATTGTCAGTGTCATTATAGTTGACACGATTCCTGCGTTCACGGAGCACTTTGCCACCAGCATCAGATCCTATAGAGCTTTCACTTGCTGATGAAGTAAGAACCCAAGAATTCTTCTGCAAAATGAAAAAATACACTTTTAACAGTTGAACTGTTTACCAGACAGGGATGTCTTTTAACACCCTTGCACACAGGGTAGACCTAGATCAGATGGCTCCTGTGGTAGCGGTCTGATCAGGGGTTGCTTTGTCTGATTACAGAAAAGTATAGATCTTATTCTACAGTCCTTGTTAACCCTTTCCCTCATATAAACATGTTTTCCCGCATTTGCAAACAGAGTAGACCCAGATCAGACAGCTCCTAGAGGAGCCGTCTGATCAGGGTCTGCTCTGTTTGCTAATTGAATATGATAGATCTGTTTCTTTGCTTTCTAAAATAACTACAATGTTCCACCTTCAATATTTTATATTATAACTGTTTTGTCCATGAGTGATCAGTAGGCATCAAAATTTGGACTAAAAATAGAACAAGGAAAGGGTTAATACATGTAATGCCATTTATAAAAAATCAGCTAATTAATATTTGTAACGTCATCATTTGCTATCCTTTTCCTTATTAAACCTATTCCCTCCTAGGCCATTTTTAGATCCTACCTCTTTGAATAAATCTACCAAAAAGGAGCATTTAATAGAGAAAAGAAAAGTTTCAGAATTGTGTAGTGTTGAAATCATTGTGATATGGAGAGCATTTGCTCTATTTATCACAATGGTTTCAAAGAGTGACTTTTACAGGCGCAGAGCTAGATAACTGTGCGTACTCACATACTAAAATAGTCATTTCTCCACCAAACACTATGTTATGACCATGTCACAATGGTTTCAAGAAGTGACTTTTATAGAGGCGTAGAAAGGCATATTTATGGAGGAAAGGGTTAATATTCATGTAAGAAATAATATCATGAATATTTATTAACGGAATTTTTATAATTATAAAGCATATGCACACTGGATTTTTTAGTAATTGTAGAAATTGTAGTCAGATCTATTATAATTTCATAAGCAAACAGATGACTCCTACATTTGCGTCAGCTATATTTGCAAAGTTAGGCGTTTATCTCTTTCCTCCATAAATACGCCTTTCTACGCCTCTGTACTCTGTAGAAGTCATTTTATAAAACCATTGTGGTAAATAGAGCATTTGCTCCATAGGAGCAAATGCTCTACTTATCACAATGGGTTCAAAACTACCCAATTCTAAACATATCCTTTTCTCTAGTAAATGCTCATTTTCGGTAGATTTATTCAAAGAGGTTGGGTCTAAAAATAGCCTATGAAGGAAAGGGTCATAAGAGGGAGAGAGTTACTAGGGCTATTTCATTTTTGATACACAACCCACTTGTTACAACTTACCTTGATTTTTGCTACAGATTTGGCATTTCTGGTTTTCCTACTAGCAAGCCCCTTAGGTCTAACATTTTCTTTCTCTTCAGCCTTTTTGTCAGTTGTTCTCTTCTTATTTCTAAAATATTACATCAGCATAAGAAAAATACAATTAGTGGCGTCAAACACATTTAACCCTTTCCTCCATAAATATGCCTTTGCTAATAGAGAAGACACAGATCAGACAGCTCCTATAGGAGCCGTCTGATCAGGGTCTGCTCTGTTTGTCTATGATACAATATAGATACTATTCTACAGTTTCTGCCATAGCGAAGAATTCCTATGTCCATGTGCTATTATAACACATTAATCTAAATTAATATTCATAATGTCATTATTTCTTACATGAATATTCATGTAGGAAAGGGTTAATATTACAGAGGTCCAGATAAGATGGGTAAATTTAACCATTTTAACCCTTTCCCTGTAACAGTTCTGTATTTAGACCAAATTTCAGTACCTACTGAATATTCATTAACAAAATAGTTACAAAGAAATCTGAAAGATGGAACATTGTAGACATTTTAGAAAGTAAAGAAACAGATTTATCAAATTCTATTAGCAAACAGAGAAGACCCTGATCAGACGGCTCCTCTAGGAGCCGTCTGATCTGGGTCTACTGTTTGCAAATGCGTGAAAACACATTTATATGAGGGAAAGGGTTAAAGAATAGCTCATTTCTCCAGCCAACCCTATACTGCGACCATTCTTTCAAATTGTCTCTGAGAGTCTAATAATCTCATTTCTCCAGCCAACCCTATACTGTGACCTCTCTTTATAATCATCTGAGAGATGATTCTAAAGAGTGGTTACAGTATAGGTTTTGGTGGAGAACTGACAATTTTAGTATTTGGGTACAAACCTTTATCTGTATAGCTCTGGTATTAAAATAGTTATCAGTAATGCAAAGTTCACGACATATTTAAAGCTTTACTTCACATAAACACCTTTTCAAGGCTTTGTAAACATAGAAGACCCAGATCAGACAGACTGAGTCTGCTCAGTTTACTTATCAAATTATATATAGATCTGATCTTGCAGTTTTTGTCAAGCCAACTATTTCTTTTAAACTGTTAACACATTTATATATCAAGTTAATATTCATGAATATTCATGTGAGAAATAATGACATCAAATATTTATTGGTCGATTTTTTTTATAATGGCATTATTTTTTTATTTTTATTTTTTTTATTTTTTTTCATGTTCATCTATTTTTTATTATCCCCGTAATTGGTGTATGAGGGTCGGGGAACCATCCCTCTCTACACCTCACAAACACATATAACATGTTATATTATATACACATTTGAAATCTTATAAATGTTTGCTCAAAGAGTGGATTTAAAACATTTACAGGACCCTTAATTACCAAAGGGGATAAAACAAGAGCTGTCACAGGACAGCGCGCTCGACTATTCTCAGAATTGTTAGTGTAAAAATGCTTGATAGTGGACTAAAATAGTGTCCAATGATACTAGAAGCAAGTAATCAGTCTCAGTAAAATATCTTTAATAGCATTCAGGATGTAGGATCTCTTTGAACTCTTTAATGAAAGAGAAAAACTTAAGTGAAAAAGGGCAATAATTTCTGTTAAAATGCTTGACAGAGTAATGTACTCTTGCCTACATATGAAGCTTGAGGTGGTGAACAAGTGTTCCAAGTTTCAAAGCTTTATCTCAAAGGGTTATGTAAATAAGTGGACTTTAACAAAAACCTTAACCAAAAGTTCTAAGTTAAAAAGGGCCATAATTCTGTAAATTGCTTGACAGAGTTATGTACTCTTGCCTACAGATGAAGATTGTGGTGGTGAATATGTGTTACAAGTTTCAAAGCTTTATTCCAAAGGTAAGAGGCAAAAAGTGGACTTTAATAAAAACCTTAACCAAAAGTTCTAAGTTAAAAAGGGCCATAATTCTGTCAAAATGATTGACAGAGTTACATACTCTTACCTACAGATGAAATTCTTGATGGTGTACAAGTGTTCCAAGTTTCAAAGCCTTATCTCAAAGGATTATGTAAGTAAGTGGACTTTAACAAAAACCTTAACCAAAAGTTCTAAGTCAAAAAGGGCCATAATTCTGTCAAAATGCTTAACAGTGTTATGTACTCTTGCCTACAGATAAAGATTGTGGTGGCGAACAAGTGTTCCAAGTTCCAAAGCTTTATTCCAAAGGTAAGAGGCAAAAAGTGGACTTTAACAAAAACCTTAACCAAACATTCTAAGTTAAAAAGGGCCATAATTCTGTCAAAATGCTTGACAGAGTTATGTACTCTTACCTACAGATGATGTTTGTAGTGGTGAACAAGTGTTCCAAGTTTCAAAGCTTTATTCCAGAGGTTAGAGGCAAAAAGTGGACTTTAACAAAAACCTTAACCAAAAGTTCTAAGTTAAAAAGGGCCATAATTCTGTCAAAATGCTTGACAGAGTTACATACTCTTACCTACAGATAAAATTCTTGATGGTGTACAAGTGTTCCAAGTTTCAAAGCTTTATCTCAAAGGATTATGTAAGCAAGTGGACTTTAACAAAAACCTTAACCAAAAGTTCTAAGTCAAAAAGGGCCATAATTCTGTCAAAATGCTTAACAGAGTTATGTACTCTTGCCTACAGATAAATATTGTGGTGGCAAACAAGTGTTCCAAGTTTCAAAGCATTATTCCAAAGGTAAGAGGCAAAAAGTGGACTTTAACAAAAACCTTAACCAAAAATTCTTAGTTAAAAAGGGCCATAATTCTGTCAAAATGCTTGACAGAGTTATGTACTCTTACCTACAGATGATGTTTGTGGTGGTGAACAAGTGTTCCAAGTTTCAAAGCTTTATTCCAGAGGTTAGAGGCAAAAAGTGGACTTTAACAAAAACCTTAACCAAAAGTTCTAAGATAAAAAGGGCCATAATTCTGTCAAAATGCTTGACAGAGTTATGTACTCTTGCCTACAGATAAAGATTGTGGTGGCGAACAAGTGTTCCAAGTTTCAAAGCTTTATTCCAAAGGTAAGAGGCAAAAAGTGGACTTTAACAAAAACCTTAACCAAAAATTCTTAGTTAAAAAGGGCCATAATTCTGTCAAAATGCTTGACAGAGTTATGTACTCTTACCTACAGATGATGTTTGTGGTGGTGAACAAGTGTTCCAAGTTTCAAAGCTTTATTCCAGAGGTTAGAGGCAAAAAGTGGACTTTAACAAAAACCTTAACCAAAAGTTCTAAGATAAAAAAGGGCCATAATTCTGTCAAAATGCTTGACAGAGTTACGTACTCTTACCTACAGATGAAATTCTTGATGGTGTACAAGTGTTCCAAGTTTTAAAGCTTTATCTCAAAGGATTATGTAAGTAAGTGGACTTTAATAAAAACCTTAACCAAAAGTTCTAAGTCAAAAAGGGCCATAATTCTGTCAAAATGCTTAACAGTGTTATGTACTCTTGCCTACAGATAAAGATTGTGGTGGCGAACAAGTGTTCCAAGTTTCAAAGCTTTATTCCAAAGGTAAGAGGCAAAAAGTGGACTTTAACAAAAACCTTAACCAAAAATTCTTAGTTAAAACGGGCCATAATTCTGTCAAAATGCTTGACAGAGTTATGTACTCTTACCTACAGATCATGTTTGTGGTGGTGAACAAGTGTTCCAAGTTTCAAAGCTTTATTCCAAAGGTTAGAGGCAAAAAGTGGACTTTAACAAAAACCTTAACCAAAAGTTCTAAGTTAAAAAGGGCCATAATTCTGTCAAAATGCTTGACAGAGTTATGTACTCTTACCTACAGATGATGTTTGTGGTGGTGAACAAGTGTTCCAAGTTTCAAAGCTTTATTCCAAAGGTTAGAGGCAAAAAGTGGACTTTAACAAAAACCTTAACCAAAGTGTGACGCGGACGCAGACGCCGACGCCGACACCGGGGCGAGTAGGATAGCTCCACTATTCTTCGAATAGTCGAGCTAAAAACCCAAAAGGGACAAGAACAAAAGAAAAGAAAAAAACTGAAAAAGGGAAAAAGATAACAAAAAAAAACAAACTCTGTGGCCAGTATATTTAGGTGTTTAAGATCTTGTAGTTGTTTGCTACAGGTATGTGTATATTTTCTTAAGTTATAAGATGTATTACTTTATCCCAGCTATTTTTAAATTCTGTTTCTTTGTTTTTTGCCAAAGATACATTATGTGCAATATTGTATTTAAAAGAGATATATCTCTTTAGACCGAGTAAAGTAGGCATGTTGTCTTTACTACTACATTGAAAAAGGTACATTTTAATAAAAATAATAATGTTATTTTTTGCTATGTCCAGATCGGCTAAATAACCGAACATTATAACATTGGCATTTATCGGAAGATAAGGGCTGTCTTCAAAAGTCTCTTATGATGGACTGACTGATAGGACAATGCCAAAATAGATGTTCGATGGTTTCTGGTTCTGTTTTACAAAAATTGCAATACATATTTTCCGACAGCTTTATTTTATGCAGGAAATAGTTTGTTCCTAAGATGCGGTGTAGAATTCTCACTTGAAACCATTGCATAAAGGAATCATATGAAATTGAAAAAGGCAAAATGAAAATCTTTCTCCAATCAGTTATAGTTAAGTTTTTGTACGAGTCTAATTTGGTACACCATGCGGTTTTACATGTTGGTTGCTCGAGTGATTTATTTAGGCAGTTATACATTGGTTTCGAACCTTTTTCCTCTCTGAATAGAATGTTGATGTAAGGGGGAATAAAAGGTCGTTGTAAATCAGTTAATTCTGATATACTTAAATTAATTGATTTAAATAGTTTTTCTATCGCTAATTTCATGCCACGATATATTAAATGGTTGGTTTGTAAACCGTAAGTTTGGTTCAGTTCATCAAGGCTTATTATAGAGTTTCGAGCATTCAAAATATCCCCAATACAATTTATTCCTGCATTGTACCATGTTTTTAAAAATACGCTCTTTTGTGCAATTAAAATATGTTCATTGTAAAATAGAGGATAATGTTTAATTTTGTCTTTCTCAATTTCCTGACACTTGATCAGGTTCGAAAATGCTTTAAAAGTATCTGACCAGAACATATTTGTGCATTTTCGAGAAAGAGCTTCAAACTAGAGGTTTGTTTTTGTCACAAAAACAGATGTCTCCCCCTCCCATCCTCTTTCCAATACACAAGTGTAATGTCTGTAACTCCAAAGTTATCAGGGTCTAATTTTAAGTCATCAGGGGCAATAACTCCAATTTTATCATGGGGAGACAATTCAAAAACACCAGGTACACAACAACACATGCTGGTAAACAATCCTGTGAAGTTTGGTGATTCTATCGGATCCCTACTGGTTTCAAAGATATGCAAGACACAAAGTTTCTCTAATTTTAAGTTATCATATCAGGGATGATAACTCAACAATTATCAGGGGGAGACAATTCAAAAACCCCAGGTGCACAACAACTCATGCTGGTCAACATTCCTGTGAAGTTTGGTGACTCTAGACCTACTGGTTGCAGAGATAGGCATGACACAAGTTTGTATAAATTTAAGTGTTCATATCAGGGGCAATAACTCAACAGTTATCAGGGGGGACACAATTAAAAATAGCCAGGTGCACAACAACTCATGCTGTTCAACATTCCTGTGGAGTATGGCGACTCTAGTACTATTAGTTTCAGAGATACGAGCGACACAAAGTAAAGTTTTTCTTATTTTCAGTCATAAGGGGCAGTAACTCCAAAGTTATCAGGGGGAGACAATTCAAAAACACCAGGTGCATAACAACTAATGCTGGTGAACATTCCTGTAAAGTTTGGTGACTCTAGCCCTAGTGGTTTTAAAGATATGCATGACACAAAGTTTCTCCACTCCTAAGTAATCATATCAGGGGAAATAACTCCATAGTTATCAGGGGGAGACAATTAAAAATACCAGGGGAACAGCAACTCATGCTGGTCAACATTCCTGTGAAGTTTGGTTACTCAAGCCCTAGTGGTTTCAGAGATATGCACGACACTAAGTAAAGTTTGTCTAATTTTAAGTCATCAGGGGCAGTAACTCCAAAGTTAACAGGGGGAGACAATTCAAAAAACCCAAATGCAAAACAACTCATGCTAGTGAACAATCCTGTGAAGTTTGGTGACTCTAGCCCTACTGGTTTCAGAGATATGCGTGACATAAAGTTTTTTATAAATTTAAGTGTTCATATCAGGGGTGATAACTCAACAATTATCAGTTTTTCTAATTTTAAGTCATCAGGGGCAATAACTCCAAAGTTATCAGGTGGAGACAATTCAAAAACCCTAGGTGCACAACAACTCATGCTGGTGAACATTCCTGTGAAGTTTGGAGACTCTAGCACTACTGGTTTCAGAGATACGCGCGACACAAGTGACGGACAGACGGACGGACATGCTAACAAATGGGTAGTTGTGTGACTTTTTCCTTTGATCTTTTCTTGTGTGACTAGTCCCACAAGAAAAACTATTTTTGGCTCTAACTTTGGAAAAGAATGATCTGGAAGCTAACCCTAACCCTAACCCTATGTCCCACAACTGGCCAGGTTAATGTCACAAGAAATGGCCAGGTTAATGTCACAAGAGATGGCCAGGTTAATGATTTTACTTGTGGGACTAGTTAGAAAAAGTCACACAACTACCCTTTGGTGAGTGCGGACGGACGGACGGACGGACAGACAGACAACTCTGGCAAAAACAATATATCTCCCCATAAATGGGGGAGACATAAAAAGTGTGCTCCAGAATGAAAAACTTTATTAATATCTACAGTTGACTTTATTATGTCTGACCAGCCTCCAGTTTTCAAAATTAAACGTTTTATCCATGAAGTTTTTAGAGCATTTTTAAAAGCACTCAGATTTATCATTCGAAGCCCGCCATAAGCATATTCTTGTACAATAACGGATCTTTTAATTTAGTCTTTACCATTCCAAATGAAATCGTAGAGTATACTGTTTAGTTTTTTCAAAAGTTGCTCAGAAGGGTTTGGAAGAGCCAAAAAAAGGTGACTAAGTTTTGCTATCAAGAGACTTTTAACAACTGCAATTTTACCTATCGGTGTCAGTATTCGCCTTTTCCAGTGTTTTATTGTATTTTCAATTTCCATTAATTTTGCATTGAAATTTAAGCCTATCATTTTTTCCAGGTCTACGTGGAAATGTATCCCTAACATGAAATTGCTGTTGATTCCATGCTAATTTCCATTTCGTTTTTATAGTATCTGAACTGTACCTTTTCTTACCAATCCATACGATCTTTGTTTTGTCAAAATTTATATTTAGTCCTGAGAAGTTAGAAAATATAGCAAGTGTGTCAAGAGTTTCATTTAAGGACTCGTCTGATCCATCAAGGATAAAACTTGTGTCGTCGGCAAACTGGGATAGTTTGTGTTCTATCTTATTAATAGTTATGCCTTTTATATTACTATTTGATCTTATCTTGATTGATAAAATTTCAGCGCATAGAATAAATATATAACATGATAAAGGATCGCCCTGCCTGCAGCCGCGCTCAATCCTAAAAAAATCTGAAAGGAATCCACACTGTGTTACACTCGATTTCGCATCTGCATAAAACAAATTAAACCATTTTTGTATTGAAACACCAAAATTGAAGTGTTTTAAAGTTTTGTTTACAAAGGTCCATGACAATGAGTCAAAAGCCTTTTCAAAATCAATAAGTAACAACATACCCGGAAGCTCAAACTCTTCTGTGTAGTGCATTATATCGTATACAAGTCTTGTGTTTTCTCCAATGTAACGCCCTTTAATAAATCCTGTTTGATCTGTATGAATTAATTTTGGTAATAATGATTTGATTCTATTTGCTATACATCCAGTACCAATTTTATACACCGTGTTTAATAGAGTGATGGGTCTCCAATTTTTAAGGTAATGTCTTGATTTGTCTACTTTTGGAATACATGTAATTAGACCTTGCGTTTGAGTACATGTCAATTTGTTTAAACAGTATGCTTCATTTAAGGCCCTTAAAACAAAATTACCAATTTGTTTCCAAAATACTTTGTAAAAGTCAGCTCCAAATCCCGAGGTGCCAGGGCTTTTATTATTTTCATATTCTTTAAAACAGTTGTTATCTCATTAAGCGTTAGTTTTCCTTCAATACTGTTTGACTCAGAATCTGTTAATTTCGGGATACTAGTATCAGTAAAATATTGTTCAAAGTCTTCATCATTTAAATCTGAATGTTTCTTCTTATATAAAGATTCATAAAAAGATTTAACTTCTTTCAAAATGTGTTGCCGATTTGTTATTTCTATTCCATCTTCCTTGAAAAGTTTGCTTATTGTTTTTGTTGCTGCATATAATGGCATTATTGTCACAACATTTTTCGGTCATGGCAGAAACTGTAGAATCAGATCTATATAATGTCACAAGTACATGTAGAGTCTGAGAGCAATATCCTGATCAGATGGCTCCAACAGGATCTGGATCTACTCTGTTAGCAAAGGCATGAAAAGGTGTCTCTTTTTCCAATTTTATAGGTTCTTAGGTTATAAATGGAAGAAAATGTAGAATCAGATTATATTGTAATTTATATTTATATAATTTCATAGGCAAACATAGCAGACCCTACTCAGACCGCTCCTCTAGGAGCCATCTGATCTGAGTCGACTTTCTTTGCAAAGGTGTGAAAAAGTGTATTTACGGAATAAAGGCTTATTATATAACTTTAAAAGCAAACAGAACAGACCCTGACCAGACGTCTCCTATTATTCTTCTGATCTGGATCTACTCTATTTGCAAAGGCATGAAAAGGTGTTTATATGAGGGAAAGGATTAAATCCTTTATAGTTTAAAGGGGTGTTATTTGAAACAAAATGTCATGACTTATGTCTTATGACTAACTGACTTATATCACATTCACAAGTGCTTATAGTTACAATTTAATCCAACCCATTCCCTCATATTGACACCTTTTGTGCTTCTGTGAAAGTCACTTTTTGAAACTATTGTCATTGTGATAAATAGAGCATTTGCTCATAGGAGCAAATGCTCTATTTATCACAATGGTGGGGGGGGGGGGGGGCTTAAAAATAGCTCCTTTATCTCTCCACCAAACCTCATGCATATTTTTATGACGATTCTAAAGAGTGGTCACAGTTTAGGGTTTGGTGGAGAAAGACGATTTTAGTATACATGTACGCACCTTTATCTGTAGCTCTGTTTACATATGTTAGTCACATATTTATAAATTATAAAATGTAATTCCATCAGCAAACAGAGCAGACCCTGACCAGACGTTTCAAGCACGAGTCATCTGATCTGTGTTTACTATTTGCAAAGCCTTTATATGAGAGAGTGGTTGCTATAGAGATTCACTGTACAAACCTCCGGCTGGTTTTCTTTGTATTTCGATGTACAAGTGAATCACTGGAGTCTGACTGTAGTGACAAAGACCCATTCTCACTGCCACTTGTCTGAAAGATGCTTGACTGCTTGGAGGAGTCCATGTCAGAGGATGTACTGAACACATTCTTCTTTCTCTCGTCTGATGACCACACATCAGCTACAATGACCCTATTTCTGTGTTTTCCGTATGTTATTAGACTTTTGTCCTTCCTCATTGTGCTGCTGTAGTTGTGACCTGGAATTAAGATTTTGAAAAAAAACCAAAGCTATAAATTTATAATCATATTTAATAAAGAATGAAAGAAATTTTTATTTTTTCCAAAAAATGTATTATGATAAGTTAACCATGAATATTGTAGGATCATAAACCTATTTTTATTTCATAAGCAACCAGAGCATATCCTGATCTGACGGTTCCTGTCTAAGTCGTCTAATCTAGGGAGTACAGGGTTAAGCTAGTAATAGCCTCAAGGTTTCTAAGTCTAATCAGAAACCATTAGGGTAAACTGATCGTGAGTCGGACACCTATTCCACTTTTCCTCATGTCAAACGTCTGTGCGTTCAGCTAGACACTTCCGGTGTTCACTGGTACCTGGCCTGATCTCTTTAAAGCTCTTCTAGCGCTTTATATGCACCAAACACACATGTAACAGGGCCAAAAAGTATGGAAAGATAGGTAACCATAATTCGATCGTGACTCGGACACTTTCGATATTGAGTCTGACGATTTCAATTTATTGAAAATTTGAAATATTCATTGTAATACGTTCATTAAGCTCTGAATTGTGAGATTTCATAGTATTATGTATCATAAAAAAGATAGACCCTAAATATACATCTAGAATCTACTATAAATATCGTAGAATGACATGTGATTTCCCTGCTGTTCAATCATAGGAGATGACCCACCAGGTACAGAGTGTATATAAACGTGACAGTGTCCGACTCAAAATCAGTTTGACATATTATATATTATTAGAGATCGTGGCACTTCTTGTTTACTAAAAACCTGAATAATAGATGTCTTTTAAATGTATATTTATTTTTCTTCAACAAAAACATGATCTCCACCATTTGTAACACTCGTATAATGTCGCCAATACTCAAGAAACTAAAACCGAATGCGGTTTTATCTGACTTTGACATTTAAAAGTTGGTGCTTTTGGGTGGTTTCTAGCGTTGTTGTTGTGAAGAATGCATGCAAGTAATTGAGTTCAAGGTAGGTAACTCTGGTGAAAATAAGCATTAAGGTACCTGGCAAAGTAAAGATTATGCTAGTTACACTGCTTTCAAGCAGTGTATAAAGGGGTTGAAAAACGTCGACTCTCAATCGTGTCCAATTCAAGATCACTTTACCCTAAACATGAACAAACAAATCATAATCCATAAATACATTGGCCCTGTTTAATGAGTCTATGAGTAATTCATATATAAATTGTACCTTTTTAATGAGTTTATGAGTATTCTTTTAAGACCCTTCAATGAAGGCTTCATTAAACACTTTTTCACAGGTTTGAAAACATATTAGACCCAGATCAGGGTCTCAGTCTGCTGTGTTTTGTCAATGGAATTTGATAGAAAAGTGGCCCAACCTGAAAATAGCAAAGCCTCAAAAACTGACCATATCCAGAGCTATTCTATGATTGTCCATCAGGGCTACACAAAACATCAGCCTAAATGACAAGCCTGGACAACTGGCTGAGGCAGTAAATAAAAGAGGAACTTTAATAAAGGTAAGCTAGTTTAATTGGGAAATTGTTTTTTAAATGTCAAGTACCGTGATATATGCGAGGACTAGGTTTCACTACTGTTGGTTTATTACCCCTCCTACTTCGTAATATGTCTACGATGGTTCAGATCGTGCAAAGGACATCATATCGGAAGATATTCGTCCTGAAAGGATTGCCGTCGGAGTGAATTAAAAGGGTATAAGTGCATGCAAGTAACTTTTTCCAACTATTTCAAGCCATCGCTTCTAAATACGATCGTTTTTTGTGTGTTTTCATTAAATTTAGTTGAAAATGGCGCTGTACAAGAAAATGAAATTTCATTGGTCGCTTATGAACACTGCAGTTTGATTGGCCAACAGCACTTCCGCTTTTGTTTCATAACAATATACATGTTGACATTAGCCGACAGTAAATGAAATTACACTCTAGCAGGTAGTGTGTGGTAGGTGTTTGTATAATTGTTGAATGCTGTAGATAATGTTATTTCATGCCGTGTGAACACAGTAACTTCACTTGACAATAAACCTTTCCTCAAAATGTATCACCCTTCAAACGTGTTTGTTCTTCTTTCTATCAATCTTTCTCACCATCTGTAATCCTCTCACTCTTATACATATATAACTCATTCCCTCCTAGAATATTTTAAGACCCGACCTCTTTGAATTAATCTACCGAAAAGGAACATTACCTATGGAAAAGGAAACTTTTAGAAGTGTTCACAGTAGTTTTGAAACCTTTGTGATAAATAGAGCATTTGCTCCATAGGAGCTAAATTCAGCAGCCCGTATTTTCACCTTGCTAACTATAGGACCCCCCCCCCACACACACACACACACACGTTCCTACCATATATCCTCATTAAGCTCCTTGAGAGACCAAGTTATTGAATAACTACCGCAATAAAACCTTTACTGCTTCTGTAGGCGCAATCAGATCCAGATGAGCTTTAATTAATTGTTTCTATGCTGAATTATTAATTGATTCTACAGATTCTGCATTGGCCATAAAAGCGTGTGTTCATATAAGCTTGTGTTCATATACCATTATCCAGATATTCATTAATCATAATGTCTTTATTTCTTGTATGAAAAAGCTTACATTTACTTTTATTGGAATAGAAAATGACAGCTCCAGTAACGGCCCTTGTTCAAGGGGCTAGTCGTGGGATTGGGCTTCAGTTTTGTCGCAGTTTGTTGGCACGGCAACCAGGTGTGAGTGTCATAGCAACATGTCGATCACCCAGCGGAGCCATGGATCTCCAAATGCTCAGGGAAGAAGGTGGTTACAAAGATAGACTCCATGTGTTGGGAGTTGACGTCACAAAGGAAGACCAGATACAGGTAGATCCCATTTATTAAATCTTTACTGCATGAATATTCACGTAAGAAAGTATGATGTCACAAATATTAAGTAGACATTTTTTTTATAATGGTATATGAACACATAGAAACTGTAGATTAAGATCTCTGATCTTGGTCTGCTCTGTTTGGAAAGGCATTGAAAGTCGTGTATACGGAGTTAACCCTTTCAGACCTTTTCTCGCCTTTGTAAACAGGGTAGACCCAGATCGGAAGTGTCTGGTCAGGGTCTACCTTGTTTGCGTATGACATGATATAGGTCCGATTCTATAGTATTTATCAGAACAAAAACTTCAGTTGAATAGTTTACATTATTAAAATTCAGCCAATAATTATTCATGATTTCATTATAATATTTCTTCCCTGAACATCATATATGTTGTATTAAGGGTTAGATGTTAAACTGCTTGTACATGTATGATGTCATTGCGTTGATATCTGTAGGCGCACGTGCTGCTCAGGAGTTAGTGATTTATTTGCAGTATATGTAAACCTGCTGACCTATCTTGTACTGTGAATTCATCTCGATTAGGTTTGCATTTAACCCTTCGCTTGCTATTCGCGTCAATATACCTACCTGTAAATAGTGAAGACCCAGATGAGACAGCTCCTGCAGGAGCTGTCTCATCAGGGTCTGCACTATTTACAAGTTGATTGTGCAACCAGTACACTCCACAGCAGTGATCGCACAGCGCAATACTTGTACACAGTGAATATATATGTAATTATACAACAGGGCATGGGTAAAGAAGGAGAAATGTATTTTAAAATTCAGCAAGCAAAGGGTTTTAAATGTGGGAGACAAATGTACCTATTAGCAGTAGCATTTGCAAACAGTGTAGACCCAGATCACAGGGCTCCTAGAGGAGCCCACTGATCAGGGTCTACACTGTTTGTCATTCAAATTCTTCAAGCAAATTAAAGCATTTCATACTTAGTTGACTCTATTGTTAAGCGATGATGTAACATTCCTCCTTCAAAATTCAGAAATTCAAAACTCTTTACTCCATAGATACCCCTTTTAAACCTTTCCCTGTTCTATATTTATATTCCAAATTTCAGCACCTACTGGACTTTCATGGAGAAAATAGTTATAAAGAAATGTGGAAGGTGAAACATTGTAGTTATGTTAGAAAGCAAAGAAACAGACCTTTCAAATTCCACTAGCAAACAGAGCAGACCCTGATCAGATGGCTCCTATAGGAGCCATCTGATCTTGGTCTACTCTGTTTGCAAATGCTTGAAAACACTTTTTTATGAAGGAAAGGTTTAATACCATGGCAAATAAAGTAGATTTTGATCAGGCCGCTCCTATAGGATGTCTGATATGGGTATATGCTCTGTTTTCTTATCCCTTTCCCTCATATAAATATGATTTCACGCATTTGCAAACAGAGTAAGATATCCCATTACCTCATAGGCTATTTTTAGATTCAATCTCTTTGAATAAATCTACTGAAAAGCACAGGTGCCCTTCGCATGCTATGTTTAAACAATAACAACAATTCGATCACAAATACATTTTTTTTTTAATCACATGTCATATAAATATCTCAAACATACCAAAAGATAGTTTTCTGACCCTGACTACATGTGATTAAAAAAATGTATTTGTGATGGAGTTGTTGTTGTTGTTGAAACCTATAGCATGCGAAGGGCACCTGTGCTGAAAAGGAGCAGTCATTAAAGAAAAGAAAACAAAATAGAATTATGTGATATTGAATCCATTGTGATAAATAGAGCATTTGCTCCTATGGAGCAAATGCTCTATTTATCACAATGTTTTCAAAAAGCGTCAATATGAGGGAATGGGATATTCATTAGCTGCATTTTTATAATGGCATATGCATATAGGGCTTTTATTGGTATTGGTAGAAACAGTACTGGAAGTCAGATCTATATAAATTTCATAAGCAAACAGAGCAGACACTGATCAGATGGCTCCTACAGAAGCCATCTGATCTGGGTCTACTCCGTTTGCAAAGGCTTGGTAATATTAGGGAAAGGGTTAATTCACATTCATGAATACATGTAATTAAACAGTGCATAGATGTATGTATATTTTGACTTTAGTCACGGTTAATTGATGATTATTCATGTTTCACAGGCAGCAGCAGAATTTGTGAATAAAGAAGTGGGCAGACTGGACCTTCTTATTAATTGTGCAGGAATCCTTCACCCGTCTGGCAGGGGTGAAACCAGTCTCAGAGATGTCACAATGGAAGTAAGTGGTAATTACCGACATACATAACCATGGGTGTAGAGTATTTTCATTTGTCCAGATTTCAGATCAGTGTAATTATAGTAATCGAAAAGAAAGATATGACAAACTGACCTAAGTTTAACTTATAATAAATATCAAAATCCGAGAATGATTCCAGTATGGAGGGAATGCTTCAATCCAAGAATGATTTTAGTAATAGAGGGAAATTATGTCTCAAACCAAGAATAATTTCAGTTTTGGTGGGAATGATTTAAACCAATTAAGGTGTACTTTTGTCTTACCTGCTTTAGCAGGATACTACATTGAGACCACTTCTCCCTATCCATTTAATCTATTAACCCATTGTCTTTGTATAAACACCTTTTGATGCATCTGCAAACAGAGTAGACCCAGATCAGACGGCTCCTATAGGAGCCGTCTGGTCAGTGTCTGCTCTGTTTGCTTTTGACATAATATAAATCTGATTCTACAGTTTTTGTCAAAGCAAACAATTTCCTTGAAAAGTTTACATCATAAAAACTCAGCTTATAAATATTCATGATGTGATTAATTCTTACATGAACAAGTATGTAAGTACATGAAGATCTATAGAGTAAGGGTTAGGCGTATCACATCCTTTTGAAATTTTCAGGGCTTGCAGGCAACATGTACAGCCAATGCTTTTGGTCCTTTGCTGATGGGGAAACATTTTGGAAAACTGCTCTCCAATGGTGGAGGTAGTTTCGGTGTACAGGCAACAGAGGACAAAAACCGACATGCAGGGATCCTTGTCAACATTTCAGCTAAAGTTGGCTCTATCACAGATAATGGTAACTACAGCAACAAATGCAAATGTTCATTGAAAATTGTGAATATTGTGCAAATATGTCTTTTAAGTTTTTACCTGTAAGTGTCCTGCTTGACAATTACAGTTGAACCATGCAAATAACTTCGAGGTAACAAATATTCGAGTTATTCAATTTCTCCTTTGGACAATATCTCAAGTTCACAGCTTAATGCAGGCCTAGAGTAATGCAGAAAGCTCTGTAGCAGCTTTCAGCATTACTGGTACTTTTGACGTGCATTCTGTTCAGCTGTCACATGTGTTTCTAGATATGCGTAATGAAACATTTTCAAATAATTCTGTATTGTTAATCTTGGAAGGACCGAACTTTTACTTCTAGTTATCCCAAAGTTATCTTATCTAGACCTCTGGCAATTTAACATAACTCATTCTTAGTTCATGTTTATGAAACAGAATTGCATATACAATGTATTTACGTAATTGCTCTTTTTTTCTACTGTTTTAACAACTTTTTGGCTGTATATAATTACAATCATCAAGGCTTCCATCAAATAGTCATTTAGATTAATAATTAATATACATGTAATCAATGAAAACAACAAAAGCTCTTATGTAAGATCCCGCAGTTGGTGTTACTAAAGATACTCATTGAAATACAGTAAAACATGTAAAACGTGACAAATAAAGGAGTCTAATTCCGATCGATAAGTGGTCTTTAAAGTTACCCTTTCCCTCACACAAGCGCATTTTCATACCTTTACAAACATACTAGAACCTTCATGATCAGATGGTTCCAGTAGGATCCATTTGATCAGAGTCTGCTCTGTATGCTTATGAAATTATCCCATTACCTCATATGCTATTTTTAGACCCAACCTCTTTGAATGACTCTACCCAAAAGGAGCATTTACTAGAGAAAAGGATTTTTTTAGAATTTTGTAGTTTGAAACCATTGTGATAAAAAGAACATTTGCTCCTATCGGAGCAAATGCTCTATTTATCACAATGGTTTCACAAAGTGACTTTTACAGAGTCGTCAAAATGGATTAATATAAGGGAATGGGTTATACTAGACCTGTCTCTCCAGTTTTTACAAGTACCATAAATCCTGTAGACATATGCCATAAAGATTTAACTAATGAATATTCATGATGTCATAATTTATTACATGTACATGAATATTCTACAGGGAAAGGGAGTATAAACACATGTTACTGTGTACCTTAGTCCTATATACATAACAGGATGTTATCACTTCAAACTATTAAATAAACTCACCAAAACTTGGCTTTGGGTAATATGTGGATGACATGTATAGCTTGGACCAGTGTCAGATGCTGAGTTAGCTCCCCTGGATCTATACTACATGTATTTGATACTTGAATTTTCCAAAACATGAATTGGGCAGATGTAAAACTGTTTTGAAAAGTGAAACAGACAACTTATTTTATTTCCTGAGAACAATTTACTCAAAATGCCAAATGTTAACCCTTTCCAACTGGGGACAAACATGTACCGTCATTTGCAAACAGTGTAGACCCAGATCAGAGGGCTCCTAGAGGAGCCCTCTGATCAGGGTCTGCACTGTTTGTCATTCAGAATCCTCTAGTAAGTTTAAGCCTCTCACATTGAGTGGACTCTATAGTTAAACACTGATGGACTATTCCTGAATATTCAGGGTTGAAAGGGTGAAGCGTTATATATTTTGTTTTACTGAGAAACAACATATATTTTGATAGATCATTACCTCGCTTATAAGAGATATTTTGATAGATCATTTCCCCTCTTATAAGAGATATACATGTATTGACAGAAAATTACCTCTCTTATACGAGATATATTGATCATTACCTCTCATAAAATAAATATTTGATAGACTGTTACTTCACTTATGAGAGATATTTTAACAGATTGAGCATTGCCTCTCTTGTACGAGATATATTGATCATTACCTCTCATAAAATAGATATTTGATAGACTGTTACTTTACTTATGAGAGATATTTTGACAGATAGATAATTTCCTCTCTTATAATGTATTTTTTGACTGACATTACCTCTCTTATAAGAGATGTTTTGACTGATCATTACCTCTCTTATAATATATATTTTGACTGATCATAACCTCTCTTATAAGCAATATTTTGACAGATCATTACCTCTCTTATCTGCAGCTCTTCATTTTCCTCATTTCAGGCCTGGGTGGCTGGTACAGCTACAGACTCTCCAAAGCTGCCTTAAACATGTCTACTAAGAATCTCAGCATAGAGATGGGCAGAGGACGTCGCAGGGTCATCTGTGTGTCCCTTCATCCAGGCACTGTGGACACGGCCCTTTCAAGACCCTATCACAAAAATGTGAAAAACTTGTTCTCAACGGAACTGAGTGTGTCTAAACTGTTAGCAGTTATTGATGGATTAACTGCGGAAGATTCTGGGAAATTCTTCACCTACGACAAAGAACTCCTGCCATTTTGATATTTTGTTGATATTAATTTTGAGTATTGGTGATATTGTAATAACGTAGGCAAATAAAAAGTCTGGATTCAGATGAGATACTAAAGAACTGATCAGGATCGAAGCTTTGCTATTTAGTTATTTTAACACATGGAATAAGCATTTACTTATCCGGATTGGGTTAGTTTATATAAGTAATCCATTTACTCCTAGTCATAAATTTCACCTTTCATGTTAAAGATTTCTGCAAAGCAGTATATGCTAATTTAAAACACGAGCCTTCAATGGTATATCACTGTGGGACATAGGTATTAGACCCTGATCGGATAGCATCCCACTCATAGGATCGAAGGAATTAATGAGTTAATGAAGTTCATATTCAGAAGAATCTGTCCTAAGCGACAAGAGGCCCAGATAAGATGCATACTTTTTTTAAGAATAGCCCCTTTATTTCTCCACCAAACCCTACACTGTGATCACTCTTTAGATTCTTGTCAAAGAAACAATTCTAAAGAGTTGTCACAGTATAGGGTTTGGTGGAGAAATGACAATTTTAGTACATGTATTTTAGTACACACCTTTATCTTTAGCTCCGGCGGCCATTCATTTGTTGAACATAGGATTCTTAAAAAGCAGGTGGATGCCTAATGCAGGGCAAAAGTAATGCAGAAAGCTCCTATATGAGCTTTTTGCATTACTTTTGATCTGCATTAAGCTACCACCTGCTTCACAGACCTATAATTAGACCTATTTTTGATGGCAACTTAAGACAGGTTCTACTGTTTGCTAATTTAAACGATTGATATTATTAAATTGTATAGCAAACTGTGAGACATTGACCCTTGACTGCTATCTATCAGATAGCAGATAGTCTTAAAAAGTAGGAGGTTGCTTAACTCTTTCCCTATTCTATGTTTATTACAAATTTCAATACCTACTGAATATTCATAGACAAAATAGTTATAATGAAATATGGAAGATGGAACATTGTAGCCATTCAGAATCTTTCAAATTCCATAAGCAAACAGAGCAGACCCTGATCAGATGGCTCCTATAGGAGCCGTCTGATCTGGGTCTACTCTGTTTGCAAATGCGTGAAAACAAGTATATATGATAGAAAGAGTTAATGCATGGCAAAAGTATTGCATAAAGCTCATATCAGAGAATTCTGCATTACTTTTGACCTATTACTTTTGACCTGCATTAAGCTACCACCTTCCCTACAGATCCATAATTAGACCTATTTTGGTGGCCGCTTAAGACATGTTCTACTTTATGCTAATTTAAATCATTCACATGAAATGTTATAGCTAACAGTGAGACATAGACCCTGATAAGATAGAATCCCATTTATGCGATGAGTTAATGTAGTTCATATAGTATGAATTCCTGCAAAAAGTTTCCCCATATCAATTAGATTTGAAGCAGCATGCATGCTACAAGGATTCACTTGAATTAATTCAGTTTTTACATTTTACAAAAATCTTCATGGAGAAAAGAATTTCAACATAATACTCTAATCTTGCCAATTTAATTATACATTTACATAACTATACATGGCTGGATTCCAGTCTGATTAAATTAGAAGTTTGTTTTCTAATTTCTAGTTTTGTTTTGCATTTTTGTCGATTCATTTCTTACTACATGTAGAAGTTGCAATATAATTTATGCAAAAATAATTTGACCAACAACTATTATAACAACTATAACATAACACATGTGTCGATAATGATGTTTTGGCATATATATAGCAGTATTCACTTGCCTTTATCACTCCTAAAAAGATTGGTCTGACCTAATAGTAGTTCAAACATGTTGTCAAGGGAAACAAAAATGTCAATTCATGAAAAATACTTGAAACTGCAGACCGATGATGAAGACGGTTCATGACGTCAGACGCATTAGATGGTTACTTTGAGAAACCGACTTTTATGCCAATCTAAGATACTACAGTAAAACCTCTCTATAACGGTCACTAAATTACATTAAGTATTTTGTGGTATAGGTAGGTGGCTGCTTAAAGCAAGGTGAAAGTAAAACAGAACGCTCCTATAGGAGCGTTCTGTTTTACTTTCACCTTGCTTTAAGCAGCCGCCTGCCTAAATACCAACTAGTTAACAGAATTTAGTGGCCGTTATAGAGAGGTTTTACTGTACTTATAAAAGTACAACAACAACAATAATAATACAGAGCAATGTATAAATGAGCGTACTCAGATACTACTAATATCTTCATTTCTAAAGAGTGGCCACAGCATAGGGTTTGGTGGATCGTCATTTCTAAAGAGTGGCCACAGCATAGGGTTTGGTGGAGAAAGAAGGGTGTTATTCTTGAACATGTTTTAACCCTTCGCTTGCTATTCACGTCAATATACCTACCTGTAAAAAGTGAAGACCCAGATGAGACGGCTCCTGTAGGAGCTGTCTCATCAGGGTCTGCACTATTTTCAAGTTGATTGTGCAACCAGTGCACTCCACAGCAGGGATTGCACAGCGAAATACTTGTACACAGTGAAGATATATGTAATTATACAACATGGCATGGGTAAAGAAGGAGAAATGTATTTTAAAATCCAGCAAGAGAAGGGTTAAGTTACGCATCTTATCTGAACCTCTGATAATAATTAGAACTATCACTGAAGGTGATCAATACCCCCACAAACGCGACTGTCACATGAAAAAGTTTTGTACAGTTCGAAGGGGCATGACTGGCAAACTATCATTGGATGCGCATGTCTTCTTTATGATAAAGCATCATGTCAAGTTGCATTGGATTCCAGTCAGCGTTTACTCGGAAACAGCGTGGGCGTAACTATGTAAGAAAATAATTCATCTGAAAAACTTTACCTGGATGTGCATGTCCTCTTTATGACAAAGCATCATGTCAAGTTTCATTGGAATCCAGTCAACAGTTGCTAAGAAACAGGGCGAAAAAAATCAACAGACCAACCAACAGACCAAAATTCAAAGGGACATAATTACATGTATGTAAGGAAACAGATAAACCGTAAAACTATTATTGGATGCACATCTCCTCTTCATGATATAAAGTATCATGTCAAGTTTCATATGATTCCAGTCAGCAGTCGCTGAGAAACCGTGCAGAATAAAAGTCAACAGACAGACCAACACAAAACTTTTCAACAAGGGGAATAACCTTGTAAGAAAATCAGCTGGTAAACCATAATTGGATGCGCATGCCCTCTTTATGATAAAGCATAATGTCAAGTTTCATTGGATTCCAGTCAGCGGTTACTTAGAAACCCCGCAGAATAAAGGTCAACAGACAGACCAACACAAAACCTTTAAACAAAGGGGCATAACTTTGGAAAAAAATAAACCAGCTGGAAATCTATAATTTGATACACATGTCAAGATTCATTGGATTCCAGTGAGCAGTTGCCGAGAAACCACGCGGAAAAAAGTCAACAGACTGACCGGCAGACCAAAATTCAAAAGGGCATAACTCTGTAAGGAAATAAATGAACTGTAAAACTATTATTGGATGCACATCTCCTCTTCATGATAAAGTATCATGCCAAGTTTCGTACGATTACAGTCAGCTGTTCACCATTGCGCATGAATTTGCTTCATTATAAATGCATATCTTATACTAACCTGTTCTAATTTGGGAACAATATAAGTGAAAATGTTAATGGGCATTGAGTCGACCTATTCGAATAATTTCATGTAGACTGTAAGTATGGGAGTTTGTATGCCTTGAGAACATCACTTTATGTGATAATGGTTTCTACGTCAGTGTGTTTCTGCAAATGAATAACGTTGATCTATGACGTAATGTGTATCATTGGTGTCATACACAGGTATTATGCATCATGGCTCATTAAAACATTCCCCCGTATCTGCTATTAATTTATACATTACAGTCACGTTTTCCCAATGTATCTGTTAATTAAAAGTACTATTTAAATAATAGTGCTCCCTCTTTTTCTTCTATCCTGCTTAAATACATGTTACGCAGCCATTTTACGCTTGCGTAAAACCTTGCTTATTGGCATACTGGTATTGTTTCAGAATCTTCTCCTTGTACTGATACTTGTGATTGAGCCTGTAACCACTACAGAGCAACAGAAAAAGGTGCATACTCAAGTACTAAAATCGCCATTTCTCCACCAAACTCTATGTTGTGATAACTCTTTAGAGTTTTCTCGGAAAAATAAAGGAGTTATTCTTGAAAATGTTTTAATTTACGCATCTTTTATCTGGACCTTTGATCATAAATGCAACTAGAAAACTGACTCGGTCAGAGAGGGCCCTGCAGATGGTCTTTTGTTGAATATGGCATTTTTGATAAATCAAGGGTAGAGAACTCTGGACATGGTGACCTCATTCGACCAAAAAAAACTATAGGTGTCTTCCTCTGATGATACTAAGCATATGCCCTTAATATGAAACCAATACGTGAAGTATTGTTTGAGTTATCGCGTCACATCAAAAGTGTTGACAACAGTTGATTGCATTTTGGATGAATCGAGGGCAGATAACTGTAGACATAGTGATCTGATTCAACCCAAAAACTATAGGCGTCTTCCTCTGATGATACTAAGCATATGCCCTTAACATGAAACCAATATGTGAAGTACTATTTGAGTTATTGCGTCACATCAAAATTGTTGACGGACGGAATGACGGACAGACACGGACGGACAGACAGGCGGAAAATCTGATTCCTATAGGGCTCCTGCATTTTCAATGCAGGGCCCTAATAATAATGTCTTTTTAAGGGACACTAGACACCAATAGGCTATTAAAGACAGATAGCTGTTTAATGCACCGTGAAAGTCATGAAAATAGCCCATAGAACATGACTTTCACCTTGCACTAAAGTAATAGTAATACATGTATTTGCAAATGTTTTTGAAATGCCTAACAATTACATAAATCATTTGTTTACATGCTGAATAGAAGTACATGTATATCACAAGAAAGCTAATTGAACAAGTTACAGGAGCATTAAGAGCAATGCCATATTCCCCTGCCGTCTGAACTCTTTGTGTTGCAATTTAATGAAAAACCCTTACGTGCTGCACATTCATACAGCATTCTGTATATCATACTTACTGAATCAAATACAGTAAAACCTCTCTATAACAGCCACTTAATTATGTTAATTAGTTGGTATTTGGGGCAGGTGGATGCTTAAAGCAATGTGAAAGTAAAACAGAACGCTCCTATACCTATAGGAGCGTTCTGTTTTACTTTCACATGCTTTAAGCAGCCATCTGCCTTTAACACAAAACACTTGATGTAATTTAGTGGCCGTTATAGAGAGGTTTTACTGTATATCACTTGTGACACATACTATTCAATCAAAGATTACAAACATGAGTTATCTCGGATAACTCTGTTAAAATTCATAGAAGAGTTAGGACTGCTGTCACACAATGTCAGCTAATAAGGTCAAGTAGGGTATTTTGTGAAATGTCAACATCACAGTTCAATACCGTAAAATATTCTTAAAAAAATCAAGCTCAAGGTTTGCAACTCTGACAAAATTTATTGTACCAGACCGAGATTCGAACTTAAGTTGTAACTCATCTAGATTTAGCTTTTTACCAAATAGAGTTAATATCTCTAACCACTTCCAAAAAGTATGGACAACTGAAAATGTGAAGAAAAGTTTTGAGTTCAAGGGCCACAACTCTGGCAACAATTATTCAACCACACCGAGATTTGAACTTAAGCTATAACTCATCTAGATCTAGTTTTATACCAAATATAAAGTTAATATCTCAAACCATTCTCCCCAAAATACGAAAATGTCAAGTCCAAGAGCCATAACTCTAGCAAACAATATTCCACTTGACTGATATTCGAACTTAAGCTGTAACTCATCTCGGTTTAGCTTTATACCAAATATAAAAGTGATATCTCAAACCACTTCCAAAAAAAGTCCGGACAACTGACTGATTGCGGAATGACGGACGGACGCAGCCAAAAACTATAGTCCTCTTCGGCCTGTAGGGGACTAATAAACGCCGAAGAAGACAAAACTTCCATGCATTTGATATCGAAGGCTAAATGCTATTCGGCAATATATTCGTCAACTGTCTGACAAAGGTCGACAGTACTTTTTTTGGGAAGTATCAATGAAAACGGTTTATTTTGCATCACAGGGGCACTTTTCGATATGAGTTCAAATTGACAATATTCATAATAATGAGTTAACCTTACCTGTTCTACGTTTATTCCAAATTTCAATACCTACTTGATGTTCATGGACATAATAGTTATAATGAAATATGGGAGGTGGAACATTGTAGCCATTTTAGAAAGTAAAGAAACAGATCTTTCATGTTCCATGAGCAAACAGAGCAGACCCTGATCAGACGGCTCCTCTGGGAGCCGTCTGATCTTGGGTACTCTGTTTGAAAATGTTTACCTAACAAATACCAAGTTTTATAATGTTATTGAAACTACGTGTTTGTTGAAGGCCGTATCGCACTGTAAGCTGTCATTTGATTTAACCCTTTAAAGGTGCGACACGCTTGTGCTATCATTAGCAAACAGTGTTGATCCAGATCAGAGGGTTTCTAGAGGAGCCTTCTAATCGGGGCCTACACTGTTGGACATTCAAACTCTTGTGGCAAGTTTAAACCTGTCATACTGATTGGCCTATATAGTTAAACACTGATAGGTTATGCGATTCTGATAATTCAGCTATGAAAGGGTTAACCTTTTACAGTAAAGCCCCTCTAATGCGACCACTCAATGAACGAATATGGCTATCTTTATAGGCAGGTAGTTGCTTAGTGCAGGGCGAAAGTTTTGCAGAAAGCTCCTATAGGAGCTTCCTGTATAACTTTCGTCCTGCATTAAGCTACCACCTGACTTTGCCACTGTGAAATATATCCCTTTTTTGGTGGTCGCATTAGAGGGGTTTTACTGTACTCCATAAATACGCCTTTCTACACCTTTGAATACAGACTAGACCCAGATTAGAACGATCCTATATCAGGGTCTGCTCTGTTTACTTATAATATAATATATATCTAGTTAGATATATGATTCTACAGTTTCTGTCATGGCCAAAAGCGCATGTGCTATTATTAAACTACACATGTAATTAATATTCACAATTGCATGATTTCTTACCTGCATATACATGGAGTAAAGGGTTAACGACAGGTAATGTTTCTTCAATTAGCGAGGTCTTACATATATAACATTCTTTGAGTGGGAGACTCGTGTATACCTTATCTAAAAGTACATAGCACCATCGACGATAAACAAACTGATGACAAAGATATTATTCTATAGCACGACGTTTGCACAATACAGACGAACTTCAATATCTCGAACTTGGATAGCTCGAAGTTGCACATATCTATAAAGACATGTGTGGGCTTGATGTCATTTGCAAGTCACACTGAAAGCTCCTACAGGAGCTTTCAGCATAATTTCGTCACATTGAGAAGGTTACTAAGTTAGAAATAGGCTGACTTGTGTTAGCATACACTTGCCTCAAATTGCACTTACTGAAAGCTGCCTGGCAATATCTCTTACTGACACTCTCAACATGTCCGTTGCCATATGACGTTGCTCCGACGTTATTCCCGTACGCCTCCCAATATAAAATGAAACAGGCAAAATCGCTGTTCAATTGATATCCCCCGCAAAACAAGTGTTGACCTTAGTATTTACTGAGTTATTGGGAGATTTGAGGACCCCAGCTGCCCGGCAAGGGGCCACGAGTGAATGCTATTCCAAATATGTGATGCTCTTCAGACTTTGTACTAACATATTCTTCAAGGCAGTCTGCCATGCCTGCCTGATATGACAATAACTCTGCATTCACCCATGCTACCTTGCCGCATAACATCCAGCGACCTAACAACAACTGACAACAATCTTCTATCATAACATTGGTTTATTTACGCATTATGTACAACTAAGGTTCAGGTTTGGCTCTGTTGGGCATGGTTCCCGATCCCACCGTGCTTGCCCAATTGGCTAGCAGGTACACCGGACAAGTTGTCGTGTAAGGGCGACCTTTGACAGCCATCCGAAGTGGTATCCCAAATTTATAATTATTAGGCCCAATAGCCACAAAATACGCCCCAATAGGCTTCAACATATGCCCCAATAGGCTTCAAAGTATGCCCCAATAGGCTACAAAATATGCCCCAATAGGCTTCAAAGTATGCCCCAATAGGCTACAAAATATGCCCCAATAGGCTTCAAAGTATGCCCCAATAGGCTACAAAATATGCCCCAATAGGCTTCAAAGTATGCCCCAATAGGCTACAAATATGCCCCAAAAGGCTTGAATTGAAAATATGCCCCAGAAGGCTCCAGACTGAATAAATCACATGCAAATTTGACATAAGCTTGTTATATAGAGCTGCAACCCCGAGAACGGATGTATCGCCAATTCAACTACGGCAGATCCTGGGAGATCAGTAATCCAGCCATCATCTACAATGGCGACACCCCGGGCCTCTATCAGAATTGCAGTCCTTTTAAAATTATAGTTTGATATAAATATTATTAAATATGTACTTAAATTGTACACATAAATGTTTTGTTCGGATTTCGCTGTCGGCCAATCACCCTTACAATAGACTTCCAGGAACCGCGCCGTTACTGTAATAGATGTAGGTGGTCCCCTATGGTAGTAGCAACACTGTATGCCAAAGTGACTGAAACAAAATAAGAACAAACAGCAGACGACTGTATCTTACAGAATACAATGGGACAATAGGGAACATACAACAGTAAAATGAATTAACATACATGTATAATGATATAACATAATAAGCTTCATAAGAAGGTGACGGGCATGCTGCCGGTCACGTATATGCCAATCTGAAAATTACAAGGCATTTCACCGCATAAAACAATAAATAAAAGGGGGCATGTGGTGGGTGGGATTTAAGTCGTCTACAGTGTGAATTTATGACACATCATCCCACTCACCATGATTAGTTGCAAATCAGAAGACAAAGGAACAAAGGAACTTGGGCGGTCTTTGACTATGTCGCTTCTATCAATGACAAATCGGTGTGCAGTATGCCGCTTCTATCACATACAAATTACAAAAATATGAAGAGCTCAAACTCCAATAACAAACGATTATTGTTGAACAATAATCGCATTTATTGGGAGATTTGAGGACCCCAGCTGCCCGGCAAGGGGCCACGAGTGAATGCTATTCCAAATATGTGATGCTCTTCAGACTTTGTACTAACATATTCTTCAAGGCAGTCTGCCATGCCTGCCTGATATGACAATAACTCTGCATTCACCCATGCTACCTTGCCGCATAACATCCAGCGACCTAACAACAACTGACAACAATCTTCTATCATAACATTGGTTTATTTACGCATTATGTACAACTAAGGTTCAGGTTTGGCTCTGTTGGGCATGGTTCCCGATCCCACCGTGCTTGCCCAATTGGCTAGCAGGTACACCGGACAAGTTGTCGTGTAAGGGCGACCTTTGACAGCCATCCGAAGTGGTATCCCAAATTTATAATTATTAGGCCCAATAGCCACAAAATACGCCCCAATAGGCTTCAACATATGCCCCAATAGGCTTCAAAGTATGCCCCAATAGGCTACAAAATATGCCCCAATAGGCTTCAAAGTATGCCCCAATAGGCTACAAAATATGCCCCAATAGGCTTCAAAGTATGCCCCAATAGGCTACAAAATATGCCCCCAATAGGCTTCAAAGTATGCCCCAATAGGCTACAAATATGCCCCAAAAGGCTTGAATTGAAAATATGCCCCAGAAGGCTCCAGACTGAATAAATCACATGCAAATTTGACATAAGCTTGTTATATAGAGCTGCAACCCCGAGAACGGATGTATCGCCAATTCAACTACGGCAGATCCTGGGAGATCAGTAATCCAGCCATCATCTACAATGGCGACACCCCGGGCCTCTATCAGAATTGCAGTCCTTTTAAAATTATAGTTTGATATAAATATTATTAAATATGTACTTAAATTGTACACATAAATGTTTTGTTCGGATTTCGCTGTCGGCCAACTGGCGCCAACCTGATCCCAAGTGTTGGGAATCAGGGGGGCGCCACCGCCAAAAGAACAAGAGCAACCAGCTTTTGGCACAGCGACAATACGGACACTCTTGGGACCAGCTACGGGTGGCTGGCTGGAAAAGGGAACCATCTTAGATCCCAATCAGGCTATAAAATCTTATTATTACTAAAATAATTAGGGTTTCTTAAGAATTAAATTCCAACCGGGCTGATGAAAACTGGATTAGAAAACACACAAATGCCTAAGGTCATGTTTGCCAAAGGTCATGCGCATACCCTCCTAAGAAAGCTCACAGACAAGTCATGAAGACCAGTGTGCCAAAAGTAGCACCCACTTATGCATAATTTTTTGGGCAGCATAATGATTCAAAGTTTCCTAACCGACTCATTTGCTATACTTGCTATATCAGAATAGCACCAACTCTTCCATGAAATCATTTCTAATCAAACAAGGCAGGCATCGAAGTTGTCTATGGTGAAGGTAATGATCCGGTTGATGCACCGCCGGAACCTCTTACCTGGCCCTCGTCTGATGTTGCCGCAGCACAAGATAATGCAGCTGGGTTCCTCTCCAACTCTCCTCAAGGTCTGCAAACAACCTAGCACGTTAAATAGGGACATGCCGCCATACCCCTGTCACCAGAGGTCTGCAAAGTCCAGTCTAAGGTTGGGCCCTCCTGGCCCTCTCCTTGCCATGACAACGGCATTTTTGATGATGGAGGAAACGTACACCAGATATTTACAATACCTAGACTATCTGTGGTTTAATTATGAAATGGGAAAGCTTGATATTGACCCCTAAAACAGCCATGCAAATTTTATTTAGGTAGTGTATTAGTCAAAATGTGAGCGATATGTTTTTGACCGCATGAACCAACAGTCTGAATATCCTTCGACGAATATCCTGCCGTGGCTGCCTCTGTAGAATGCCAATGCGAAAAAGAAATAATTGAGTATAATTAGCATAAACTAATAGCATTTCTAATAATAGTGGAGTAATGTGTACGTGGTGCACCATTGAGGTGGCAAAATAGAGGTACATTGAAAGGGGGCGTTACTGTTAAAACTGGCTTAGACTGAGGATACAGCGCAGATTTGTCCCTGTCTTACATATTTTTAACCTTGAATCATAACCATATTGGTCTGTCTTAGAATACTTGATGTGAACAGTGATAGAATCTCCATTTTTCGTCGATTTTAACATCAGAGGTGAAGAAAACTTTTGAAATATTGCTTTAACGGAAGAAGGCAGAAAATTCTAGGCAATACGCTGCAGTGAACAATCAAGATTCAGAAGGATAGATTTTAGATAGATGATTTTATTCAAGAAAATAAGGCAATATGCCCATCTTAACAGATATAAGCGAAATATACCGTTCAATGGTGTCAAACAAAAATATAGTGGTCAAAGGGAGCTAACTCATACAGGTTCCAAACATAATGGAGGATGAGTTACTTCCCTTCCAATAAGTACTTAACTGTAACTATCCTAGGATGGAGTAAACAAAATATCCTTAAAATTCTATATTATTACCTCTACCATGACTACTCATCAGAATCGTCAGTTCAAGATGATTCTAATGAGCAGACACACGAACGAAATCGGTGGATACATAACAAATTTTACTATTTCAATAGTACCCTTATCCTTTATCTAAAATCCTGAATTCATAACTAGTACAAAACAAAACCTTACACACGCACACAAATATATATATCGACTGATTGAATTTGACCTCATTCCTATTATATTGTTTTATCTATTAGAGTAACAATTATATGCATCTGTATACATTAACATAAATACTAGGTAGGTTGAAATGATGGATATAAGAAATTCATGTGCAAATGGGAAACATGTTCTGCGGCAATACCAGTTAGATTTAGCCCCCCCTAGAGATTTGAAGGAAATCATTATTAGTGATATCAACTAGGTTACGTAGTTACATTGAGAACTGATAGCACTAACATATAAGCGTGCCGCATTGTGTGCAAGGCAATTCAAGGAAAGACAAGCGATGAACAACACAATAATGGCGCCAAATGCAGTTCAAAACTGTTCAAACCCTTGTAGCCCAATAGACCCTGCACTGTCTGTGTAAAACTGCAGGCTGTTGCTACCTAGCTATGACTTATCTGGAATATGACACACTGCATTAAATCATTTAAGAAGTGATACCCAGAGGTGAAGATCCTGCTTGATAAATGCTTTATCTGGAGTTTGTGATGGGATTTTTGTATACCTATCAATTGAGTCATAGAAATGCTGCAGAGTTGCTCTACTTGATCAGACCGCTCTACTAAACAAGAGGGCCATGGCGGCCCAGAAATAGCTCAACAGACAAGCAGGAAAAGAATTATGAGTTTCATCGTACTGATGATGCATATTTAATAGGGTTTCATAATCGGCCGAATTTATAATCGATCATCGGATATAATCGGACAGACCACTTCGATTAATCATAGATTATAAATTGAAATGAGAAATTTAGATTATGAGTATAAATTTAGTAACGAAAGTCTTAAAATTGACAATTTATTTTTTAATTGCACATCTGAAGATAAATACATACATTATTAATGTAGTAAAGTGTTTTCATACATTTTATATCAGAAACAATATAGCTATTGTACATAGAATATAATAAAAGAAAAATATTATTTCGATTAATCGATTATTTGATTTTGTAATCGGTTATCTATTGAATCAGCACATTCGATCAATCATCGGAAATAATCGATCATCGCTGAAACACTATGATGTTATGTGCCTAATATCAAAGCTGACTGTAATGTATACATATGTCTCAATAGAAAAAGGCGCCCCTGGGACTGGGTTAATATCTACCCAGGAACACAATCGATATATTTGTCGACGACTGACAACGCACATCATGCGGTCCCAAAAAGAAATCACCTGGAGCGATTGGGCTCTGGTGAGTGAAATTTGAAAGTTACCAACCGTAGATAGAAATTCATGTAAGCTATAACCTTCTCGTGAGCAACCATATCCACAAGCATTTCATGTAGCTCCTTGAGCCCATGTTAAGGGATGCGAATAAGCATATACACTGAATCCAGCGCTAAGCCTAAAATATCAGAGTAGTGCAACAATCAATAGATACTTCAATGGCGAAAGAAACTGAAAGTCCACTGCATACTAGGTAAATGTATGAACCAGGGCTTCAGAGTTATTGAAAAGAAAATTGATGTGTGTGCCAGAAAGGCATCAGTTCACCATTGCATTGTCATATGTTCGGTCACCTAAACCGGCTTGACCACAACCCACCACTAGGGGACAACTACAGACACCCAGATTCTAAAGACCCTGGCTGCACCAACACCAACTGCGCCAACTCAACATATTGACCTGACATTATCTTGTTGTTAAGAGTTTACGACACATAGAACCCAATCGATGAGTGGACGCTAGATGTTGGTGCAGGGTTTGGATCTAGGACCGAAGCTGTCACCTCACCTGGGCCTGCAAACAATTCAACACCAACGCATTACCTATGAAATGTCCAAGCTGACTAAATGGAGAGACCTCCAGCTGGGTGGATGGTTGGCCCTGGTTGGTCATCCTTGTGGAACGCTGCGTCTGACTGGCTCCTAGAGCTGGGTATCGCCCCTCGCAACTCAACTGGCTCCCCTTGAGCACCATTGCCTCCATTCAACAATCACCCGAGATGGACACTTGCTACGGGCTGAACGTCTTGGCTCATTGTGTGTGGACGATAAATAAAACAAAATTGCTTTAAATATCCATAAAATAAAATTATTTGGTTTGGTAATCAAATATGGTATCATGATCATACTGCCATTTGTGCCAGTGTGTGTGCGCCCCTTGCTAAGGGGGGGGGGGGGTAACTGATCAGAACACTGACAAGAGGCTGAAGATCAATAGCTTAACAGCATAGATTCACATTAAATGGTTAAAGCAATCGAAAGAGATCAAAATACATATATTATTTCTTTTAGCTTACATATATATTAAATTTATTTATCCATCATAAAATTGAACAGCTTAATATACATCCATGCTTGTCAATAAAATATCTAAAAGATATCTAGCTCAAGATCCGGTTTGAATAATGAGTAACTTGACCAACTCTCTCAGCGCGCATATTTTAGAATATTTACAGCACGCCTAACCAAAACAAGAGTGACGTAACGGGACAACATAAATGATACGGCTTATGCATCAGCGATCTAGAAGCTAAGAACGATATTAAACGTGTTTTCGCCCTAGACAATAGCATTTTAAAACAGGAATAATAAGAATTTATGGAAAAAACAATATGGCCCGTAACCGAACTCATCTGTATACAAGCAAAGTACACCGAAATGTATAAATAGCACGAAATCCACAAAAACATGGTGCAAACAATGTTCGTGCAAAGATAGATTGTAATTTTAACAACTGTAACGATGGTACCGTCGATTAGACCGAAGTATTTAAGTCGTCTACAGTGTGAATTTATGACACATCATCCCACTCACCATGATTAGTTGCAAATCAGAAGACAAAGGAACAAAGGAACTTGGGCGGTCTTTGACTATGTCGCTTCTATCAATGACAAATCGGTGTGCAGTATGCCGCTTCTATCACATACAAATTACAAAAATATGAAGAGCTCAAACTCCAATAACAAACGATTATTGTTGAACAATAATCGCATTTATTGACCAGACAGACACAAAGTTTAAGTTTTTCGCAAACAAAGAGTCATAACTCTGGTGTTCCAAGGCCAATGTTGGTGACATGTGCAGGCCAATCATTCTTCATGGTACTTAACATTTACACATAGGTTTGTTGGAAAACTCTTAGATGTTTCTGAGATATGACTAAGACAAACAAAAAAGGTTAAGTTTTGGCAACAAAGGACCGCAACTCTTGTGTTCTACACTCAATACTATAAAGGATACTTACTGGGCCACATGTCCTTATGCTACTTAACACGTTCACAAAGTTCATGGAAAAACTCTAAACAGCTCCTTTGATATGACTCGCAAACAAAGGGTCATAACTCGGGTGTTCCATGCTGAATATGACTACATAACATTCACACAAAGTTTCACAGAAAAACTCCAAACAGTTTCTAAGAAATGGCTCCGGATAGACACACACGTTTTTCCCAACCAAACTCTGGTGTTCCACAATCAATATAAATGATACATACAGGGACACGTGTCCTTATGCGAGGTAACATTTTCACACAGTTTCATAGAAACATTCTATGCAGTTTCTTAGATATGGCCCCGGAGCGACAAAAACGTTGCATTTTCGAAAACAAAGGACCGTAACACTGGCGTTCCAAGGTCAATGTGAATGGTACTTGCAGTGCCACATGTCCATGTGCTACTTAAGATTTACTCAAAGTTTCACAGAAAATCTAACAGTTTCTGAGAAATGGCTCCAAACAGATAAAACTGTTTTATTTTTCGCTGACTAATGGCATAACTCTGGTGTCCAAGGTAAATGTGAATTGTATCTACACGACTGCATTTCCTTATGCTACTTAACCCTTTCCTCCATAGGCTATTTTAGACCCGACCTCATTGAACGAATCTACCCAAAAGGAGCATTTACTAGATAAAAGTAAAAAATTAGATTTTTGTAGTTTCAAACCATTGTGGTAAACAGAGCATTTGCTCCTATAGGAGCAAATGCTTTATTTATCACAATGGTTTCAAGAAGTGACTATCACAGAGGCGTAGAAAGGCGTATTTATGGAGGAAAGGGTTAATATTTATAAAAAATATGTTTCATAGAAAAACTCTTTACAGTTTCCAAGACATGGTTCCGGGTTTCATAAACAAACGACCATAACTATGGTGTACTTGATTTACGATTGTGAACGGCGTGTGCATCATTTGAGCGCCACCGGTTTTGGTGTGAGGTTTCATTAGATTTTGCGTTTTAATAACAAATACTTTAATTAACATGAAAAACGTCGATTTCGGTATTATTGTGCTAATGGCCACCGAGAATCTATATTCTCTGTAAATCTATGCTCTAAACTGAGATCATTTGTTCCCGCCGAGAAAAAAAGTTATCATTCGAGAAAATAGGATCTCAGAATTATTGTGCAAACCTAGGATCTCGTTTAAAATCGCAGGTTTTAAGACGAGGGTTTTGGAATGATTGTTCGTAGGATCATCGAGTAAATAAATACTATGATCTCGACTGATGTCTTAGGTTTTCGCTGAGAATCTAGGTTCTCACCTGAGACCTATTGTGCAAACGGCGTGCCATATTACGCCGATTCAATTCTCACGAAGTTGAAATTTCAGGATCACGAAGTTAATCTTGAATTCATGAAGTTAAGATAGCAAACTCGTCAAACAGAGAAGTACGAATGGCACCACTGATCTTTCATTGTTCTACATTTTAATTAACCCTCTACTCCATAAATATTCATGAAAGAAAAAATGACGTCATGAATATGAATTTGATTCATTTAAATAATAGCATATACATGTAAAAATAGGAAATGTTGGCCATGGAAGAAACTGTAGAGTCATATCTATATTAGAGCTACTTTATAAATAAACAGAGAATGCCTTGATCAGACAACTCCACAAGCTAGGTCTACTCTGTTTGCAAATGCGTGAAAAAGCGTTTATATTTAGGAAAGGGTTAGGACAGTGAAATCTTCAAACATGAAATAGAGAAGTATGAATGGCAGCACCAGTCTTTCATAGCTAAGACCATGCTTCATTGTTCTACATTTGAATATACATGTATATGCAGTTCAGAAATCGTTTTGTCACAGGGTGTATTAATTATGCGGGTACTATTGGCAATGCGCCCCTAGCTTCTTCGCCCTGCCACAGTCGCACCTGATCATATTGGTCACGGCGATAGTTAGTAACTTGGAAACACTAAAACTCCAGTCGGTATACCCTGTACCTGTCTCGCTCGTTGTGAAGTCTTGTTCAAAGTCAAACTTGGTTACCGATAACCACCCGGTTTGAGAATATAATAAACTCCTTCTAAACCGGAATTCTAGTAAAGAAGAATTTAAATACTTTAGGCAGATGGCTGCTTAATGCAGGGTGAAAGTCATGCAGAAAGCTCCTCTAGGAGCTTTTCTGCATGACTTTCATCCTGCATTATGCTGCCAAGACTGTCTCCAAGACCGATGTTGATACTAAAGGGAATGTCCGGTTCAGAGGGTTTTTACTGTATCCTATAATTTCTCTAATTAGTCCCCGCTTTCCGTCAGTTTGTAAAACTGGATAATTCAGCTTGGCACTATTTTTAATGACTTTGAATTAGACTGACATGGTAGCAAATAGTATAGAACCTGATCAAACAGCTCCGTAAGGAGCAGTTTGATCTGGGTCTGCACTATTTGCCTAATTTTGTATGCACGGATACTTTACGTAATTAGGGTATACATTATACAATGCCTTAACCCTTAGCACGTGATTCGCGACCTGACTCGCATTAATAAACAGCTTGGCTCCAGATGAGACACCGAGTAACTCGGCGTCTCATCAGGATCCAAACTGTTTGACATTCGGTCAATAATTCCCCAAAATTTTAATTGAACCGGAAGTAGTCAAATATGGACCAGCTCAAACTTAGGGTTTGGTGGAGAAATAAAGAAGTTTTTTTTAAAAAATATTTTAATTAACGCATCTTATCTGAACCTCTGGATAGAAACTGTGTTCATATAGTCGCTCGTGGCATGTTAAAGGTTTATGCAACTGAACCAACTGCACTCTTATCAACTTTATCCTAACTCATTTCCTCCAGGTATACACCATTCTACGCCTTTGCAAACAGAGTAGACCAAGATCAGACAGCTTCTCCAGGAGTCGTCTGATCAGGGTCTGCTCTGTTTGCTTAAATGACATAATATAGATATGATTCTACACTTTTAGCTTTGGTTAAATATCTCCCATGTTCATGTGTTGTTATAAAAATGCTGCCAATAAATAAGCACGATGTCATGGAGATTCTTGGAGTAAAGGTTTAGTATATAATTATGTTCTCTGTTGTTTTAAACCTTTATTTTATGAATATTTAAACAACAGATCGTCTATTATGAATAACAATTAATTAAATAACTGCGTTAATATGAAATAAGTGCATTATTGTCATGGCAATAGTGGGGGGGGGGGGGGGGTCAGATTTGAATCATATACACACAAGGCAGCCTCAGATCAGACAGTCCCTGAAGGACCTGTCTGATCTGTGTCTTTTCTGTTTTCAAATGCCTAGTATGTGGAATTATGGAGCAAAGGATTAAAAATGTTGCCGAAATGTTATTTTGAACGGACAAAGCAATTGCATGACGTCAGATTTGGATAAAAAGCTGCTTGTGGATCCGAGTAAAGTCACAAATGGGCTAATCTTTGACACTATTCCGTTGAACTTCGATATCTCGAACTTCAAGGAACCATACATAATTACTTCGAGATAACAGAGGTTGGAGTTCTCCGATTTCTAATCTGAACAATTTCTTTCAAGTTCGCAGCTTAATGTAGGTCTTAAGTAATGCTGAAAACTCCTATAGGAACTTTCAGCATTACTTTCGACCCGCATTTAAGCTGTCACGTGTGTTTATATGCTTAGTGATACTTTATAGAATAATTCTGTATTGTAAATTTTGCAAATCGAACTTTTACTTCGAGTTATCCCGAAGTTTGAGTTATCTGAATTCGAGATATCGAAGTCCATCTGTATTTGCAAATTGGTGAAACCACTGTACAGACAATATGGATCTAAACTAGACTCGCTCAACAGTACCGACAATGTTCGAATTGCTCCGTTTTTCACGCGAAGTAATTGTACTCTACAATAAAAATTGTCATTTGCTGCAATTCGAGCAGTTTCCTTTATTTCTCGTCAATATGTGTAGCCAGTTTGTCAAACAGTGTGGGTCCTGATGAGGCACCGAGTTACTTTGCGTCTGATCTTGATCAAAAGCGTTTGCATAATTAATAATGCCTTCGTTGATAAAGAATAATGGACTTTCCGTTTAACTCATTTCCTAACAGGCTATTTTTAGATCCATGCACTTTGAATAAATCAACCGAAAAGGAGCATTAACTAAAGAAAGGGAAACTTTTAGAATTTTGTAGTTTGAAACCATTGTGATAAATAGAGCAGTTGCTCCTATAGGAGCAAATGCTCTACCGGGTATTTATCACAATGGTTTCAACAGGTGATTTTTACGGACGCGTCAAAATAAGGGAATGGGTTATGGAAATAGATGCAATAACTGCTAAATCAGTACGACCAGTGTGTTTAAAATCCACCTGCAGGTCAGCGCTAACAAAAACATGTCTAATTCTTGGGTGAAAAATCCAATGTAATGTAATGTAAGAGCTAATGTGGGACAAGTGGGTGAGTGTATTGGGGTTTACGGCACTGTAAACTGTCTGTATTATTTTCTCATTAAGCAAACATACGCTTTTAAATCCACGCGCCATTTACTCCATAAATGCACATGGCGCATAATCTATAAGTGAAGATCACTCGAAAAATAAATATCACAAACCTAAGTAGCAGGTATGGCCTGTCTCTGCATTGAGTACAACGTGGCATCTACGTCGCACACTCTGAATCAGACGCTGGAGTCTGTACTGAGGAATGGCTTCTTCCACCTCCCGTGTACCAGCTGCTGACGGTTACCGATGTGACGGCTACCGTCATAGACTCCACGTCCAAGCTGTTTCCAAAGTTGCTCTACGAAAATGAAATCAGGCGAGAAAGCAGGCTAGGGCAGTGCATTGGCAATGTTCTCCTGCAGGAAACGCTGTCTGACCCCTGAGGCCTGTTCAGGAGCGCGGGCGCTTGATGAGCGCTTGCCCGAGCAAAAGTACCACTGCTGAACGCGATCGAGCGCCCTTTCTAAAATCAAGTGAATTTTTGATCTGCGGTCGGGTTCTAGAGCATCAGTTTATTAATTACGATTGTTTTCTTCCAGTCGGTTTCTTCTGTTACCGTGTTGGTAGCCATCTTGGAAACACAAGCGAATGTCAAAGCGATACACCTCGCGAGTAGGCTAGCTTGCGCTAGCTGGCACTAGGCGGGCGCCCTCGTTCAGAGTCCAAGCGCTCGAAGTGACCTCCTGAACAGGCCTCAGGTAGAGTAAGGCCGCACATTGTTTTGCTAAAAACGTTAACGCAATCATGGTTCTGTAAGAATGAAAGAACCACTGGCCTTAGTACATTGTCCACATAGCTCTGCAGTCAATGCCCCATCCACGACGACGAGAGGTGTTCTATGCCTTCCCATTTTGCACGTGCAGTCCGTGACTCATGAGGACTGCGTCGAATGGGACAGATCTTTACAATAATGACTACACATTTTGGTCAAAACATCGTCTTGTTATATTTTAACGCATTACATGTACCTGATATTGACGCCTCTGTTAAAGCCACTTTGTGAAACCATTGCTTAAATAGAGCAAATGCTCTATTTATCAAAATGGTTTCGAAACTACAGAGTTCTATTTTTTTCCAGTAAATTTATTCAAAGAGGTTGGGTCTAAAATAACTTATGAGTGAATGGGTTAAACCAGTGATGTGCAAAATACAAAGGCCTTTAACCCTTTAGCTCATATTGTCGCCTTTTGACGTCTCTGTAAGTTACTTTTTGAAACCATTGTGATAAATAGAGCATTTGCTCCATAGAAGCAAATGCTCTATTTATCACAATGGTTTCTAAACTACACATTTCTAACAATTTCCCTTTTGTGTAGTAAATGCTCCTTTTCGGTAGATGTGTTCAAAGCGGTTGGGTCTAAAAATAGCATATGCGGTAATGGGTTAAGATAGTAACGTCTCAGTGAAGATGAGTATATGCATGCATATATTATTCATTTCTATAGATATTTCGCCACTACATTGTATTTTGTTTGTAATATTTTGATCGGGGAAGTTCGAATCTAATGTTGTAAGAAATTGTGTCCCAATCCCATGTATTACGGGAATAAAGCATGTTTAAACCCAAGAAAAGCTCCTCCATATTGTTGGATGATGAGTTGCCAGAGACGAAACAAACAACAACAACAAACAAGAGCTGTCACAGGACAGCGCGCTCGACTACTCTCAGAATTGTTAGTGTAAAAATGCTTGATAGTGGACTAAAATAGTGTCCAATGATACTAGAAGCAAGTAATCAGTCTCAGTAAAATATCTTTAATAGTATTCTGGATGTAGGATCTCTTTGAACTCTTTAATGAAAGAGAAAAATTTAAGTAAAAAAGGGCAATCATTTCTGTTAAAATGCTTGACAGAGTAATGTACTCTTGCCTACATATGAAGCTTGAGGTGGTGAACAAGTGTTCCAAGTTTAAAGCTTTATCTCAAAGTGTTATGAAAATAAGTGGACTTTAACAAAAACCTTAACCAAAAGTTCTAAGTTAAAAAGGGCCATAATTCTGTCAAAATGCTTGACAAAGTTATGTACTCTTGCCTACAGATAAAGTTTGTGATGGTGAACAAGTGTTCCAAGTTTTAAAGCTTTATCTCAAAGGGTTATGTAAATAAGTGGACTTTAACAAAAACCTTAACCAAAAGTTCAAAGTTAAAAAGGGCCATAATTCTGTCAAAATGCTTGACAGAGTTATGTACTCCTGCCTACAGATTATTATTGTGGTGGTGAACAAGTGTTCCAAGTTTCAAAGCTTTATTCCAAAGGTAAGAGGCAAAAAGTGGACTTTAACAAAAACCTTAACCAAACGTTCTAAGTTAAAAAGGGCCATAATTCTGTCAATATGCTTGACAGAGTTATGTACTCTTGCCTACAGATAAAGTTTGTGATGGTGAACAAGTGTTCCAAGTTTTAAAGCTTTATCTCAAAGGGTTATGTAAATAAGTGGACTTTAACAAAAACCGTAACCAAAAGTTCTAAGTTAAAAAGGGCCATAATTCTGTCAAAATGCTTGACAGAGTTATGTACTCTTACCTACAGATTATTATTGTGATGGTGAACAAGTGTTCCAAGTTTTAAAGCTTTATCTCAAAGGGTTATGTAAATAAGTGGACTTTAACAAAAACCTTAACCAAAAGTTCTAATTCAAAAGGGGCCATAATTCTGTCAAAATGCTTGACAGAGTTATGCACTCTTGCCTACAGATGAAGATTGTGATGGTGAACAAGTGTTCCAAGTTTCAAAGCTTTATTCCAAATGTAAGAGGCAAAAAGTGTACTTAAACAAAAACTTTAACCAAAGTGTGACGCGGACGCGGACGCGGACGCCGATGCCGACGCCGGGGCGAGTAGGATAGCTCCACTATTCTTCGAATAGTCGAGCTAAAAACCTGAAACGTGAACCATCCTAAACTAGAATTATTTTTTATACAAAAACTGATGCTCCCCCCCCCCGCCCGCGCGAACAAAAAATTCAAAGTCCCATTACTCTGCATAAAATCAGCGACCCGGAACAGGAATAAGATATGCACAACTAGGCATGGTGCTGATCAATCCTATGAAGTTTCATGAAAATCCGACAAAAGGTTTAAACACGCGCGGACAATTTAAAATCGGACGGACGCCGCCCACAAAAACAATATATCTCCTCAGTATACTTGGGGAGACATAATTAAGAGGATATTTGACAAAAAACAACAGACGCACACATCCAGGTTTTCAACACATTTACTTGAATTACATATATCTACTCTTCTGTTTTAGGTGTTTTGATTAAACATACCATTTCTTCGATCGCCGAAGAATTAATTAGACAACAATCACATGATATATAACAAACGGTATACTGTTAACAGGCTGTTGGTGAATGTGTGATTATCTGCCCGACCAGTTGAACCATTAGCCATTTCCCAGTTCCATGTTTATTACAAATTTCCATACCTACTGAATATTCATGGACAAAAAGGTTATTATGAAATATGGAAGGTGGGGCATTGTAGCGATTTTAGAAAGTAAAGGCACATATCTTTGAAATTCTTTTAGCAAACAGAGTAGACCCTGATCAGACGGCTCCTCTAGGAGCCGTCTGATCTGGGTCTACTCTGTTTGCAGATGCGTGAAAACACGTTTATATGAGGGAAAGGGTTAACCCTTTACCTGTTGATTGTAAGGAATAATGGCATCATATACGTCTATTAGTTAACTATTTTATAATGACATACGTCAGAGATCTAGATAAGAAGCGAAACTTAAAACATTTTCAGGGATAACTTCTTTATTTCGCCACTAAACCCCCGATGCTGTGACCACGATCGAAGAGACGATTCTAAAAAGTGTTTCGTGGAGAAATGACGATTTTTAACCCATTCACCGCCGCAGTCGCATAAATGCACCACGACAAATAGTGCAGTCCCAGATCAGACGCCGCCTTCTGGTCAGGGACTTCACTATTTGATTCAATCTTTATTTATATATATGTGCTTTATTCCTTTGAAATTTGCATTTATTTATCTCATTTCCTTATTTTACTGAATGATTTAACAAACGTGTATTGCAGACGACAATTAGAAATTTGGCGCCGAAAGGGTTAATATTTGAGTACGCACCTATATCTGCTGCTTTGATATGTACACAGGAGTTTTTTTCATACTATAAAACTCAGATTTATTATAATTTCATAAGCAAACAGGAGAGACCCTGATCTAGGTCTACTCTGTTCGCAAAGACATGAAAAATCGTTTATATGTAGGAAAGGAGATTGGATCCTGATGAGTCGCCGAGTAACTCGGCGTCTCATCAGGATCCAAGCTGTTTGCCGCTCGATCAGCAGTTCCTAAAAATCTTGAACAATTCGAAAAAGATGGTTTTACAACGGAATAAAGACTCTCGTTACAATCCTAACTCTTCGCTTGCTGAATTTTAAAACACATTTCTCCTTCTTTACCCATGCCCTGTTGTATCATTACATATATCTTCACTGCGTACAAGTATTTCGCTGTGCACTCGCTGCTTTGGGGTGCACTGGTTGCACAATCAACTTGTAAATAGTGCAGACCCTGATGACACAGCTCCTGAAGGAGCTGTCTCATCTGGGTCTTCACTATTTACAGGTAGGTATATTGACGTGAATAGCAGGCGAAGCGCTAAGTGTCGTGCTACATGGTCGTGTTTTGGATTTTGTATAGGAAGACTTACAGAATACACATATCTACAACGATAACTCAAAATAATATATTTTGCGTTGCAGGTGGTAGCTTAATGTATAGGACGAAAATTGTACACAGAAAAAAATATATTAGGAACCTTCTGTATTACTGCCGTTCAACACTAAGCTCCAACCTGCTTTAACAATTTCCTTCATATAAACATTTTTTCACGCCTTTGCAAACAGAGTAAGCCCAGATCAGACGGCTCATATAAGATGCTTCTGATCAGGTCCTGCTCGGTTTGATTTATGGAATAATATAGAACTAATTTTAACCCTTTCGCTGTCAATGCCGGATCTGTGATTACCTATGCAAACAGTTTGAATCCAGATGAGACGCCGAGTAACTCGGCGTCTCATCAGGATCCAAACTGTTTGTTACTGTTACTATGTTTTTGAAACAAAAATGAAGAAAATCAAAAGAATGAAAATTTGTAGCAGACGACAAAGTTAGCAGACGACAGAGTTTGGCGGCGAAAGGGTTAAGCATCACCGTAATCTTGCTTTTTCGTATGTGTTGAGACTTTTCGAGGATTTGTGTTAAAAGACTACCCTCCTGCTACTGGCAATCCTTGCAGAGGACACTTTCTTTATCGTGTGACTGACTAAGAAAATCATTTGACTTAGTCGCCACCATATAGCGGAAACTTTAAGGGACCATACAAATTACTTCGAGATAACGGGAGTTCGAGTCAGCCTATTTCTAATTTGGAAACTTTCTAGATATGACAGCTTAATGCAGGTCGAAAGTAATGCTGAAAGCTCCTGTAGGAACTTTCATCATTACTTGCGAACTGCATGAAGCTGTCACATGTCTCTATAGATACATATATGTGCAGTGGTGAATTTTAGAGTAATTCTTTATTACAAATTTTGGAAGGGACCGACTCTTTAACTCGAGTTATGTCGAAGTTCGTGTTATCCGAGTTTGATATATCGAGGCTCCGCTGTATATACTATTGCACAGTGTTCTTAGTACATGTTTTAGTAGAACCTGTCTTAAGCGACTATTAAACGAGGTCTATTTATAGGTCTTTAAGACGGACAGAAGCTTAATACAGGTCAAACGCAATACAAAGCTCCTATAGGAGCTTTCTGTGTTACTTTTACCCTGTATTAACTCTTTCGGCGCCAATGTCGCATGTTGGCACCATTGAAAACAGTGCAGTCCCAGGTCAGATGCCGCCTTTTAAAGGCGGCATCTGACCTGGGATTTCACTGTTTTCTGTATTATTTTAGCCCAAGCATATATGTTTTTTAAAAACAAATCTTTTACTAATATATCTTTATTATTTAGTTTAGAATTACAGTTAATATGAAATTATTATTGCAGACGACACTTTTGAATTTGGCGCCAAGAGTTGAGCATCCACAGTTTTTTAAGATTCCTATGTGAAATCAATATCAGGTCGCTCAAGATAGGTTGTACTATATCTAGAAATAATTTAGACTTCTTAGTCTGGGTCCCCGCTCCAAGTCACCCATACATTATTGCACATGTTCCAAGACCTTGAAATACTTTATATACTTCTTAGTCTGGGTACCAGCTGCAAGTCACATATACATTATTGCACATGTTCCTAAAACTTGAAATATTCGTGACTTCTTAGTCTGGGTACCAGCTGCAAGTCACATATACATTATTGCACATGTTCCTAAACCTTGAAATATTCGTGACTTCTTAGTCTGGGTCCCAGCTCCAAGTCACCCATACATCATTGCACATGTTCCAAGACCTTGAAATACTTTATATACTTCTTAGTCTGGGTACCAGCTGCAAGTCACATATACATTATTGCACATGTTCCTAAACCTTGAAATATTCGTGACTTCTTAGTCTGGGTCCCAGCTGCAAGTCACACATACATTATTGCACATGTTCCTAAACCTTGAAATATTCGTGACTTCTTAGTCTGGGTCCCAGCTGCAAGTCACACATATATTATTGCACATGTTCTAAGTATCTTGAAATACTCTCGATTTCCCAGTCTTGATCCCCGCCTGAAAGTCAAAACTAAACATATACTTTATTGCACATGTTTGGATCGTAAATCATATCGTAATTTTATCTGCTGATGATTGAAAACACGTCGAATGTTAGAATGCATATACAAACATAATACAGCAAAACCCCTCTAAAATGACAACCAAGAAAAATGTAATTCTAGATCTTAACCCTTTCGCTGCCAATGCCGGATCTGTTATTACCTATGCAAACAGTTTGGATCCAGATGCAACTCGGCGTCTCATCAGGATCCAAACTGTTTGTTACTGTTACTATGTTTTTGAAACAAAATAAAAAAAATGAAATTTTGTAGCAGACGAAAGGGTTAAAGGCAGATAGTAGGTTAATGCCAAACAAAAGCTTTCGTCCTGCATTAAGCAACCACCTGTTTTTAAGACACAGAATTATCCCTCTTTTTGAAGGTCGCTTTAAAGAGAGAGGACATGCTATATTTTGATGGACATACTGAAAATGTGTTCTAGTATTGCGGGCATTGTTCTGGCTTAAACCCTTTACTCCATGAATATTCATGTAAGAAATAAGGATATCGTGAATTATTTAATTAGATTAATTATCATAATAGCACATGGACACAGGAATCTTGGGCCATGGCAGAAAATGTAGAATCATATTTATAATTACATCATAGGCAAACAGAGTAGACCCTGATCAGACGGCTCCTACAGGAGCCGTCTGATCTGGGTCTACTCTGTTTGCAAATATATAGAAATGCGTATTTATGGAGTAAAGGATTAAGCATCGGTGATGGATAGTCTGTAACATATTGAGCTGTAATAAGAATATTATAGCATCTACATATATTTTTACATACAAAACATAGTCATTAATTCGCATGGATTCATTACAAAACAACGTATAAATAACATGTATTAGTTTCGCATATGTACATAACACAAAACAAAAGTAACTATAACGGAATAACAGAATTAAAGTACATGTAGGTCACAGAATAGAATTAACCCTTTGAAGGATGCGGGAAACGAGTGCCCTGTCAAATGCGAACAGTGTAGACCCAGATCAGAGGGCTCCTCCTTCAGGAGCCCTCTGATCAGGATCTGCACTGTTTGTTATTCAAAATCCTCTCGCAAAGTTTACCCTGTCATAATGTTTGGACTCTACCAATAAACAATGATGGACTAATCCATTCTGAAAAGTCAATGTTGAAAGGAGTAAGAAGGCTAATACTTGATTATATAACATCCAACGATTGCACACACTGTTTTTATATTTACAATTTTTTTTATCATAATATATATACATATAAAACAGCCAAACCATTTTATGAATTATATACATGTACATATACAATAGTAAAACCATATAATGAATTAAATACAAGGTGTACAGTAGAATCTGTCTTAAGCGGCCATTAAAAAAGAGGTCGAATTATGGGTCTATAAGACAGGTGGTAGCTTAATACAGGTCAAAAGTAATGCAAAAAGCTCCTATAGGAGCGTTTTGCATTACTTTTGCCATGCATTAAGCAACCACCTGCTTTAAAGACTCCTATGCTCAATAAATGAATGATCTCTTAGGACAGGTTCTATTGTATATTCAAACATGTGACAGATGTACCGAACAGCCCGCTCTGACCAATAAGTGTGACCCTGAAATTAGATATGCGGGACCCTGGGCGCTACTCACAATCCCAAAATCCTTTACAAATCTCAGATCAGGTTCGAATCTCTAAAACTAGCACCACAATGACCGAGTTATATCAGAACGGACGAGGACACACGATGTTGACTAACCCTTCAACTCATGAATATTCATAATCTAAATAATGAATGACTTTACTCCATGAATATTCATGGAAAAAAGTATGACGTCATGGATATAAATTAGATTATTGTTTTTTAAAAATGGCATATTAACACATGAAATGTTTGCAAAGCAGAAACTGTATAATCATATCTATATTTTTCAATAAGCAAACAGAGGGTCGTTTGATCTAGGTCTACTCGGAATTTTTAATAATCGCATCATGAACAATTTTTTTAACAAGTCACAAACTGCAGAATCAGATCTATAGCTTGACATACGCAAACAGAGGAAAAGTTCATCAGACCGCCATTACTGGAGCCGTCTGATTTGGGTATACCCCGTTTGCAAAGGCGTGAAAAGGTGTTTGCATGAAAAAACGGGTTAACACCTTCCCTGTTCTATAGTTATTCCAAAGTTCAATACCTACTGAATATTCATGATCCAAATAGTTATGAAATATGGAAGGTGGGACATTGTAGCCATTTTTGAAATTAAAGAAACAAATCTTTCAAATTCCATTAGCAAACAGAGCGGATCCTGATCAGATGGCTCCAATAGAAGCCGTCTGATCTGGGTCTGTCCCGTTTGCTTATGCAATGATATACATGTAGCTCTGATTCTATAGTATTAGCCAAGCTTAAAATACCTCTAGTTCATGATGCATTGATATAACAAAATAGCTAATAAATATTCATACTTATTTCTTACATGAATATTCATGGTGTAAACAGTTGAACAAACTTGAACAGCAAATGTGATAAGCCGTTATACAGTAAAACATCTCTATAACGACCACTAAATTGTGTTAATTAGTTGGAATTTGGGACAGGTGGCTGCTTAAAGCAAGGCTCCCGCCTTTATAACACAAAATACATGATGTAAATGCGTGGACGTTATAGAGTGGTTTACTGTAATTCAACGTAAATTATCAAATGTTAAAGGAACATTGTGTTGCAAGCATATCATGGTTTTATTGTTAACAACTAAAAGAAAAGGTAACCATTGTTTTTCAAACAAAAACAAACTACAGTATTCTCATGGTGCATGGTTATGACTGTAACACTTTCCTTCAAATACATGTGTTTTCATGCATTTGCAAACAGAATAGACCCAGATCAGACGGCTCCTACAGGAGCCATCTGATCAGGGTCTGCTGTTTGCTAATATAATTTGATAGATATGTTTCTTTGTTTTCTAAAATGGCCTCAATGTTTCACCTTCCATATTTCATTATAACTATTATGGCCATGAATATTGAGTAGGCATGAATATTGAGTAGGTATTGAAATTTGTAATAAACATAGAACAGGGAAAGGGTTACATAAATCAAAATTGAAAATGAACTTATAATGCCAACCCCGTGTCTGTAAAAAGAGAAATGAATGTGTTTAAAATATTTTCGCTGCCATTGCTAAATATCTTTCAGTGATAACGTTTGCAAACAGTTTGGATCTAGACGGGACATCGACCAACTCGGCGTCTCATCAGGATCCACATTATTTGACACACTGATTATGTATTTGAAAATAAATCGGAGAAACTTGAATAAACCATTTATCTTAGCTGACGAAATGTATTTGGTCGCGAGAGTTAGATGGGTCAATTAAGCACTATTGCACAGATTTGACATGGAGTAGTCTTCGTATTTACCCTGTGTTCACCACTTATTACTTATTATGACGTGGACACGTGACTTCTCAACTCATACCGGTAATCCGGATTCAGTCTTAGTACTTTCTTTGACAGCCAAACGTTACTGTTTCTGATTTAAAATACTATGACCATCCGAATATGATAGTTGCGTCTAAATAAAATGTTTACCTATGATGGTTTTATTCAACGCTTCTGACTGGACGATTGAGTCGTGACCATGAAATAACCACGATTCTGATTGGATATTCTGTTTTTGGCACGAGTCATCCAAGTCAAATGTGTTGTGGCCGTGAGATATCCAAGTTTCTGATTGGATATTATGTCGTTGGCACGAGAAAATCAATGGAGGTTACGACACACAATAAACAATAATAAAGTTTTGGACAATTATGCAACAGCCACGAGATAATTGGCGACCACGATTTTATGTCGTGTCCAAGTTATAATGAAATACATTACATGCCACCTCTGTGCCATCCAAACTAAGTCATCTTGTATCAATACCGTTAATCTTCGCGAACTCGAACTTTTAGTAACTACAATAAAACCTCGCTAACCATTTCCCTCATATGAACGCGTTTTCGCGTATTTACAAACAGCGAAGACCAGACCATGTTGTCATTATTTCTTCCATGAATATTGAACAGAGAAAGGGTTAATCCGAAATATAAGTATAGAAGATTTGAGACCCTTTTAGCTCTTTCGGTGCCAATGTCGCCTGTTGGCACCATTGAAAACAGTGCAGTCCCAAGTCAGATGCCGCCTTTTCAAGGCGGCATCTGACCTGGGACTTCAGTTTTCTGTATTGTTACAGGTTTTTAAAAACAAATAATTTACTAATATACCTTTATTATTTAGTTTAGAATTATATTAAATATGAAATTATTATTGCAGACGACACTTTTAAATTTGGCGCCAAAAGAGTTCATTGATGCACCCATTTCTAATGAAGACCGATCATGCTGCTGACTTTAGTGTTCCTATAATTGGTGTTTTATTCCTTAAATCAGAGAGCTTTCCCCTGGGAGCTTTCTACATAAATGTTCACCCTGCAATACATTGCCTCCAGTCTTGGAGAGGAGTTTCCCAAAGTACATAGTACATTCATAAGTGTAACGGGAAATTAGGATGAGCGGATGATTGTTTGATAGACACACGCTGAGGTTTCATGTCAATTAAATACAGATGCAAACAGGAATGTTGATTGTTGTTCTGGATACATGCAGAACATGAGTAAAACAACCATAGGTTATCAATAATCACATGTTACAGAAAATGGTCATGGCAATAATGTTTTGTCTACCTAAGTCACCTGAATAACCCTTTACTTGGTAATATCAAGACTCGTTGTGCCTTTGCAAACAGAGTAGACCATTGTCAGATAGCCGGGGTAGGATTTATTTGATCAGACTGTTCTGTTTTGCTTATATCACAGGGGGGGGGGGGGGGGGGGGCATTTCATGGGTCTAGTTGGTCTAAAAAGTAAATAAAAATGATTGGGTCGATTTAGTGTTATATTGTATATAATATAACACTAAACCGACCCACTCATGTTTTTTACTTTTTCGACCATCTAGACCCATGAAATGCACCCCCTGTGGCTTATATAGTATATACCAGATTGTCTAATCTTTGCAATGGCAATTCCTTTTCCTTAATTTATATTTTAACAGAATAACTAAACTAATAAATATTCACAATGGGCGAAGTCGTGCATGGATATTTATCAAATAAAGGGTTATCCAAATGCTGGGTAGATAGGTAGTGTTGAGATCACATCGGTGTAAAAACAATTTGGTTCAGGTGTAACTGTCAACTGGTGTAGATCCGCTGCACCGGATGCTTTTGCGTTCCCAACGCGAATCCTTGTGAAAACGCGGAGTAAGAGACTGGCGTAGTGTAGAATCTGTCTTAAGCGGTCATTAAAAGAAGTAATCTGGATTTCTAATACAGGTGATAGCTTAATGCATGGTAAAAAGATACAGAAAGCTCCTATAGGAGCTTTCTGTATTACTTTTACCCTGCATTAAGCAACCGCCTTCTTTTAAGACTACTATTTTAAATAAATAAATGGCCACTTAAGACAGGTCCTACTGTTGTGTTTATTTCAGCCCCGGAAACAATGGATAAATGCTTCACTGGGAGACTGTCATCATACACCAGCCATGGTAAGTTTGTGTAAAGGGCATTGTTTTTCTTTATGACATAGTTTTGATTTTTGATGTAAACAATGAAAATAAAGTACATGTATAAGTCACTGAATGAAGTTTTGTAATAGAACCCAAATAAGGGGACCTTTGATCTTGAAGGAAATTTAAAAAAATGAGTTCTATATAGTTCCATAAGCATACAGAGTAGACACTGATCAGATATATTTATCTGATCTGGGTCTACTCTTTTTGCAAAGGCACCAGGCAGTGTCTCTTTGACGTAAATGGTTAAGTGTTAGTACATGTAATATCATATATACACCCAAAAATAATCAAATATTAAACTAAAAAATCATGTCACTCTCATTTGACAAACGCACGCTCAATGTGTTTTATATAATGACAAACTATGGTGTTATAAAACGATAAAGGGTATGAACTGTGTTAGAAGAATTGTGATGCTGATAGCATCTACATGACTGCAGATAGGAAGCGTATTTAGATTTTCTTTCAATTTCTCCACCGAACCCTTACCTTACTGCAATTCGTTAGAATCGCCTCTTCGATAGGTGTTTGGCCAAGAAATACAACAGAATCTGTCTAGAGAGGCAATAAAAAAAGAGTTCTAATTATGGGTCTGTGATACAGGTGGTTGCTTAATGCAGGGCAAAAGTAATGCTCCTACATGAGCTTTCTGCATTACTGTTGCTCTGCATTAACCCATTCCCTCATATTGACGACTTTTGACGACTCTGTAAAAATCACTTTGTGAAACCATTGTGATCAATAGAGCATTTGCTCCTATAGGAGCAAATGCTTTATTTATCACAATGGTTTCAAACTACAAAATTCTAAAATTTTCCTTTTCTATGGATTTATTCAAAGAGGTTTTATCTAAAAATAGCCTATGAGGTAATGGGTTAATCAACCATATTCTTTTCAACAGTCCTCTGTTCAATAAATGGACAGGTTCTACTGTAATAACTTTTGATATAACGGTACGCATTTTATATACAATCCTGCATGATCTACAAGTATGACGTTATAAGTGTACGTATGAACACAATTTGGAGATATCATGAACGTCTTCAGAAGTAGGTCATTGTACATAATTATTCTTATTACCCGAGGTTTTCGGACACCAAATCTCACATCTACACCGTTTTGCAAAGCTGAATCATTCAATTTGGCACCGTTTTGATAACTTTAAATTAGTCTGACAAGACTGACATGGTTGCAAAATGTGTAGACCCTGATCAAACTGTTTATTGAGGAGCAGTTTGATGATCCGTGTCTGCAATATTGGCCTAAACGAGTCTGTCTGAATTTTGTGGTAATTTTGGTATGCCAACGATTTATGAACGGTGGAATTCCAAACTGGTAGAGTGTACGGTTAATGTTGTTTTGTGGGGTCATGTATAGCCAGCCTGGATTCCGGTCAGGGTACATTGTTATCTGTTTCACTTAAAAAAAGAACCAACCTCCAAACCAAACCACTTCTCCACAACGCACCCGTGTAATACATGTATACAGCAGAATCCCTCTAAACTGGAAGTTTATGACAGAACAACTGAGATCTTTGTAGGTAAGTGACTGCTTAATGCAGGGTGAAAGTCATGTTTTTGGAGCTTTCTGCATGACTTTCCACCTGCATTAAACTGCCACATGCCTGAAAGACCGGTTTTAATATTAATTTTGACGTCCGGTTTAGAGGGGTTTTATTGTATATGGTCCAAGCATGCTCTGTCCTTGTCAGATCGACCAAATCATAGTTTTGTTGGGAACAAGAGTGTAAGGCAGTGAATTAAACCAGTGGCCAGTCATGTTAATTCCCGTGGTTCCAGAACATATTCACACAAACTATTCGATACTGGCAAATAATACACACAGTGTATATAAACAACTCTTGTATCAGGTTAAGGGCAGAAGATGATAGCCCATATAATATGTGTGCGAACGATTTGTCCCAGCGCGCCAGAATACGATGAAGAAACAACGTCCTTTTCCAGCGATGGGCCACACAATGCACCACATTATAAAATGTTGACTCATATAGTTAACTTATTGCTGGAAACAGCTTCCAGTACATGCTATGTGGCTATCCATTTCTGATTCGCGATTTACAAAACCCGGAACCAAAATGAGCCATACTATTGCTACATACTCTAAAACGTTGTTTCCGTACACGACACATTTCTTCTCTGTTCATGTAAAGTAACGCCTCAGCAACGATCACAAATTCAAATGAGCTAGGACAGGTGGTAGTGTAATCCTTTCAACGCTGAATTTTCAAATGGACTATTCCAAAATTCAAACTGGTCAAGCTTACCATGAACATTCAGGGATTTATTCTTGTGTGGCATGACAAATTTAAACAGGCCACGCTTACCATGGATATTCAGGGGGTTATTGTTAATGAAAAGTGTAACGAAGCCAAACAGTGCAGTTCCTGATGAGAGGTCTCCTCCAAGAGCCCTTTCATCTTGGTCTATACTGTTTGCAAAGACATTAGTGACTCGTTTCCCGCGCTGAAAGGGTTAATGCAGGACGAAAATTACGCAGAAAGCTCCTTACTTTCTGCATTACTTTCATCATGTATTAAGCAACCACCTGCTTTTACAGACCCCCATTCTATATCATTACGTGGTCGCTTTAGAGAGGTTCTACTTATTTTGAAACAATTATTTCAACACCAGAGCATGGCTCCTTTCCGTGACGTCACGAATTCATGCTTGTGTCTCCTCTATGTCCTTTTCGGGAGAGTGCTCCGTGGGGACCTGGGCGCGTGTCGGGGTTTTACCGAAACACTGAAACAGGAAGTCTTCCATTGAGTTGTACAGGTGCTGTCTCGTGTTGCCACCGTTCAGTCCATGCTGCTGATCTGTGTATATCTGAAACAGGGAGAAGATTATCCAAATGACGTAAGAACAGTTTAATTGTGTAGCCTAACCCTGAAATGTTTAAATTTCAACGCGAAATGATGCATGGAGGCAGCTTAGTTTAGTTAACTGTTCGACGACGGACGACAATGTTTTGTTGCAGAACAAAACGTACAAGTATCGATGAAAACGTTTTTTTTTTGTATTACATGGTCATTTTTACGTTTTCATAATGATGATTGGACATAACAACCAAGTTTTATGATGTTACTGAAAACATGCCTTTATTTTGAACAATGAACGCATACTTTCAATAATACCATTAAACTTGGTACATGTATTTGTTATGTTCATCCATTTCTATGAAGATTGTCATTTTGAATATACCGAAAAATGTCCCCGTGATACAAAATAAAACGTTCTCATCGATACTTAAACTGTTTGTTCTACAAATATTATCAGCCTTGGTTGAACCGTTAACGAAAATAAAACGCGAGCCGAATAAATACTAATACATTGCCGAAAAGCATAGCAAACACTTGAAAGTTGTGTCTTCTTCGGCGTTTATTCGACTGGTTTCTTCACGATATATTTCTTTTAAGGGTATAAACAAATGATTTATGTAACTGTAAGGCATTTTTAAGACACGTTGCAAGTAGAGACTACCACTTCAAGCAATCGTATGCTTTTAACCCATTCCCTCATAGGCTACTTTTAGATCCAACCACTTTGAATAAACCTACCGAAAAGGAGCATTAACTAGAGAAAAGGACACTTTTAAAATTCTGTAGTTTGAAACCATTGTGATAAATAGAGCATTTGCTCCTATAGGAGCAAATGCTCTATTTATCACAATGGTTTCAACAAGTGACTTTTGCAGAGGCGTCAAAAGGCGTCACTATGAGGGAATGGGCTAAGGACACAAGTACGCATTTTAGTGAGAGGTTCTACTGTATGTATAGATTTACCAAACATTAGCGAAAATAATATTAATGCCTACTAGACAAAAGTTCACATAGCTGAGTGAGTTGGCACATCTCACTGTGTACCAAATAACTCGCTACTGTTTCCAGTTTTCATTTACAGATGAACCTGTCCTAAACGGTCATCAAAAAAGAGGTCTTATTATGGGTATGTAAGGCAGATGGTAGCTTAATGCAGGTCAAAAGTAATGCAGAAAAATCCTATAACGAATAAGCAAATAAAATAAGCAAATCTCTGGTTTAAAATTCCTATGTTCAATAAAAGAATGGCCCCTTAATACAGGTTCTACTGTAGTGCGAAAATCATAGCCATTCGGAGATCTCGTGTTTCTGTAAGGACGACTGGCCATCTCTGTTCAACCATTTATCTCATGATTATTCATACAAAAATTCACGAATATTCATTAAAATGAATTTTCGTAATGACCAATGAACTAAGGAAGTTTGGACAATGCAGAAACGGTAGAATAAGATATATAATATATAGTAAGCAAACGGAACAGACCCTGATTCTACAGGGGCCGTCTGATCTGGGTCTGCTCTGTTTGTAAAAACGTGAATAGGCGCATCTATCAGGTAAAAGGCTAAACTAACTATTCGAAACATTGCCTCTAAAAAGGAAAAAGCAAAGCCACCTGCTATTATGTAATCATTGGCAAACAGAGTAGACCCAGATCATACGTCTCCTATAGGAGCCGCCTGATCAGAGTCTGCTCGGTTTGTTAGTGGCATTTGATGGATTTGTTTCTATACTTTCTAAAATGGCTACAGTTTTTTCATGTCATATTTCATTATAACTATATTGTCCATGATTATTCAGAAGGTATTAAAATTTGGAATAAACAGGGAAATAGGTTACGCCACATTGTGACGCTGTTTCACTTTAATATGCACTGCGTATTCACCATATACTCCTGAATATTCATAGAATAAATAGTGACATTATGGATATTAAATATCTGAAATGTTGTAATGACGTATAGGCACAAGTAGTTTTGGTCAATTGTAGAAACAAATCTACATAAATATATTTTTATTAGCGAACAGAGCAGACTGATCAGACAGCTTCTACAGGGTAATCGGTAGAATTATATCTATACTATTTCTTAAGCAAAAAGAGCAGACCCTGATCAGACGGCTCCTACAGGAGCCGTCTGGTCAGGGTCTACTCTGTTTGCAAAGGCGTTATGCAGTCGTATCTATGCAGCAAACGGTTAACATGGTTAGCCTTGGAAAAGAACCGAACTCTACGTGACATGAAACAAGGATGACATCGTCATTGGGTAACGGCTAAAGTTTCAAATGCGTCCGTGCCTCAGTAATAAACTATTTATATTTAACTGTTAGCCTGCTGAGCAAAACCTCGTCCTCAGAAACTGTCGTCTACATCACTATTTAATATTTGATTTGTCTGATATTTCTTATTATAAATACGACCAGGATGTCAGTTGGTTTAAATTCCCCATGGGACACCGTGTTACTCGGTATCTCAAGGCGCCGAGTTCATCGCCATCATCTTAGGATCCTGACTGGTTGCAAAGGTGTTCCATATTCAGACTGGTACATGCTCAAGGTGACCGCTATATGCAGATGGTCAGATAAAATGCTTCCACGAATCAGGTCCATTTCTAATTCAAGTCAAGTTTACGGCAGTTGGACGGCCATCACTGGATAAGGAGGTAATGTTCCAATTTACTATATTCTCTACAATTGTATACTGTTTTAACCCTTTCCACCTCATATTTATAAACGCATTTTGACGCATTTGCAAACAGAGCAGATCCAGATTAGACGGCTCCGACAGCAGTCGACTGGTTAGGGTCTGCTTTGTTTGCTTATATAATTATAACAGATCGGACATTACAGTTTCTACTAATGACAAAAACTTCATATGTACATATGCCGTTATTAAAGCTAAGCTAATCAATATGCATGATATCATACCTGCGTTCAGTAATCAAAGATCCAGTCAGAGCTGTAGACAAAAGGTGCATATAGGAAATCCAAGTAAAAATGTATTTCGTTTTAAATAAAAATTCTCTACCAAACTCTATCTTGCTGCTACTTATTAGAATCGCCTCTCTGAGGGTTCGCTGTTTGCCTCTCTGAGGGTCCGCTGTTTGCCTCTCTGAGGGTCTGCTGTTTGCCTCTCTGAGGGTCTGCTGTTTGCCTCTCTGAGGATCTGCTGTTTGCCTCTCTGAGGGTCCGCTGTTTGCCTCTCTGAGGGTCCGCTGTTTGCCTCTCTGAGGGTCTGCTGTTTGCCTCTCTGGGGGTCTGCTGTTTGCCTCTCTGAGGGTCTGCTGTTTGCCTCTCTGAGGGTCCGCTGTTTGCCTCTCTGAGGGTCTGCTGTTTGCCTCTCTGAGGGTCTGCTGTTTGCCTCTCTGAGGGTCTGCTGTTTGCCTCTCTGAGGGTCTGCTGTTTGCCTCTCCTCTCTGAGGGGCTGCTGTTTGCCTCTCTGAGGGTCTGCTGTTTGCCTCTCTGATGGTCTGCTGTTTGCCTCCCTGAGGGTCTGCTGTTTGCCTCTCTGAGGGTCTGCTGTTTGCCTCTCTGAGGGTCTGCTGCTTGCCTCTCTGAGGGTCCGCTGTTTGCCTCTCTGAGGGTCTGCTGTTTGCCTCTCTGAGGGTCCGCTGTTTGCCTCTCTGAGGGTCTGCTGTTTGCCTCTCTGAGGGTCTGCTGCTTGCCTCTCTGATATGAGGCGATTCTAATGAGTAGCAGCAAGATTATTAGAAAGGGGTTTGGCTGAGAAATAAGATATTTTAATAGATCAGGTTCCATGCTTATAAAACTTTTTAGTTGAGTCTGAATTCGTTCTCAAGTTTTTGATTGGTCAGATTTGAGCCTTTGGCTCAAATCTGACCAATCAAAAGCTTGAGAACAAACATGTATTTTATCTACAGGCCTGCCATTATGATCCCAAATGTTTTGACATAACGGTCGCGGTATTTTGTAGATAAAAAATGAAAATAGTTTGTTGTTCTATAATGATGGATACAATAGTATATAAACATGTCAAACTGTTCAGTACGCTCAAAACTATATCCCCAATACAAATGATAAGACTGGTTCGGTAGTAAATAGAGTTTCACCAAATAGTTAACCGTATTTGAAACAGCTTGGATCCAGATGAGAAACTGTAGAAATATATCAATGCTATTTCATAAGCTTGCAAATATGGTAGACCTTAATCAGATGGATCCTAACAGGTCTAATCTTGGTCTACTATGTCTGCATAGATGGCAAAATGTCTCTCTCTTCAATAAAAATGCTCAACACTTTAGAATTGGTTCAAGTTTACTTCTTTCGATTTGATCAAGCTTTTGAGAAACTACTGACCGAGTGTCAAACTGATTGGATCCTTATGAGACATAGATGATCTGTTGCGAGTTGTCCTTTAACTCATTTGCTCCCGGTGGATTCTTCCATGTTTATATAATGGATTAGTCCATTTTTTATCTAAGGGGTGCCTGGCCTAAATTTTTAATTTCTTTTTGTTTTATATTGAAATTCATATCAGTAAACACTTCAACTAAATAGTGTAGACTCTGATCAGACGCCGCATTATGCGGCGTCTGATCAGTCTACACTGTTTGCCTACGTCACATATATGGGATCGTGAGAGTAAATGGGTTAAGATCACCTGTTCCTAAGAGAGCCTTTGGCGAGCTTAATAACATTTTCTTTGTGAGTTTAGGAACATGTGATCTTAAAAGACAACGAGCATCAGATTCTTTTTCTCACATAACCAAAACACTGTAGATCTAGATCTATTTCCGCCTTTTTTACAACAGGTGAACATCGTTTTCCCACGTTTGACGTCATATATGACGTATGACGTGTATGTAAAAATCTTGTTACTCGGTATCTCATCTGGATCCAAACTATTTGTAAATGAGAGTCAGGTCGCGGGATAAGAATTCAAAAGTTAGTTTAATATAATGAGATCCTATTTAATATAAATTAAGTTGAGATCCTATTTAATAGAAATTAAGTTAACTTTATCTGACATGTAAAGAGGAACAGCCGCAAGTGCAAGCTGGTCAAAAGTAATGCAGATAGCTCACATAGGAGATTTCTGTATAACTTTTGCCCAGCATTAAGCCTCCTTTTTAAGACTCCTAAGATCAATAAATGAATGGCCGCTTAGGATGATTGGTTCTACTGTATATTTTCTCGCTGCCAGTTTCGATCCGCATGAGACGTCAAGTCAGTGTTTCATCAGGATCCAAACTGTTTTTTTATAACTGTGATTTTAGTTTTTTTTTAAAAGAAAATGTAGAAAACTATTATTAACCCATTCCCTCATATTGACGCCTTTTGACGCTTCTTTAAACGTCACTTGTTGAAACCATTGGGATAAATAGAGCATTTGCTCCTATAGGAGCAAATGCTCTATTTATCACAATGGTTTCAAAACTACACAATTCTAAAAAAACATTTTTTTCTCTAGTAAATGCTCATTTTCGGTAGATTTATTCAAAGAGTTTGATTCTAATAATAGCTTATGAGGGAATGTGTTAAAACATGAAATCTGCAGCAGACGACACATATTGCAGACGACAATATGTGGTAGTGAAATAGTTATAAGCGACGTATGTATATTGAATTCAATTTTGTATTCAAAACACGCACGGCGTGTTCTATATGAATCTAATATTATAAATGGAATACCATTGACACTCAAGTGCATTACACAAAAAACATGTAAACATGAAGATCCAGCTTTATTAATTTCATACTGGAATTGCTGATTTCGATTAATAAAAATAAGTCCAAATGAGGTGTCTTCAAAGAATACTGTTTAACCCTTTCGCTGCCAATGCCGGATCTGTGATTACCTATGCAAACAGTTTGGATCCAGATCAAACGCCGAGTAACTCGGCGTCTCATCAGGATCCAAACTGTTTGTTACTGTTACTATGTTTTTTAAACAAAAATGAAGAAAATCAAAACAATGAAAATTTGTAGCAGACGACAAAGTTAGCAGACGACAGAGTTTGGCAGCGAAAGGGTTAAAGTGATAGTCCCTACTTTCAAAGTGTTTTATAAATGCCTAACAATTACACAGATCATTCGTTTATATGCTGACAAGAAGTATATCGCAAGAAAACCCGCCGACTAAACGACGATTTTGTACTACATGGGAATTTTTCGATTTTTCAAATTGACAATCTTCATAATAATATTTGAACATAACAAATACCAAGTTTTATGATATTATGCGTTTATTGTAGGGACCCCCCCCCCTTCAACCAAGGCCGATAATATTTTGTTGTAGAATAAAAATTATAATTATCGATGAAAACGGTTTAGTTTGTACCACAGGGGCATTTTTCGAATTTTTTTTCGAATTGACAATCTTCATAATAATAATTGAACATAACAAATACCAAGTTTTATGATATTATCGGCAATATGTGTTTATTGTAGGGACTTCCCCTTTAACCCATTACATGATAGATACGCATTTGTAAACAGCGTAGACCCAGATCAGATGAGTCATGTTTACTTATTGAAATATACAGACGTGATTATAGTTTCTGCAAAATCCAAATAACAGCCCATGTGTTGATATACCATTATAGAATTTTTCTAATAAATATTCATGACGTCATTATTTCTTACATGACTATTCATGAAATAAAGGGTTAAACCAGTTGTTACGTTTCACGTCTACCCTTTCCCTATTCTATGTTTATTTCAAATTTCAATACCCCCTGAATATTCATGGACAAAATAGTTATACCGAAATGTGGGAGGTGGAACAGTGTAGTCAATTTAAAAAGTAAAGAAACATATCTATCAAACAGAGTAGACCCTGATCAGACGGCTCCTATAGGAGCCGTCTGATCTGGGTCTACCCTGTTTGCAAATTCGTGAAAAAGCGTTTGATCTGGGTCTACCCTGTTTGCAAATGCGTGAAAAAGCATTTATACGTATGTACCTCTAATACTCCTTAACCCTTTACCTGTTTAATAGTCATGTAATATAAACTGACATCATGAATAGTTGACCAATACTGTAGTATTAGATCCATATCATGTCATAATCAAGCAGAACAGATCCTGATCAGACGGCTCCTATAGGAACCCTCTGATCTGGATCTACTCTGTTTGAGGCGAGAAAAAGCGTATATATGAAGGAAAGGGTTAATGAATAATTCAGGTATAATTCTAAACGTAGGTGATAGTTTAATAAATGTTAAACAGGTATCTCCTATATTTCTGCTGGACTTTCATTCGCCATTAGCACTTATCTCGCTGGTGTGTGCAAACAGCTTGGATCCAAATGAGCCGCCGAGTAACTCGGCGTCTCATTAGGATCCACGCTGTACGACACACGCCAAATAGCTTCACAAAAGACTAATTGAATCGAAAGTATATATAAGGCGTCTCTAATAGGTATTTGGTTGAAATTAAAATCATTCCAAATTTCCAATGGCTACTTTACTTTCCAAATAATGATAACCAAATTAACTTATACAAAATTACTTATTATCAGCAATCAGACAGAATTTCATCTAAACACTAGTAAAAAGGCCTCAAGTGAAAGACGATCTTTAAAGTATTTTAGCAAACTGCATGTACCGTGACTAAACACCGTGTCCGACCCACACCGCCTGATCATGTTGCCTATACTTTTTGAAAGGTATGCAAAATGCATCCGTTTATGATATGACTAACAATAAATACCATGATTAGTGCCACGCCGTGCACATAACCCACTTTGTGGTACGGTTCATATCGTTTGTCTGGTACAGGTAAAATTAGATCTTATGGCACGCCTTTTATTATCAATGTTTACAAACACTACAGGTATAAACACTGTATAATGCCCAGGTGGCCGCTATAATAGTTTGGTTCGAATCTGTTTTGTTTTTATTGTTTTATATTTGGAATGGGTAGTTTTGTTTTTTCATCTTTTGATGGGCGTATACATTTTTTTGTTTTTATTTTTTTTGTTTTTCTCTAGACCACCGTTACAGGTATGTCTTGTTTACATTTTAAGTAGGTTATGTTGGTGTGCCATAAGATCTAATTTGGACTGTACACTTTACTTATTAGCCTATATGTATTGTATCAACAATGTTGACTTTTAGAATGTTGCGATATCGTTTGATTCAAAGTGCTTTAACCCTTTCCTTCTTATAAACACATTTTCATGCATTTGCAAACAGAGTAGAACCAGACCAGACGGCTCCTATAGGAGCCGTCCGATCCTGCTCCGATCAGGATCTGCTCTGTTTGCTAATGGAGTTTGATAGATCTGTTTCTTTAGTTCTAAAGTGGCTATAATGTTAAACCTTCCATATTTTATTATTCCTAATCACCACGAATATCCAGTAGGTATTGAACACTGGACTACAAATAGACCAGGGAATGGGTTAACACTGTTTAACCCTTTCCCTCATATAAACGTGTTTTCACGCATCTGCAAACAGAGTAGACCCAGATCAGACGGCTCCTAGAGGAGCCGTCTGATCAGGGTCTACTCTGTTTGTTAATAGAATTTCAAAGATTTGTGTCTTTACTTTTTAAAATGGCTACAATGCTCCATGTTCCATATTTCATTATAACCTTTTTGCCTATGACTATTCAGTAGATATTCAAATTAGTAATAAACACAGAACAGGGAAATGGTTAAGATAAACTCGTCCACATTTAAATTTTGAGCTCACCCGCTAATCATGAGAAGGGTCCCGCAAAATAAATATATAGTAAAATCCCTCTTATGCGACAACAAAGAGGATGTTTACGTGTGGGTCTTAAATGGATGCGATAGTTTTTTGCAGGACTGCATAACGTCGCCCTGCATTAACCCTTTCGGTGCCAGCATTGTCGTCTGCTGGGCATAGTTTCGTTTATTTTTAGTGCAAGTGTGTGCACTTCTTCCATTTTCTTTATAAAACAGTAAACAGAGTGTCAAATAGTTTGGGTCCTAATGAGACGCCCAGATACTCGGCGTCTCATCTGGATCCAAACTGTTTGCATGTGATATCATAAACCCGTCACTGTGGCACGGAAGGGGTTATGTACAGAACAGAACATATAGTTTTATTCATCTCAGTTACAGAAGTAAAACATGAGGTATGCAATACTATTTTCATCTAAATACAAAGCTTTCGATAGCAACAATCATTTGACAGACATATACATGTACATGTGTATATATATACATGTAGTAAACATATTTGGCAATGCTCGTTTTAATCCAAGAGATAAGTAATATAGTTCATGGTCAAAGCTTGACTTAGTTCAATAATCTTAGACTCATCCAATCTATACTTTAGAGTGTGTTCCTGTGCCTGTCAAAGGGGGGGGGGGTCTTACATATATCATAGCGCATCATTTAATTTATAAAGTAAAAATGACAAAGTATACGAAAAAAGCAAAAACATACGTATAGTATAGTCTGTCAATTTGCCTACTAGCAATAACTTTGGTTTAGTAGAATATTTGTAGTTGGAAAAACATATTCTCTCAAAAGATGGTGTATCATATACGTTGCTAGCAATAGCTTTGTTTCAGTAAAATATTGATCGTTGGAAAATTTCGTCACTCAAAACTAAAATGTGCTTGATTTATGCTACAAATATTTAAAATATAACGTAAATAGTGTACTCCGCGAGTGCACTTTCATATAAGTACAGTTTACATATAGTAAAAATTGTACCGTAAGATACATGCACGATTTGCACGAAGAAAGTAGTCCGTTTTCCTTACGAATGAAATTGAAAATTTTACTATTGAGTACCTGACTGGTTGCCGTCAAAAACGACTGTGACTGCGTAAACAAGTGAAATTACAAACTCGGTACAATAGGGGCATTTTCCAAATATAAATGTGATTAAACTATAAACCTGCGGTTCGTTATTCGTTTTGTTGGATATATATAACGATTCGGACTTAACGGACAGGTTAGTTACTTACAGGGTACATAAATATAGCTTTCATAAAAAAGTACAATATTTGAAGGGTGTGAAAAGGAGCATTTGTGCTTTATAATTCTTATATACTCATTTTTAAATTGCCTATTTGCCATAATGTCTGTATATTAAGCAAGAAAGTAGTTCTTGATTTGTATTAAGTAAGTTGTAAGTAACAATTCGGCTGTGAATTTTGAATTACTAAACAAGAGGTGAATATAATATTTAAAGAGGTTTGAGTACTTGCATATTTCGATTTGATAAGAGTCCCTCAAAACAATACACATTGTCTGACATATTACATAGTTGTGATAACTGTTGCCTTCCATCATCGAAGAAACTGCATTTTAAAACATAATGCTGTTCTGAACCGATAAGTCCAGAGATGCAGAGCCTGTGTTATCAAGGTACGCCGTCCCACCCAACGGATTGTCTCAATTGGTAGGCGGTGATTTCAAGTTCTAAATTTAAATAACGTTAAGTAGTGTTCCTTCGGAAGGATCTTAAAAAATCTTCAAATTCAAATGACTTCTTAAATGACGCATATATTTTACCCTTATCTGACAACTGTAATTGACTACTCCAATACTGCTTGTATTGATCTTGCAGTATTTTCTTAACCATTTTATGAGTACTCTTGTTAACAAGCTGTTGTTGGCACATCCATATATCCAGTCTACATATAGTTTCTAATATCAATCTCGCCCATTTGAAAGTGTTTCCTGGCTGCTTTGCCATGTTTTTATATATTTTAAAAGAGAGCTTATTCTCATTTCCTAGTAAAAGTCCAGAGTTTTTACAGTTGTGGGAACGATGCTTAGCAAAAATACATAATTGTCTATATCTACTATGTCAGTATCGTTCAAGTGCGTTTCAACAACACAGAAAAGGTCACAGTTATTCACGAATTCAATAAAATCGGGAAAGTTAATTCTTTTCTTTAGGCCATTAACATTTAACGAAAGAAACTTCACATTCACAGAATCACGAGAGGGAAAATTCCCCCGTTTGTCCAAGCCTGAACTATTAGCACTTTGGCTGTCTCATGGTCTCAGGAACTGTTATCCACGAGACCCACCGTGTTCACTGTAAGTGGCGCTAACTTGGGCGTCACTATTCCCTGGGGGAAACCCAACGTCGATCCCGGTTAGGAAACACAGAAAGCCAATATCGTGACGATACAGAGCTACCCGACCGACTTACAGTACGGCTACGCCCTTGCGCGTTTGCCTCGTTTCGAACCGAGTGACCATGAGCGTGGGAACTCCAATGCTTTCAAAGACATCTATGTTAATTCATTAAGTTGTCGCTTTAGAGGGGTTTACTGTATGCTCGTGCAAACAGTATGGATCCAGATGAGATGCCGCATAATGCGGCGTCTCATCAGAATCCAAACCGTTTGACACTTTGACAATATTGTTTTGCAAATAAATGAGAGATATTTCATTTCAAGAATTGAAGCAAACGACAATTGTACAGACGACAATTGTAGCAGACGAAAAATAGCATAGCTTACAAGTAGTTAACCCTTTCTCTATTCTTTGTTTATTCCAAATTTCATTACCAACTGAATATTCATGGACAAAATAGTTATACTGAAATATGGAAGGTGGAACATTGTAGCCATTTTAGAAAGGAAAGAAACACATGTTTCAAATTCCACTAGCAAACAGAGCATACCCTGATCAGACGGCTCCTATAGGAGCCGTCTGATCTGGGTCTACTCTGTTTGCAAATGCGTGAAAACACGTTTATATGAGGGAAAGGGTTAAGCAACTTGTTATCTGTCTATGTGTGCGTCAGTAAGTTTTGATTGTTTCAGAAACGATACAAAGGACTATCTGGCCAAGTCGATGTTCAAGCCAATGGTTACAAGATGAAGGAGGTAGCTGCATCGGTCATATTACTGGCATTGGTATATTCGTATTTCCAAGAAAGTCCACAACCAACTGTCAATGTAACGGAAGTACTGAAAGATTCGTATGATTACATCATAGTAGGAGCTGGTTCGGCTGGGTCCGTGCTTGCCGCCCGACTGTCGGAAAACAAAGATGTAACAGTACTTCTTCTTGAAGCCGGGGGTCACCATTATGAAATGGATGTGTCTCATATACCAGGTTTATGGTCTAAGATGCTTCACACGAATTATGACTGGGAATATTACACGGAACCGCAGGCCAATGCTTGTCTTGGACAAAATAATAGACAAGCGTACTGGCCACGCGGAAAAACACTGGGTGGTTCCAGCGTTATTAATTTGCTTCAGTACACACGCGGTAGCAGGCTCGATTTTGAAAAATGGGAAAAAATGGGATGCTCTGGATGGAATTACGAAGACGTTCTTCCATACTTTAAAAAGTCCGAGGATATTCTCATTCCGGAACTATCAGACTCGGAGTACCACGGAAAGGGTGGACCTATGGGTGTGAGCGACGGGAGAGTAACGGATTTACATGATATGTATATCAAAGCGGGCCAAGAGATGGGCTACAGTACCACACCTGACTATAACGGTGAACAGCAAGCCGGTTTCAGTCCGTACCAGCTTCACGTCCGAGATGGCATCAGATGCAGCACTAGCAAATTCTATCTAGATCCAGCTCTGTCAAGACCTAATCTGCACGTAGCTACCAGAAGTTTCGTAACCAAGATCGGAATCAAGAAAAAGCAGGCTAATGGTGTGTTCGTCATCCGCAACAACAGAAAATACTTTATTAAGGCCGAGAAAGAAGTCATAGTTTCAGCAGGTTCTATCAACTCCCCTCAGTTGCTGATGTTGTCAGGTATTGGTCCAGGTAAACATCTTAAGGAGATAGGCATACCACTGGTTGCCGACCTCCCAGTGGGACAAAACCTCCAGGATCATCCCCGTGTACTTCTCTATACGTCCATTGAAAAGGCATTATCGGTGCCGCCTGGATCCAGAACGTCACTATGGAACAAAATGTTGTATAAACTGTACGGATCGGGCCCTCTCGGGAAAACCGTGGCCGAAGTGACGGCATTTTTACACACAGACGAGAAGAACCGTAACAAAACCTATACAGATTTACAAATGAATATATTTAGCGCAATTGGAGATAATAACAACGTAAATTATCAAGACAAATTGTATAAAGAACTAAACAGAAAGAAACAAAAGTATGGGTTTACCGCGGTTTTGATAATGAATCATATGAAGAGCACTGGAACTATAACTTTACGAAGCAACGATGCATATGATTATCCGATAATTGATCCTAAATATTTGTCCGAGAAATCAGATCTTGAAGATATTTTAAAGTCAATACGGATATGGGAAAAATTTATTAAAACACCAACTATACAGAGTCTTGGCCCGGATATAGAACATATGAAGGTATCCGCATGTAGAGAGCACGACTTCCGTTCCGATGCATTCTGGGAATGTTACGTCAAACATTTTATCACGACGACCTACCATCCATGTTGCACATGTAAAATGGGATCCAAAACGGATCCTACAACGGTAGTAGACTCGAACCTGCGTGTCAAAGGTGTGGACAATTTACGAGTAATCGACGCCTCTGTATTTCCCGAAGAAACGTCGGGTAATTTAAACGCACCAGTTATTATGGTGGCAGAAAAGGCAGCTGACATGATTCTGAATGAAAGTTAACAAGTCTTATTCTCGTATTCAGAAATATATAACAACAGTCTTGTTAATACGACTACTTAATAGAAGTCGAATTCTGGATTTTTAAAACAGGTGGATCTAATGAAGGACAAAGGTGAAACAGAAAGCTCCCATAGGAGTTTTCTGTATCATTTTAGCTCTGAATTAAGAAACAACTTCTTTTCAATAAATCAAGTACTTGCTTTAGTCAGACATGTCTGTACACAGCGGTAATGGCGAAAACATAACGTTAATTGCATTCATTGCTTCAGAATATTTAACAACTGTAAATTTGAAAATCGTTGGATTTTCTTCTTTATTTTAGAAATAATACCATAATCCGAATATTTGAGTATATTGACCATTAACATACCGAGTCTTCAATTAAGTGTCTGCTTTTTGAAACACGATCACACCATTTAACCCATTACTCCATAAATACGCCTTTCTACGCCTTTGCAACCAGAGAAGACCAATATCAGTTTGATCAGGGTCTGCTCTGGTTGCTTATGACATGATATACGATTCACAGTTTCTACCATGGCCAAACATTCCCGTGTCCATTATAACTTCAGGATTCATGGCGTCATTATTTCTTACATGAATATTCACGGAGTAAAGGGTTAAAGAGGTCGCTGACCCCACTTAGCATGCTAAATATGGTGTCCATTGTTTTGTTTCTATCACGTGACTTTGATGAGCAATTATCTTCACATTTGGCTAGAGCTGGAGATGTACAACTTTTGTGATCATTTACGTATGCAAAAACAGAGCGCATGCATATTGGTGAAGTGTTACTATACATTCTGTAACGGCGACAAACATTGTAATAATCTTGCATTTGTATAAAAGATTCCTCTACCGTTTGATTTTGTATATTTTGTCTATGAGTTCTATTCACAATACAGCATTCTGTTGTGAATTTTGACGAGATGCCTGATTAACCATTCTCTCTTTTAAACCGTGTGCACACCTTTGCAAACAGAGAAGACCCTGATCAGATGACTCATGTATGAGCCGTTTGATCAGGGTCTGCATTGTTTGGTTATAATATAATAAAGATCTGATTCTTCAGTTTCTTGTAAGCTTTTCTTGTAAAGAGTGCTATTAAAAATGTGGATATTTAATATTAGTACGGTAAATAGTTCTTACATAAACTTTAACCCATTCCTCATAGGCTATTTTTAGCCTATTTGAATAAATATACCCAAAAGGTGTATTTAATAGAGAAAAGGAACATGTTAGAATGTTAGAATCGTGTAGGATTGAAACCATTGTGATAAAAAAGCATTTGCTCCTATGGAGCAAATGCTCTATTTATCACAATGATTTCAAGAATTGACTATTACAGAGGCGTAGAAAGGCGTATTTATTGAGGAAAGGGATAAACGGGGTTAACACTTTACTGCAGGAATATCCAGGCAACAGATAATGACATCAGGAATATTAATTCACTGAATTTTTAAAATGTTTCTATGAACAGAATATGTTTTATTATGACAGAAACTGTAGAAGCAGACCTATAACATATCATAAGCAAACAGAGCAGACCCTGGTCAGATGGCTCCTATAGGATCCATCTGATCTGGGTCTAATCCGTTTGCAAATGAGTATTTATGGAGTAATAGGTAGAGGCTAACTGAACTTGATCTGGAAAAGACCAAGGTCTTGGGTTAAATCGCGCCAATTGAGTACTACTAGTCAACACTTACGATAAACAACTAGCTGAGTTGAAAACATTCTTACCTGAGTTCGGAAATAAACATTTTGTTCTGTTAAAGCCTTTATCAGCTGAGCAGAGTTCTGGAAATGGACATTATCTGAAAAATAAATATAATTTAAAAATTACATTTAAAAGCAAAAATAAAAGTTCATCATTTTAATTAAACTGGTAGTCTCTACTTGCAAAATGTAAAAATGCTTAACAATTACATAAATCATTTGTTTATATGCTGAAAAGAAGAATATCGCAAGAAAACGTTTATGTGTTTGATATCGAAGATCCGATGTTATTCGGCAATGTGTTAGTGTTTATTCGGGTTGCGTTTTAGTTTCGTTAACTGTTCGAAAAGAGCGATAACATTTAGAACAAAAATCATCATTATCGATGAAAACGGTTTAGTTTAAACATATTTTATTTCCACATTAGAGGAAATTGGGTCGGGTCACAAGTTCTTACAACATTGGAGTTGATCCTCCCCATATAAAGCATTTATATATACATGTAATGGCAAACAAAATATGAAATTTAATACAATTGTCTGTGAAAGATAGAAAGAGTGGGAGAGAGTTATAAATAAGACATCTTACCATACTTTTAGAAAAAGTATAATATTAAAAACGGTTTATTTTGTATCACAGACATTTTTCCATCTTATCTCCATAATAAAGATTGAACATAACACATATCAAGTTTTATGGTGTTCTTGAAAATATGCATTTATTGTAGGAACTTCCACTTTGTCTTTCTAATTTTTTCATTATATTTATTCCTAATTTTCAACTCAAAAGCAGTACACGATTGACAGTTTGGTTTAAGGTGGGCGAGCTGGCGAGCGAGACATACACTTTTTTTGTTTTTATATTAATGCATTCGTGTTTATGTTAAATTCGTGTAACTAAGTTTTTAGTAAGACATTTAGAAATACAGGAAAGGTCTCTCAGAAAAATGTAGAACAAAAAGCAGAACAAAAAATAAAAGTATCGATGAAATTGGTTTATTTGTATCACAGGAGCATTTTTCGATATAAGTTCAAATTGACATCTTCATAATAATGATTGAACATGATAAATACGAGGTGTATTGTAATCAGTTGTCGTCTGCTAGAATACTAAAGGTAGTTTTTATATTTTCTGGTCATAAATACAATCAGTCAAAGTTCATCAAGTTCATTGGGAACATTTTAACATAGGTACACTTTTACTCTTTCACTGTTGCATATTCATGTAAGAAACAAGTTGTGTTTGTGAAACACTTTGTCCCCTGATTTGACCTTGATGTATGACCTTGACCTTAATAACTCACCCTTAAAATGTTCGCCTCCATAAGTTGCACGTGCATGCCACGTTTGACGTATGTATGTGCAATTGCTACAAAATTATTGCCAACGTTAAAGTTGGGAACCAACCAACCAACAGACCAATAAACCAACAGACAGACAGAGCAAAAACAAAATATCCCCAGGGAGGGGGCGTAATAATTACACCATGCATATTTATTGGCTGATTTGTAGAAACTGTACATTCTGATTGATTATGATTTCATAAGCAAACACAGCAGAAACTGATCTGAAGGATCCTATAGGAGCCGTTAGATCTGGATCGGTATACCTTGTTTGCAAAGACGTGAAAACAAAACTCGTATGTATGAAGAAAAGGGTTAAGGACACTTTTGGGGTGCCTGTTGAGTACTGGAGATTAAAGAGATATGAACAAATACTATACATATCAGCACAGGGGCGTGTAATTTACTTGATATTAAAGAGATAGGAACAAATGACAATATACATACCATCCCCGGTTCCATGTACCAACATGAACTTTGACTTCTTAAAATTGGCTGCAAACCTCGATATATTAGCTTGCTGAAACGCAATAAGAAAGTTGTTAAAGAACCACTCCCCAACAAAAGATAACATAATTATGAGTCCCGGTAATTCTGTTTCAACAACAGTGTAAACCCAGACTAGCTATCACATCATAGACACAGCGTCTGGCCAGATCACGTGGTTATAAGATTCATTCTCATGTATCTAACTGGTACGATTTTGAGCTAAGCCCTACATTAACTTATTCTCTCCTTGACTATTTTTAGACCTAACCTCTTTGAATTAGTCTACCGAAAGGATCATTAACTATAGAAAAGGAGACATTTTCGAATTGTGTAGTTTTGAAACCATTAAGATAAATAGAGCAAAGCTTTATTTATCAGAACAGAACAGAACAGAACATATCTTTATTCAACGTGTACAAGCATGTACATTGTTGTTATAAATACATATACATAGCATATGTCACATAGGTCAAACGATTTTTCAGATTGACAGTATATTACAATTTCAATCAGTTTAGTTATGTGCAAAATCTTTACTTGAAAGGAAACTGACATTTACGTTGTGCATAAAGTGCTGACTATTCAGATTTGAGATGACTTACATGTAAGCATTTAAAAGTGCGTTTCTCCTGCAAAAGGAATACTTTATATATAGAGCCAATTTAACTAATTCCTGACGGTTTTGACTTTGTAGTAGCTGACAAAACTTTACAAAGCTTGGTTTAGCATAATAATACTTTTTTATATACTTCTTACGCAGGTCTGTGTACGAACTACATATAAGAACAAAATGAAACTCGTTTTCAATATCACGAGTTTCACAGTAGCTACAATATCTTTCATTTCTTGGAGTGTTATTTTTACCGTACCTCCCGGTTTCTATTTTTAATGAATGTGAAGACAGACGCAGTCTAGCAAGATAAAATCTAAGTTTATATGACAATGTATCTAAATATGCTTAAAATCCGAAACAGCTTTTATAATGTATATATGTTGCTAGTACACCGCTTCTATTGATATTCTCATCCCACCCTTGTATAAAACCACCCACTAATCTTTGTTTAAATATTTTGTGAAAGGATTTCGGGTTTACAATTATTGGATCCATCCAAACATCAGCAAAACCATTTGTTACTAGTAATGTTTTAACATTTGTAACCCAGTTTGATTCGCCATTCCAACACTCGGCTAATAAAGTATTGTATACAGTAGATAATATTACATTCCGTGTTGAAACTAGTTTCAACCAATATTGAATAATTCTACAGTAACGATTAATATACAAGGGATATCTACCCATTTAACCATATATACTGTATGTCGATGTACACCTCTTCACATGTAATAACCTTTTACAAAATTTTAGGTGTACTCGTTCTATTTGTTTAGATTTAGTATAACCCCATACTTCACAGCTATAATTCAAGATAGAACTAACAAATGCATCAAATAACTGACATGTAACACTACCTTTCAGATTCAAACCTTTAATATTGGTCATGAGTGCATTCAATGCTCTCAACCCTTTGCCTACTATAAACTCTTGATTTAAAACAAAGCTCCCAGTGTAATTGAAAACCGTCCCAAGGTAGTTAAAGTCACTAACTGTTTCCAAAATCTCATCCCCGTATGACCAATTTTCATTTTCCTTTAAACCACCCCTTTTTCTAAACACCATTACTTTTGTTTTCGAGCAATTTACTTCTAACCCCCAAGTTTCGCAGTATTCATTTAATTTATCTAATTTATATTGCAAGTCATGTGGCGAGGTACCAAAGACAACCATGTCATCGGCAAAAAGTAAAATTGCAAGCATAATATAATCTATACTTATTCCTATAAGATCTGGATCTTGAAGATTTAACTCTAAATCCTCAAGAAAAAGGGCAAACATTATGGGCGAGATTATCTCCCCCTGCATGAGTCCAATATAATTATCGTAGAACTCAGAATAAGTATTTCCTTTTCTAATACACGTCTTGACTTTATCGTACATATCCTTTAAAACACGTAAAATTTTACCGTTAAGACCCAACTTATATAGCTTGAACCACAAAGAATTTCTATTTATACTATCGAATGCTCTCTTTAAATCGACGAAAGCGCAGTACACACGTTTATTAGACCCTATCGTCTTCTGTACAATAGCGTGAAGAATAAACACCGCGTCTACAGTTGACCGACCCGATCTAAAGCCAAACTGTGCATCTGATATAATATTATTTTCCTCACACCATGCTGAAACCCTGTTATTTAATACCCCCTGTAAATATTTTAGCAAAGCAGCTAATCAATGTAATACCCCTGTAGTTGGAAGGGTTTTCACGATCACCCTTTTTATATAATGGAATAACTATGCCCTGGGTCCATGAATCTGGATAAAATCCAGAATTCAAAATGGCGTTAAATAAATCGCACAAGTGTGAAGCTATACTATCAATTGACTCAATGAAGTATGAGTTCAGTAGAACATCAACCCCAGCCGCTTTATCTGACTTAAGTTTTTTAACACAATGGTTTCAAAACTTACAGAGGCGCAAAAAGGCGTCAGTAGGAGGGAATAGGTTAAGCAACTACCTGTTTTTTAATACTCCTATTTTCAATAAATAAATGGTTGGCCGCTTAAGACAGACAACTTCTACTGTATTGCATAGTTGTCGCCAGTGTAATTAAGTTCAATATTATGAACAGAACACGACCAACAATAGTTACGGCATGCTTACAATGTCAACTCAATGCGATGTAAAGAATACAACACTCACTGACACGCCTCTCTTATATTGTCAGTTCAATATGTTGAACAGAATACGACTGGCACTGACATGCCACGCTTACAATGTCAGCTCAATATGATGAACATACACAACTCATACTGACACGTAACTAGTCCATTATATATAGTTGAATATCATGAATAGAATAGGACACCACACTGAAACACCATTCTTACATTGTATCCGTTTAGGTTATCGTTGTCTGTCGGTAAACCCATATACTTCTCCGTATAGAAGGAATCTGAAAAAAAAGAAAGTTGTCAATAGGTAAGAGCAGACCAACAGATAACGGTGCGTACTCAAATAGTAAAATCCTCATTTCTCCACCAAACCCTGTGTTGTGACCACTCTTTAGAATCGTCTCGAAGAGACGATTCTAAAGAGTGGTCACAACATAGGGTTCGGAAATAAAAAAAAGTTATTTTTGAAAATATTTTAATTTATTTTAACTCTGAATCTAAGAATATTCATTTAAGAGATAAGGTATGGACATCCATTAGTTGAATCTGAACAAGGCTATTGTTGACCATGGCAGAAACTTTACAGTCGGATTTATTATATTTCATAAGCAAACAGAGCAGACCCTGATCAGACAGTTCCTACAGGAGCTACCTGGTCTGGGCCTACTCTACTTGCAATTGTGTCAAAATGGGTCTATGGTAAAGTATTAAACAAACAAACATCAATGTGCAAGGACCATGAGAGATAGCACCTGTTAATGGTATCTCCGAATTTATCTTAAAACATCGCATTTATGTTACCATAACCAAATACACGCAAGAATAAAGCCGTGCTGCTTTTGGTAAAAAAAACCCACAACAACTCAAATATATGTGAACTAACGAGAAAGAGAACTCTCTATACAGTAAAACGGTACTAAATCCTAAACCGGCATTCTAGTAGAGAAGAGTTTAGATATATTCAGGCAGGTGGTTGCCTAAAGCGGAGTGAAAGTCATACAAAAAACGCCTAGAGGAGCTTTCTGTATGACTTTCTCCCTGCAATAAGCTGCCACCTGTCTCCAAGACCGATAAATTGAACGTCCCGTTTAGAGGGATTCTACTGCATATGCACATCAAGCAAAGCGGGCGAACAATGAGCACGAACATGTGTCAACCTTTGCAAATAGTTTTGATCCAGGTGAGACAGTCAGTTACTTATGGTCACGTGATCTGCATGTATAACCGTGATACAATGTGCAGTAAGCTCCGTCTAAAGCGATCACTTTAAAATTTGTCTCTGCGTAATACAGATTTGCATAATTTTTGCCCTGCATTAAGCTACCACCTGCCTTTAAAACAACCAAAATTAGAGCTCATTCGTAATAGAGTATTTTACTGTATATGCACATTATTGTACAGTAAAAATTCGATTATTCGAATTTTCTGTATAGAAGAATTTAGACCTTTTTAGGCAGGTGACTGCTTAATGCGTGGTGAAAGTCATACTTAAAGCTTCTAGAGGGGCTTTCTACATGACTTTCACCACGCATTAAGTTGGAACCTGTTTTAACCCTTTCCATGTTCTATGTTTATTCCAAATTTCAATACCTACTGAATAGTCATGGGCAAAATATTTATAATGAAATATAGAAGGTGGAACATTGTAGCCATTTTAGAAAATAAGAAACAGATCTATCAAATTCCATGAGCAAACAGAGTAGACCCTGATCAGACGGCTCCTATAGGAGCCGTCTGATCTGGGTCTACTCTCTTTGCAAATGCGTGAAAACATGTTTATATGAGGGAAAGGGTTAAATATCGATAATAATACGTATTCTAGTGTTCGAATAATCGGGATTTTACTGTTTACGAATATCTGAATACTTAATCCTTATCCTGGCCAATAATTAGTGTCTGTTCAAACTCAACTAGATCCAAGCTGTTTGCAAATGTGAAGAAGTCGTGTTGGCAGGATAAGGGTTAACCCTATACTCCATAAATACGCATTTCTACGCCTTTGCAAACAAAGTAGACCCAGATCGGACGGCTCCTATATAAGCCGTCTGATCAGTGTCTGCTCTGACTGCTTGTGGATTATATAGATGTGTGTCTACAGTTTCTGCCATTGCCAGAATTTCTCGAGTTCATGTGCCGTTATGAATTAAAGAACTCTAGTGAACAATTCTGACACATTGGCCAAGAAATCAAAGTACTGGATCAGCAACAATGTATTATGATACACAGACGGACTGACGGACTGACTGGCGGACGGATGGATGGGTCAAAACTATATACCCCGTGCAACTCCGTTGCGTGGGATATAAAATGACGTAATAAATATTCATGATGTCATTATTTCTCACATGAACATTCACGGAGTAAATGGTTAATGCGCGTGCATGTGCAATACTATATTTTTAAAGTTCCATTTACCGTAATATCTCCAGTCTGTTACGGGAGCCACTGACAGACCACAGGCAAATATGTTATTGGGATTGGCCAATACTGCTGCTGTGAGGAAACCGCCATGGGACTGAAAATAAAACAGACAAAACAGGGTAAATATGTGTTATCTCCCTTGCGTCATTGGAAGCCGCCATGGGACTGAAAATAAAACATCAGACAAAAGTGGGTAACATGTATTATCTCCCTTGCGTCATTGGAAGCCGCCACGGGACTGAAAATAAAACAGACAAAACAGGGTAAATATGTGTTATCTCCCTTGCGTCATTGGAAGCCGCCACGGGACTGAAAATAAAACATCAGACTAAACAGGGTAAATGTGTGTTATCTCCCTTGCGCCATTGGAAGCCGCCGTGGGATTGAAAATAAAACATCAGACAAAACAAGATAAATATGTGTTATCTCCCTTGCGTCTATGACTGGGTCGACGACCACACAAAGTTGCCATTTAACTTATTGCAACATAAGTGTCTTTTCTTTTAATGTTTACCTTATAAAAATAAGCTAATGAATATTCATGAAGTGGTCAATTCATGCATAAGTGTTCAACAGGGAAAGGATTCATTTTAACTATTTTCTATACATCAGAAGACTGTTAAAATGTTTATGTTGATTTCTACTGAGATTTAGTAGGAATGAAACTATTAACATACTTACCACACCCCATATGGCCATATTGTCACTCACAAAGTGAAGAGACTTGAAATGCCTGCAACAAAATATACAAGAAGTATTATCCTGTTATTACAACAAGGTGGTATACAGTAGAACCTGTCCTAAGCGGCCATTCATTTATTGAGCATATGCAGGTGGTTGCTTAATGCATGGAAAAAGTAATGCAATAAGCTCCTAAATGAGTTTTCTGCAATACTGCTATCCTGCATTAAGCTATCATCTACCTTACAAACCCCGATAACTTTAGATAACTTTTCATAGTCGATTAAGACATGTTTTACTGTCGCTTATGCTTTAAAATACAAAGCATATTTCAATTTTCAAAGCGGAGCTCTCTTCAATTTCTTCTTAAAAGCATATCAGATTATTCAACATTTTTAATTTTGTTTCATCTGGATAGAAACGTTTTGCAAAGGTAATCGCAGAGTCTATGGAAAGATTTTCTGTCTTAACCATTTCCTTCATAGGCTATTTTAGAGCCGACTTCTTTGAATAAATCTACCGAAAAGGAGCATTTACTAGAGAAAAGGAAAATGTTTGAATTGTAATGTTTAGAAACCATTGTGATAAATAGAGCATTTGCTCCTTAGGAGCGAATGCTATATTTATCACAATGGTTTCAAAACGTAACTTTTACAGATGTGTAGAATGGCGTATTTATAGAGGAAAGGGTTAATATTTTGTCTGGTCTTCTAAAATTCACGTGTTTTTCAGTCTTGTTGGATTTCAATTAAAGGGGAAGTCCCTACATTCGACACATTTCAAAAGTGCCTAAAATACCGGTATACAAAACTCATTTGTTTATATGCTGAAAAGAAGTATATCGCAAGAAAACCAATCGAATAAACACCGAAGAAGACATTACTTTCATATGTTTGATATGTTATTCGACAATGTTTTAGTATTTATTCGGCTCACGTTTTAGTTTCGTTAACTGTTCGATCAAGGTCGGCAATATTTTGTTGTAGAACAAAAAATATAAGAGTCGATGAAAACGGTTTATTTTGTATCACAGGGCCATTCTTCGATATAAGTTAAAATTGACAATCTTCATAATAATGACTGATCACAACAAATACCAAGTTTTATGACATTATTGAAAATATGCGTTCATTGTAGGGACTGCCTTTTAAATTGTTTACGTTCCCTATAGGCTATTTAGACCCGACCTCTTTGCATAAATTTACATAAAATAAGCATTTACGAGAAAAAGGAAGCTTTTAGAATTGTGTAAATTTAGAATCACTGTGATAAATGGAGCATTTGCTCCTGTTACGCTCCTATGGAGCAAATGCTCTATTTATCACAATGGGTTACTCGGCATCTCATCTGGACCCAAGCTGTTTTTCCCACTTAGGTTATTTTTAGACGTAACCTCTTTGAAAAAGTCTACCAAAAAGGAGCATTTACTAGAGAAAAGGAAATTTTTAGAATTATGTAATATTGGAACCATTCTGATAGATGGAGCACTTGCTCCTATGGAGCAAGTGCTCTATTTATAAGAATGGTTTCTAAAAGTGACTTTTACATAGGCATCAAAAGACATCAATATGCGGGAATGGGTTAAATGCGAGTTAGGTCGCGGCTAGTGCGATTGGGGTTAAATACAAATGCTTGAAAAAAAGCACGCGATAGCTTAATGCCTGGCACAAGTAATGCAGATGTTTACTTCATTAAGCTACACTTTGTGTTTAGTATTAAGAATTATACCTTTTCAATGGTGGCTTAACCCTTTACCTGTTGAATATTCACGTAAGAAATAATGACATAATTAACCCATTTGTTCCCACGATCCCATATATGGGACATAGGCAAACAGTGTAGACTCTGATCAGACGCCACATAATGCGGCGTCTGACCAGAGTCTACACTGTTTGCTGATTGGAATTTCAATATAAAACAAAACGAAATTGAAAATTTAGGCCAGGCACCCCTTTGATAAAAATGGACTAATCCAATATATAAACATGGAAGAATCCACTGGGAGCAAATGGGTTAATATTTATTATATTAAGTTTTATAATGGCATATGACTACATGGCATTGTGGCTCTGGTAGAAACTGTGGAATCAGAATTATACTACACTACACGCAAACAGAGCAGACCCTGACCAGACGGCTGTTTGCAAAGACGTGAAAAGGAGTTTACAGGAAGGAAAGGGGTTAAGATGGATTTTACTGCATAAGTATGGTACCTGGCCGCTGTCAGCGTGTCCTCTACTTCGATTGTGCCAAGATTTTTATAGTTTTCCAGCAACCACTCTTGGCCCCGCCCACCTGAACCCCGCCCATCCACGTAACCTATGATGAGGCCGTGGACACTGGACTGGTAGTGTTCCCAGCCTATCTCGAACTTGTGCGTCACCAGCTGGGTGTTGGGAGCGCCATAACTGTTACAGTATAAAACATATCCTTATAGAATAAAGCAAAACCTAATAGTATAAAACAAATCCGTACAGTATAAAATAAAACAGTATAGTATAAAACAATTCATTACAGTATAAAATAAATCCGTATAGTATAAAAACAAATCCTTACAGTATAAAATAAATCCGTATAGTATAAAAACAAATCCTTACAGTATAAAATAAATCGTTATAGTATAAAATAAATCTTTACAGAATAAAACAAATCATTAAAGTATAAAAATCCTTATAGGGTAAAACAAATCTTTACAGTATAATCTGAACCCTTGCAGAAAAATAATAAACTGTTTAAAATAAATCCTTATAGTATAAAAAACACCCTTTAAATAAAGTGGACTAGTCTACCGCCATTTAACAGCTTTGTACAATCAATATGAAAAGGTATAATTAGAAAGATATTTTTAAAAGACAAACAGTGCAGACCCTAATCAGAAGGTTCTTCTTGAAGTTCTCTAATTTGCATCGCCACTGTTTGCAAATGCCAGTGCACTCGTTGTCCACATGGAATGAATGAATAAATGAATTAATTAATGAATAAATGAATGAGTGAATGAATGAATAAATAAATAAATGAATGAATGAATAAATGAATGAATGACTTTATTTTACGAGGGTAGCTCAGTTAGTCAAAAGACTAATCTCCCCCGAGGCCCTCAAAATAAGTACATTTCATACAATATAACAACTTGAAACAAATAAAGAGCATATTAAATAAGCATATTAAATAATAGTGTATCAATTATATGTGCACAGTACCCTTTTTCTAAATATCTTTTCACACAAACAGATAAGTCCCTAATCAGAAACTCCTGCATGAAATGTTTGATATGGTTTGCTCTATTTGTTATTGATAGAAGAAAATAGTTTTTTTATCTGATGAAAGGCAATTAGTTTTCAGGAATATTAAAACTACATTTTCAAGCCATACTGATATTTCCATGCATTATAAGTGTAATAAAAGAGCAATGAGACCATATAATATAAATAAGATCTTGAACAGTTTTAACAACTACACGAATGACAAAAGCATGTTTTTGGCGTTCTTACGCTTCCTTCTGTCTTAATATTCTTTTACAAATAGTGTAGATTCAGATCTTACAACTTTAAAAAACTGTAATAATGAATAACATACCCTTTGATATAAGTACATTTTTATAGAGATAATACGGTAATTCATTATTTCATATCTACTTGAAAAAATAAAACGGTTAAACTTTCAAACAGAGTTTATCCAGATTAAACTTTCGAAAAGGAACTTTCAACTTACATCTGCTCTATTTTTGGGAATTAGAACACACTTTCATTATGTTAAAATATATTACATACTCGTATTTTTACCATTGAATACAAAATAAACATAGGTCAAATACTCCTATTGGAGCTCTAGGATCGTAATATATACTGTTTAGAATTATGTAGACATAATCACATTAATAAAGGGCGAACTTCAAAACTTGATAAAATTACATATTTAATACTGGTACATGTAATACAAGGCATGTTACACGTGTATTTCTTTCAAATTTTGCAAAGTTGAAGCGATTAATTTGTGACGTACAATGAAAGGGTTACTGTTTAGCCTTAATTTTCGAATTTGTATATCATACCTGGCAAGTAATGCAGCTAATAGTTGCCTATATACCCATTGTTCATGATTTAAATGGAACTATTAATTAACTACAGTAAGTCTAGCACTTTAGCATGTAATAGTACCTTGAGACAAAACACGGATACACGTAAAGTCGCGCTAATGCGACCACTCTTTCGTTTGACTAAATAGTGACTTGGCAGCAGGTGTTAAGTGCTTGTGTGGCGGCTGTAAAAAGTCGCACCGTACTTCATTCTCAGTGTTGTTATATTTTCTGGTCCTTCGGGATCATAAGTTTTGATGTTATTAGTTTTGAAAAATGAATACTGCTTAAGCCGGTGCTAGGGGGCGTGAGTAGTGTTGCACTTTTAATTACTACTCATGAACAGATTCAATAAAACGGAGTCTGCAATTTGTTCTTTTGCCTTCGAAGGATCACCCATTTTCAGAATATTGGTATTTTTTTAAACATTTCTTACATTTTACCAGTAGTACATAGGGGATAAATTTGTATATTAATTTGGTACTTTTTAAGCACTACTTACACTTTCAAAAGTATGTTATAGGGAATGTTTTACTGTATAATGAGTACTTACTAGCACTACTTACACTTTTATATGTATGTTTTATTGTTAATTGATTCGGTACTTTCTAGCAAAATTTATATTTTTACTTGTAGGTTATAGGCAATGTTTTACTGTATATTGATCGGTACTTTTCAGCATTACTTACACTTTTACAAGTAGATTATAGGGAATGCATTACTGTACATGTATATCAATTTGGTACTTTCTAGCACCTCTTACACTTTTACCGGTATGTTATGGGGAATGTTTTACAATATATTGATTTAGTACTTTTTAGCACTACTTACACTTTTATCAGTGTGTTATAGGGAATGTTTTACTGCAGTACTTTTACCAGTAGGTTATAGGGAATGCCTTACTGCAGTACTTACACTTTTACCAGTAGGTTATAGGGAATGTTTTACTGCAGTACTTTTACCAGTAGGTTATAGGGAATGCCTTACTGCACTACTTACACTTTTACCAGTAGGTTATAGGGAATGTTTTACTGCAGTACTTTTACCAGTAGGTTATAGGGAATGCCTTACTGCAGTACTTACACTTTTACCAGTAGGTTATAGGGAATGTTTTACTGCAGTACTTTTACCAGTAGGTTATAGGGAATGCCTTACTGCACTACTTACACTTTTACCAGTAGGTTATAGGGAATGTTTTACTGCAGTACTTTTACCAGTAGGTTATAGGGAATGCCTTACTGCAGTACTTACACTTTTACCAGTAGGTTATAGGGAATGTTTTACTGCAGTACTTTTACCAGTAGGTTATAGGGAATGCCTTACTGCACTACTTACACTTTTACCAGTAGGTTATAGGGAATGTTTTACTGCAGTACTTTTACCAGTAGGTTATAGGGAATGCCTTACTGCACTACTTACACTTTTACCAGTAGGTTATAGGGAATGTTTTACTGCAGTACTTTTACCAGTAGTTATAGGGAATGTTTTACTGCAGTACTTACACTTTTACCAGTAGGTTATAGGGAATGCCTTACTGCACTACTTACACTTTTACCAGTAGGTTATAGGGAATGTTTTCATTTTTCTTCAATACTGGAGGAAGCAACAGTTTAGTCCATATACCTGAAACGAGATATGTAATATCCTGATATGGAAAAATAAAATAAAAGTTGATTAAAAATGATTGACTGATTAAAGGGTCATATGTTAGATCTCATTAACCTTTTACCTGAAGGGGATGCCATTGCAATCAGAGTAGACTCAGATCTGACGCCCCCTGTAGGAGTCATCTTATCAAGGTCTGCTCTGTTCGCTTATTAAATAAAATGAATCTACATCTACCCTGACTAAACTCCCATTCTTCACCGTGTCATTATAAATTCACAACCTGTCATTATTTTTACATGAATATTCATTTGCTGGCCAAATATTTTACACCTGCATTTGGGAAAAAAGACAACAATGTAGAAAGCACCGTTGAACTTCGATATCTTGAACTTCAAGGGACCATTTAAATTACTTTGAGATAACAGAGGTTCGAGTTATCCGATTTCTATTCTGAATAATTTCTTAAGTTCACCGCTTTATGCAGGCGTAAAGTAATGCTGAACGCTCCTACAGGAGCGTTCAGCATTACTTTTCATCAGCATTAAGCTGACACATGTGTTTCTAAATTTGCGCAGTGACACCTTTTAGAATTCTCTATTGCAAAATTTGGTATTACTAAAAATTTCCAAAAAATACTTCGAGTTATCCAGAGGTTTGTGTTATCCGAGTTCGATATATCGAAGTTCAACTGTATGTGAGTTGAACAGCAATGGATTCTTTCTTACGTTTATCATCCGGAGTGGTAATCTCTATGTATTCTGTTCTAGGGAGTGCTTTGCCGACTATCTTCTGTCGAAGAGCGCCATTGTCCTCTAGAACAGTAACTGTAAGAACACAAATCGCTTTAAACACTCAATAGAAACATTTTCCAAGAGACGACGTAATGAATCAACAGTTCAAGCGGGTGGCTTCTTAACATTTTGCCTTCCAGAAACCGAAACACCTTTTGACGCATTTGCAAACAGAGTAGATCAAGATCAGACGACTCGGGTATTATTTCAAGCTGATGTTATTTGCTTAGTTACTATATAGATACATCTTTTAAACCAATTCCCTCATATGCTAGTTTAAGATCCAACCTCTTTGAATATATCTACCAAAAAGGAGCATTTACTAGAGAAAAGGATTTTTTTAGAATTATGTAGTATTGAAACCATTTTGGCAAATAGAGCATTTGCTCCTATGGAGCAAATGCTCTATTTGCCAAAATGGTTTCAAAAATTGACATTTACAGAGGCATAGAAAGGCGTATTTATGGAGGAAAGGGGTTAAACGCCGTTTCAAACAGAGAAGACCCAGATCATACGGCTCCTGTACATGAAGGAGCAGTCTGATCTTGGTTTGCTCTGTTTGCTTGTGAAATAACACAGACCTGATTCTAGTTTGAATCCATCGTAAATTATATAAATTCCATTGATCATGGTGCCATTATAAAACAATAAACTACTTGATATTTTACTTTCATTATTTCTTAATAATAAGAATATATCAAATTGTTTTATGTTTCCTATATACCGTTAATTGATACTTTTTATACACCTCTAACCCCAGCCGCTTTTTTACGCCTTTGCCAACAGTAAGACCCGTCTGATCAGGATGTGCTCTGTTTGCTCATGGTGTAATGAAGATATAAGTATTCAGTTTCTACCATGGCCAAACATTTCTCTGTTCCTATTCATTGTAAGAATCATCTAACAACATACCATGACACATGCGTCATCATTATATATCAGGTACAGGCATAACCCTTTCACCGCCGCAGACGCATAAATGCACCACGACAAATAGTGCTGTCCCAGATCAGGGACTTCACTATTTGTCTCAATCTCTATTTCTATATATGTGTTTTATTCCTTTGAAATTTGTATTTATTTATCTCATTTCCTTATTTTACTGAATGATATAACAAACTTGGATTGCAGACGACAATTAGAAATTTGGCGCCGAAAGGGTCAATGGATAAAGTGTGTGTGTGTGTGTGTGGGGGGGCTTTCTGCATATTTCTGTCACTCGTCATTAATCCACCACTGATATAACTTCTTTAAATGTCCGTTTTAGAGTGGTTTTACCCTGATGAAGCAGTTGGACTTAATTCATGGACATAATGTTAGACTTTTTCACCGTAGTGGTAAGCATTGCTTTAACGCCATTACTTTGTAAATACACATTTAACTCTTATGCAAACATACTAGACCCAGCTTTCAGACGGTATCTGTAGGAGTCGTCTGATCAGGGTCTATTCCGTTTGCTTATGGAATCATATAAGTAGAACCTGTCTTACGCGACCATCAAAAAGAGGCCTAATTAAGAGCTATAGCTAAAGGCAGGTCAAAAGTGATGCAGAAAAACTCATATAGGAACTTTTTGCATTACTTTTGCCTTGAATTTTAAAAGCAATTACCTGCAACCTATGACTCCGTTGTGGTATATTTACATAAGATAGCCGTTGTGATCATAGTCAGTATGTGCATTTACCTAAGGTAGCCGGCGTGGCCATCAGCTGATGGTAAGGTACACCTGGTCCTAAACAACTGAGAATGTAATACTTCCCAGAACCACTGAATGCTGCATCCACGTACAGACAGTCTTTATTAATATCACAAGTTATACACCGTGGATCTCGGAAATCCTTGTCATCCTTCGACGTCGGAGCGCTGCAATAAAATAACAGCATACCATAACACTTTCCTTAATGTAAACGCCTTTTCACGCATTTACAAACAGAGAAGACCCATATCAGACGGCTCCTATAGCAGCTGTCTCATCTGAGTCTGCTCTGTTTGTTTATGGAAAAATATAGATTAGATTTGATTCCAGAGTTTTATCAATACCCCCCCCCCCCCCCAAAAAAAAAAAAAATAATAATAAAAAATAATAATAGAAATAATTCAATTCAATTCAAATTTTTATTGGCAATATCAGCATATACAATACTTTTGGCCAAGTAAATAATACAATATAAAGATGGCAAATGCATTACACTAATACATACATCAATGTAATGAAATAATTAACATAGATTGAACTAGTAAATACTGATTCAAACCTAACCTGATATTTAAATAGCAATTTAAGTACATAAAGAAACCTAAGAAGCAACATTTTCTATGCATTCTGTACGTTTTAACATAGCATAGTGAATATATTTCGACACATTTCTGATAATACCTACTTTCTTACTGGACATAAGACCGACACATTTAGACAGTGAAAGCCAAGATCTAGCAATTTTGTATTTCTTTCGTAAATCTAAATAAATAGGACAGCAAAGTAGAAAGTGATATTCTGATTCAACTAAATTTAAACAGCAAAGCTTACATTTACGATTATCCCTGTCTGTACCGCTATATCTTCCGGCTTCAATTTCTAAAGCATGAGAACTAAGTCTGAACCGTGAGAAAGTAGTTCTGACTTTATCATCATCTAACAAGTCGAGATATCGTTCAAATACGAACTCTGTTTTAAAAGATCTATAATATTCTAACTTTGATTGAGAATTGACGGTATCATTCCACATTTGAATATACTGATCATGCAAACGCTGAGTTAATGATGGTATAAAATTATAGGCAGGGTTAAAATTATTCCACAGATAACTATACCCTAGTGATTCTACCAAGGCTTTCATTTCATAAGACCAAACATGTTTATTATTAATGAATATGTTATTACTTTCTACTTGTTCTTTAAAAACATTATGCATTATTGAGTGTTCAGCTAGCATCATTTTACACCAAAATTTAATAGATCTTTCTTTAGCAATTACCGACAGCGGAAAACGACCAAGTTCACCTAGAACTGCAACATTTGATGTTTGGGGTCTTACCCCTAAAACTCTTTTACAAAATTTATAATGTAACCTATCAACATCCTTAAAACCATACACACCCCATACTTCGGAACAGTACAGAATTATAGGTGCCACAAGGGAGTCAAACAGTGCAAGTTTCGTTTTTACATCTACAATTACTCTACTAAACAGTGATATCAGATTACTGTATGCTTTCAGAGCCTGTTCGTTTAGAGATTTCACGGCATAGTGTAAATTACCATTGTAAAAGAATTTTATACCCAGGTAGCAAAAACTATCAACAATTTCAATACATTCATTGCCTATTGTCCATATGTGTCTGCTGTGGCTCTTTTTGTTTTCAAATACGCAAATTTTCGTTTTCTTAACATTTATATTTAAACCCCACACACTTGAATATCTATTAATACAATTCAACTGGGCTTGTAAACTGGTTGGGTCAGTTGTATACAGACATATGTCATCAGCAAATAGCAACATATACTGGGATAATATGTGGAGATCGGAATCAGTCATATTATCCATATCTATACAATTGTGTATATCATTAATAAATAAAATGAATAACAATGGTGATAACGGTTCCCCTTGTTTCAAGCCAAGTGTTACATCAAATAGCTCTGAATAAGACATGTTACTGGAGTCCCTAATACATGCTTTTACATTATCATATATAGACTTTATCATAGTCAACATTTTACTACTAACGCCTGCCTGCACCAATTTTATCCATAGGGCATCGTGTATAATGGTATCAAAAGCCTTTTCATAGTCTATAAATGCACAATATAATTTGTTTTTCTTTGCCAGAACATTCTGAATAATTGTATGTAATATAAAAATGCAATCTACAGTGCTACGTTTATCTCTGAAACCAAACTGACTCTCAGAGAAGATAGATTCCTGTTCACACCATTTATTGATGCGATTTCGCAGAGAAAGCGAGAAAACTTTTGCAATAATATTTACCAGAGTGATTCCTCTGTAATTAGAAGGATCCAACCTATTACCTTTTTTATAGATCGGGACAATCACACCCTTTGTCCAAAGCTCGGGGTAGACCCCATTATCAAATATATAATTGAAAATAGTTACTAGGTACGGAGCAATGAAATCATTCGCCTCAATTAAAAAGTCTGCCACATTACCGGTTATATCACCGCTTTTGTGTTTTGACATAGATAAAATAGTTGTCTTGATCTCGGCGATATTAAAAGGACAGTCTAGTTCTTCAACAATGACATTATCTAATCTTTCGGAAAAATTATCATCTCTAAATGAGTTTGGATTTGGATTTCGCGACATATCCTTAAAATGTTTAACAAACTCTTCTGGCGATATATCCGTAATTTTCGATTCCGAAGATCGGTTGAATTTTCGTATATGTTTCCAGAATTTACGAGAATTAGTCTTACTAAGTTTTGAGAGAGTATGTTTCTCGTTATTATTATAATACCGCTTAGCTTTAAGTTTAACAGCACAATATTTCTTTCTTGCATTTAAAAAAAAGAAAAAAAAAAAAGAAAAAAAAAAGCAATTTATTTTCCTCCGAGCGACTATTAGAGAATAACCGCTTGTATCTATAGAATTCACATTTATAGGTTTTACATTCGTTATTAAACCATGGTGATAGTTTTTGTTTATGATTTCCATTGCTTTTAGAACAGAACGATTTACCATGCATACCAAATGAAATATCAAATATGACGTCTGACATCTCATTTATGCACGAGTCAATGTCTAATTGGCCACTGGTTAAACCTAGTGTTACATTATCGAACAAATGCCTTTTATTATTCAAAAGCTCATTCAACTCGGCGCCATTCGCTTCATCCCATATAATATGATCATACTTATACTCCTCTTTTTGAGTGGACATGTTTTCAAAGTTTATTACAAATTCGATTGGACAATGATCAGAAAATTCATTTACATCAGAAATAAGCATACTGTCAAAGGCAGAAAATAAGGTATAACTTGATATTACATAATCAACAACGCTGGCCGCTAGCGCAGATTTGCTTAAATTATAGCACGTGTATTTGCCAGGTTCAAGTCGACCGTTTACAATACAAAGATTACGTTCTTTACAAATCGATAACAATTTGTTACCAAACCCGTTAGATTTATTATCATATGAGTTTCTTAACGGTAAGCTATGTATATCAAAATCGTCCAAAGGTAACTCAACGTAACGGTCTAAGTGAATATCTTCTACCATATCTGACCTTTGACCCACCCTGGCATTTAGATCGCCTGTGACAACCACGTCACCTAATTGGCTATAACGTCTTACATCGTTTTCGAGATCAATATATAGATCATGCTCGAACAAAGGTGAAAGTTTATTCTTATAAACATTAGAGCTCTCTGGAGGTATGTAGCAATGAATGAAAAACAGATCTTTATCAGTCCCGAAATATGATTTCAAGTTTTATACAAATCAAACCATTCCCATTTTTTTCAACAATTTCAATTTTCCCTAGGTATTTCTTGTGGAAATAAACAATTAAACCACCACTGTGGCGCTTAGCCTTTTTATTAAACAGCGGTCTCGGGCATGAGAAACATTCAAAATTTTCTATCTGTACATTAAGGTAATTTGAGTGCCAAGTCTCGCAAAATAGTAAGATATCATACTGTGCAATGAGGCTAATGAAATCATTGTCAGAAAGTTTGTTTTTTAAACCCTGTACATTCCATAACAGGAATTTTAATTGCTTCTCATCGGATTCCTATCTGGGTCTCTGAGTAGTCCGTTCCTTGGGACGGACTACTGCATCAGCTCGCTGTGCGGCCGGTCCCGCGGCTTGAGAGTGATAATTTGTATCGGCTATAGAGGACGATGCGGGTGCGGGTGCAATAATCACATGTTCATATCACATTATAAAATTTCAGCCAATCAAAATGAATGATGTCATTATATCTTAAAGCTGAATAAGTCAGTTTGGGACCATCGTGATACATTGTGTAATTATCAATTAGATTAACATAGAAAATAGTGTGCACTATTTGCCCAAGTTTGTATACCAACTTTCTACAGCGGCCAATGAATTACAGTAGAACCCTTCTAATGCGACCACTAAGAAATAATAAAAGCTGTCTTTATAAGCCGATGGTTGCTTAATGCAGGACCAAAGTTATGCAGAAAGCTGCTCGTATAGGAGGTTTCTGTATAACTGTCGTCCTGCATTAAGCTACCACCTGCCTCTGCCACCCATAATTATGTCCCTTTTGATAGTCGCATTAGAGACCCAGATCAGATGGATATTGTAAGAGTCATCTGACCAGTAGGCATCTTATCTGGATCTACTCTGTTTGCAAAAGCGTCAAAAGACGTCTGTATCAGGTAAGGGGTTAATCTGTGAAAGTATATTATTTGATATTTATTTTTGAGCTGAGTGTCTTGTCTATTTATTGTTAAAATTCTCCCGAACGATCCCTTGGTAAATAATGGCAAATTATAATGATAAATTAATGATCACTATCAGAAATGTTTGTCAGGTGTATACCGAATATCATGAAACCATAATTAAGAAATTCTCACTTCTGTGTGGTGTTTAACCATTTCAACGCTGACTGTTTAATGGTCTATTTCAAATTCAAAAAGGTCAAACTTACCATGAACATTCAGGGGCTTTAAAAGAAAAGTGTAATGCGACAAACAGTGCAACCCCTGATGAGAATATGCATCCAAACTGTTTGACATTCTGTTTAATTTTTATTATAAGGATATTGAACAAGCGTCCACTCTAAAACTTGAAGCAGACGAATATGTGTCCAGCAGACGATAGTGCTGCCACAGAAAATGTTAATTACAACTTTCAAACTAATAACATTTTTTACACACCTGTAGAGATGTTTCTCTCTTGGATCATCTTGTCGAATGGCTATAAAATATCTTAAAAACAAAAATATACACATGAGACCAGAGCAACAGATAATGGTGCATACTCAAATGCTAAAATCGTCATTTCTCCACCAAACTCTGTGTTATGACCACTCTTTAGAATCGTCTCGAGACGATTCTAAAGAGTGGACATAATATAGGGTTTGGTGGAGACATAAAGAATTTTGTCTTGAAAATGTCTTAATTGACGCATGTTACATGGACCTCTACATTGGTCAGCCAGTAACAAAAACAAATATACATCATGAATTAACCTTTTGCATGCGGAGATAATTTATTTAATACAGATAATTTATTCAAAACAGATTTACTCCTTGAATATTTATGTAAGAAAAGAACCCAACACCATGAATAGTATTTTAGATTATTTCTCATAATAGTAAATAAACACAAGGAACTTTGTGTTTGCAAAGTAGTAGAAATGTGAACTTATGGAGTAAAGGGTTAAATTGTCTTTGCAAAGTGGCAAGCATTGTACTTAACCAGAGTATCACACGGTTTGAATTTAATGAATACCAGCTGGATCCAAGCTGATGCAAACATGCAATAGATCATTTAGTAATTGAACATAGTAGTTTAAATAACAAGTGTGTCCTTAAAGCAGGTCAAAAGTAATACAAAGAGCTTCCCGCCTCAACGACCAAGAATAAAACCTTCTTTTTCGTACATGAATTTTCAGCTGGGAACACACACACACATACAAAAATTTGTTAAGGCTATACTCACATAGTGTTATTTTCTGGGTCATATCCTACTATGCGCTTCACTTCAATACGCCCAGAAGTAATAAACATTTTAGCACCTTCAGTATATTTATTCTGAAAGAAAACATAATACAATTGATTGTCATAAACCTACCAATGATTTACAGGCATTTCTCAGATAAATTCCATATTTTATATCGTTACTAATGATATCACTAAAGTGACAATACCCTTGTCTTGTCTCAGAATTTGCACTTTGCATTAAGAATTCGTCAATATGTATATAATGAACAGAATAATTAACTTCTTTTTAGGGTGCTTTTAAATATGTCACTCTAATTGGACATTTTTAACTCGTTTTTAACGGATAACAGCTCATTGCCGTGGCATATTTTGATATCAACCAAAGAAATTGATAACCCTATATATACTAACAATTAAAGAAAAACACAAACAGTGTACATAGGTCTTGTCTATTTCATCAATAGTGTATATAAGCCTTGAATCTTTCACCAATTGTGTAGGTACGCCTTGAATCTTTCCCCAATGATGTACATGTAGGTAAGCCTTGCTTCTATCATTAATAGTGTAGGTAAGTCTTATCTCTTCAATAAGTAGACTTGACTCTTTCATTAATAGTGTAGATAAGCCTTGCCTCTTTCATTAATAGTGTAGATAAGCCTTGCCGCTTTCATTAATAGTGTAGATAAGCCTTGCCGCTTTCATTAATAGTGTAGATAAGCCTTGCCGCTTTCATTAATAGTGTAGATAAGCCTTGCCTCTTTCATTAATAGTGTAGATAAGCCTTGCCGCTTTCATTAATAGTGTAGATAAGCCTTGCCGCTTTCATTAATAGTGTAGATAAGCCTTGCCGCTTTCATTAATAGTGTAGATAAGCCTTGCCTCTTTCATTAATAGTGTAGATAAGCCTTGCCGCTTTCATTAATAGTGTAGATAAGCCTTGCCGCTTTCATTAATAGTGTAGATAAGCCTTGCCGCTTTCATTAATAGTGTAGATAAGCCTTGCCTCTTTCATTAATAGTGTAGGAGGTAAACCTGGCCTTTTTCATTAATAGTGTAGGGGGTAAGTCTGGCCTCTTTCACTAATCTTGCCTCTGTCGCCAATGGTGTAGGTAAGCCTTGATATTTCACCAATAGTGTAGGTAAGCCTCGTCTCTTTCATCAATAGTGTAGGTAAACCATGCCTCTTTCACTAATGGTGTATGCAAGCCTTGCCTCTTTAATAAACCTTTTCCCTCATATAAACGTGTTTTCAGGCATCTGCAAACAGAGAAGACCCAGATCAGACAGCACCTATAGGAGTCGTCTGACCAGGATATGCTCTGTTTGCTAATGGAATTTGATAGATCTGTTTCTATATTTTATAAAATGGCTACAGTGTCCAACCTTCCATATTTCATTATAACTCATTTGTCTATTAATATTCAGGTATTCACATTTGTAATAAACATAGAACAGGGAAAGGGTTAATAGGTAAGCCTTGCCTCTTTCATTAATAGTGTTGATAAGCCTTGCCTTTTCAACGAGTACTGTAAACCTTGTCCGTTTCATTAATAGTGTAGATGTATTTTGTATCTTCTTTAATACTGCATTGTCCCTATTAACAGTATCGATAGATATTGTTTTATTAATATTGTAGATAAACCTTGTTTCTTTAATTGATAATGTCTTATCTCTTAAATAGTGTTGATATATTTTGTTTATCTCATTAATAATGTAGATAGACCTTGATTATTTCATTAATCATGTCTTATCTCTATTGATAGTGGAGACAGGTCTTGTTCCTTTCAGTTATAGTGTATATATGTATTGTATCTTTCACTAATGTCTTATTTCAATTTATAGTGCATATAGGTCCCGTGTCTTTCATTGATTATATCGTAAAGCACACTAATGTTAAAGCATTAGCTCATAGCCAGTAATTATTGACTGACACAGGTCTCAGATAAGACATTCTATAACACCAACACAGTATATACCGTTTCAGAGCTACAGATAAAGGTGCGTACCCAAATACTAAAATCGTCATTTCTCCACTAAACCATCTATGAGACGACTATAAAGAGTGGTCAAAGTACAGGGTTTGGCGGAGAAATAAAGAAGCTATTCTTGAAAATGTTTAAATATACGCATCATGTCGTTTGGATTCCAACAATAAGGTGAATTACTTTCAAACTGTGTACACCAGCTATCATTTAAAGTAACTTCAGTTTTAATTAATGTACGAACTTACCTTAGAATTTGCATAAAAATACAGCATTTCAGTGGAAAACCAATTTTCACGATTTTCTTGAGAATGCAATGATTAACAAAAACAGTAAACTATGCAAAATACCTACATCCATTGTACAAAGTCTCAATGGAGCAAAAAAAAAAAAGACAACAAATACAACATACGGGCTAAAAGTAGTTTTTGTCATAACCCACTGAACATAGTATTAAACAAGTATTTACTTTGAGTTGTCTAGACCCAAAATCTGCTATGAAGAAATAATGGCTGTTCAAATTTGATCTGGTGAACTTTTGTCTGCTTCCGATTCGATCAAGCTTTTGAGAAACTATTGACCAAGTGTCAAATACAGTAAAACCTCTCTATAACGGCCACTAAATTGTGTTAATTAGGTGGTATTTTGGGCAAGTGGCTTCTTAAAGCAAGTTGAAAGTAAAACAGAACGCTCCTATAGGAGCGTTCTGTTTAACTTTCACCTTGCTTTAAGCAGCCACCTGCCTTTGACACAAAATACTGGATGCAATTTAGTGGCCGTTATAGAGAGGTTTTACTGTAACTGATGCGATACCGACACACTCGGAGTCTCATCTGGATCCAAACTCTTTTTTCCGTAGTATTGTCAAAAGTTTGTTTCTAAAACAATGACCTAGCTTTACACAACTTTACTGACATCAGAATTTGAACAAATACTATTCAATGTTTAATGCAGTCATTGGGCTGTAATGGCATAAAAACACAGGAAGGTCTGGTCATGCCAGAAATTGTATTATCAGATCCATATAATTTCAAAAGCAAACAGAGCAGAGCCTGATCAGACGGCTCGTATAGGGGCCGTTTGATCCAGATGCAAATTGGTAAACAAAAAAGCGTCTCTATAAGGAAAAGGTCAAACGAGTTTTTACTCATTTGTGTCTCATCCATATAACAGTTTGTTTCAAATCAAATAAACGCCAAACATCTAGCATCACATAATCAAATAAACACCACACATCTAGCTTCACATAATCAAATTAACAACACGAATCTAGCATCTCATATTCAACCCAGACTAAGACTCTTTTGGAGTCTGTTATAGTGGAGTCTATTAGCCATTTTCTTCATATAAATGCCTTTTCATGCGTTTGCAAACAGACTAGACCCAAATCAAACTGCTCCTATAGGAACCGTCTGATCAAGGTCTGCTCTGTTTGCTTTTGACGTAATATATATATGATTATATCTTTGAAAACTCCTTGAAAAGTTTACATTATAAAATTTCTGCTAATAAATAGTCCTGATGTCATAATTTCTTACATGAATATTGAACAGGGACAATGTTAAAATACTACAAAGGGAGAATACTCACTGTAGCATCTATCATGGCTATGTGTTTAAAGCTGCCCTTTTCCCCGTCTCTCTGAGGCAGGAGGATAAAGTACTGGTTACTGTTGGATACAAACATTGATGACGATCCCTGAGAAATAAAAAAAAATAAAATACATGAAACGTGCTGATTAAGACATTAGTAGAAGTACAATATACCTGGCTTTAAGAAACTAGTTATTTATTGAACAGAAACAGTCTTAAAAACAGATGATTTTTCAATGTTCTTTTCTTAATTACTTTTCGCCAGCATTATCAAGGGAAAAGTAATACAGAAATGAATATTGAGGAATTATCTGTTTTAAAGACCCATATTTATATTTCTTATAAACGGCCACTTAAGACAGGTTTAACTATATATTGTACACATCACATAGGACTATAGTAATATATACGTACATGTACATGTAGTAGACTCTCTCTAATGCGACCACTTAAAAATAATCACAACTGTCTTTATAAGCAGGTGGTTGCTTAATGCAGGACAAAAGTTATGCAGAAAGCTCCTATAGGAGCTTTCTGCATAACTTTCGTCCTGCATTAAGCAACTACCTGCCTCTGCCACCCATAATTATGCCCCTTTTTGGGGGTCGCATTAGAGGGATTTTACTGTACTTACTTAATTTGTAAGACTTTAATTGTTAACTACATACACAATAATGGAAAGTCTGTGTCCATATTTACTAACAGTTTGAGCCTAACACTCAGACTAAAACACTGTAAATTCAAATAATGTTTTGTAAGTTCACAATGGTTGAAAATATTTGTCGACAATTTGCTATACGTGCGTAATTGTGAAATGATCTCATTTGCAAGTTTTAGACAAATATTTTAAAACACTGAGATTTTACGATTATATTTAAATAGCAGCTTTTGCACTTGATTCTCATATTTAGATTAAAATGTTTGTAAAACATTTGTCCTGCATTAACCCTTCTCTCCACAAATACACCTTTCTATGCTACGCCTTAAGAAGCAAACGTAGTAGACCTAGATCAGACAGCTCCTGTATGAGCCGTCTGATCATGATCTGCTCTGTTTGCTTATAATATAATATAGATATGATTCTACAGTTTCTGCTATGGCCAAACATTCATGTATCCATGTAACAATATAAAAATAATCTAATTAATATTCATGATGTCATTATTCTTACATGGATATTCATGAAGTAAAGAGTTAACCCATTTCCTCATATTGACATATTTTGACGTCTCTGTAAAAGTTACCTTTTTAAACCATTTTGATAAATAGAGCATTTGCTCCTTAGGAGCAAATGCTCTATTTATCACAATGGTTTAAAAACTACACAATCCTAAAAAATTCCTTTTCTATAGTAAATGCTCCTTTTCGGTAGATTTATTCAACTAGTTTGGGTCTAAATAGCCTATGAGTAAAGAGTTAAGCTAAACAACCCGCCTCTATGGCCAAGAACTATAGTCTTTTATATGGTCGCTGCTTCAGAGGAGTTCCAATGTACATGTATGATGAAAAATGTTGGACTCTATATTTTATATACGACATACAGAGGCCCAGATAAGAGGCGTTAACATAAAATTAAAATAGTTTTAAGATTAACTACTATATTACTCCACCAAACACTATGATATGACCATTTACAATATAGGGTTTGGTGGAGAAATGACGATTTTAGTACCCGAGTGCGCAGCTTTATTCGTTGCTCGGGCATAGATTGATATTAAAATTGTGCCCAGTTTGTTAAAGGTTAGTCATACATGGTCTAGACAACTAGCATTTATCATGGACTAGACGATAATGTCTTGCGGTTATTTCAAAGACAACTCCAACTATCATTAAATATGATTTATATCGGCCCAATAACACCCTGAACTCATAAGATGACATTTACCAAGAACTTGACATTAACCAAGGGGATACCACAAACTAGACACGCCATTTGAATAACATTAACGTAATTACCACAAGGGTTCGTTCGGGCATCGAGTCGTTCCCCTGCTTGAGATTGTCGCCGAATAGTTTGATTTGGTTTATTTTGATAAGTTTAAAACTTGGACTGACATAGTAGCAAACAGTGAAGACCCATGTCACACTGCTGATTCGGGTGCAGTTTGATCTGTGTCTTCTCTAATTTGTATAAGTTTGTCTGTCCAATTTCTTAGGGTAATTACGGTTGTCTATCAAGTATTTGCAAAATTCTGTACCTTTTTCGAGTAAGTTAGATACAACGAAATATTAGTCATCCGCCTCAGATAGGATGTCATCAAACTCCAATTCCAGTATAATTTATAGACATTAATCCTTTAATATTAATGTAGCACATAATAATACCATGGGTACGTATTAGCTGACAGTTTTACATTAGTACCCTGTAGAAACTGCCTGAAGCGACTAATCATTTACCAATTATAGGAGTCTTCAAAAGCAGATGGTTGCTTAATGCAGGGCTTTCTGTATTACGTTTGACCTGGATTAAGGTACCACCTGTCTTAAAGATCCATATTTAACCCCTTTTTAATAACAGTTTAAGACAGGTTATACTGTATGCATATAGGAGTTTTTGCCAATATTTTGGCGATGGCAGAAACTAAAGAATCAGATCTGTAGTATTTGAAAATCAAACTGAGCAGATGCTGACCTAACGGTTCTTGACGACTTATCTTAGGTCTATCCTTTTGCAAAGGTGTCAAAAGACATCACTATCATGTAAAAGGTTGAGTCATGAATATGCTAGCAAAACACATCCCACTGCTGGCATATGTTGTGAAGTTTAATCTGATCTGTTCCAACACCCACCGCTTGCAAATACTGCAGTTTGAACTTTGCTTTCTCAAGGTATCAAACAAAAAAACCCGACTGCTGGCCAATATTGTAAAGTTTTACCTTCGTTTGATCCACCATCAAACTATAAACTCCACTGCAGGCAAATGTACATTACTGAAAATTTCTGTCATTTCTCATTATACTTTTATTTATGGCAATGGACAATGTTTGTTTATGCCGAATAAACTTTTGTACTTGTACTTGTTGTGCAGTTTAACCTTCGTTTGATCCAACTATATATCAAACAAACCTCACTGCTGGCAAATAGTATGCAGTTTAACCTTCGTTTGATCCAACTATCTATCAAACACCAAACCTCATTGCTGGCAAACATTATGCAGTTTAACCTTCGTTTGCTCCAACTATCTATCAAACAACAAACCTCACTGCTGGCAAACATTATGCAGTTTAACCTTCGTTTGAACCAACTATCAAACTACAAGCCTCATTGCTGGCAAACATTATGCAGTTTAACCTTCGAATGAACCAATAATAAAACAACAAACATCATTGTTGGCAAATATGGTGCAGTATGACCTTCGTTTGAGCCTACTATCAAACCAGAACAAACTGGATTGCTGGTCCGTACCGATATTGTGTAGCTTAACCACAGTTTCCACAAACTATCAAACAGAACAAATTCCACTATTGGCCAATATTATGCAGCATAACCACTGTCTGCTCCAACTATCAAACAGAACAAACTGGACAGTTAGTCTGTATCGTGTAGCTTAAACGTCGTTTCCTCAAACTATCAAACAGAACAAATCCCTCTGCTGGATATTAATGTACAATATTAAACGCCTTTCTTTATCTTTTTGTTTTAAAAAAATATATATGAATGTGAACCAGTTTGGATGCTGATCAGACACGAATTACACGGCGTCTCAACAGAATCTTAACACTTAGTGTTGAAACGGTTAAATCACACCCCTTTCCCAGTGTTACATAAATCTTACACCGTTTCTGCTATACAAAACATCCAATTCCTTTACTTGAAAGAAACACACTCCTTTTAACGCAAATTGAGTAGACCCTGGTCAGACCCTGGTTCCTGTATAATCCGTCTGATCAGGGTCTGCTCTCTTTTCATAATAACTAATATTGATTTACTACTACCGTTTCTGTCATTGTCAGTATTCCCTTATTCATAATGTCATTATCAGAGCTACAGATAATGGTGTGTTCCCAAATAGCAAAATCCTTATTTCTCCACCAAACCCAATACTGTGACCACTCTTTAGAATCGTCTCTTCGAGACGATAATAAAGAGTGGTCACAGTATAAGATTTGGTGGAGAAATAAAGGAGCTATTGTTGAAACTGTTTAAAGTTACGTATCTTATCTGGAGCTCTGATTATAAATTTCAGCTGGTAAATATTCACGATGACATTAGTTCTTACTAGACTATTGAGATAAAGGATTAAAAAGCTACTGGCCATGGAAATAAGCCAGTGTCAGACTGGTCACTATACGATAAACATAGACTGAAACTGAGGTCAAAATGGAGAATGTCGCGGACAACTAGCAGACTTACCATTTCCAACCAACCCCTTGGACTCTCAGCTCTATAACTCTGAAAATGAAATAGTATTCATTGTTTATCATTTGTTGTATAGGATTGGAGCTTTGTGAATCTTTTTTTTTATTTCTTTTTAAAACTTCTGTAAGAGTATCAAACATATAGTGGATTCCGATGAAACACCGGGTTGCTAGGCGTCATCTTCGGATATTACAACATTTAATCTAAACTTTTGCAAACAATTGTTTTGACATTTCATCAAGATCCAAACTGTTCGCAACTAACGCATATAACGTTCCGTTACATCTGTGGTGCACTAAGCTCTCAGTGGTGCAATAAGCTCTCAGTGATGCACTAAGCTCTCAGTTGTGAACTAAGCTCTCAGTGGTGCACTAAGCTCTAAGTGATGCACTACGCTCTCGGTGGTGAACTAGACTATCAGTGGTACACTAAGCTCTCAGTGGTGCACTAAACTCTCAGCGATGCACTAATCTCTCAAAGGTGCACTAAGCTTTCGAGATGTACAGAGTCGCAGACTGTCTCCCAACTGTAATGTGAATCAGCTCTGAAATGGAATGTTACTTCATACATAAATAGACCTTCACATAGTAGGACTGGAAGATATTCTATATAAAATAGTTTTGGTGATTTATGACCTTTGAGACTGAGCTGTCAATTACTAATTGGAAACCCTGGGCCCTCTAGGCCCATTTCCTCCGAACAATTACCTATGATTCGCCTTCTAGCATGCAGAATGAAATAATAGTCCCATGACACACCCTTTTGAACACAAGATACAGAAATATGGAATTCATTTTCCTTTTATTTACGTATATAATTTTCTGTTTATTATTCAGATGACGATAGTTAACCATATTAGAACTTTAGAAGTAACGTAAGATCTCTATTATTCAAACGCTAAAATACGTATCATTATCGATCTTTAAGACATATGACACCTTAATGCAGGGTGAAAGTCATGATGGAAGTCATACAAAAAGCTCCTCCAGGAGCTTTCTGTATGACATCCATCCTGCATTTAACAACCACCAGTCTAAAAGGGTCTAAATTCTTAAATTTTGAATGATCGTTTTTACTACTATTCGTGCTTATAATATCAAACACGATACACGCGCATTAAAAAGTTATTTACTTCTTAGATACGCCTTTTAACTAACGCCTTTGTCAACAAGGGGTGGGTGGGTGGGTGGTTGGGTGGGGTGGGGATTCCGGATCGATTCTATACACAAACAAATATATAATACTAATGACGATAATAAATAACCGGCATGTGGAAGAATATTGACTTTTTAAAAGTATGTCAATGTTTTGATGTATAACCGCAGTTTGAATATTTTGGTGGATGGACTCCCTAACAAACATTCTTGCAAAATTATATATGAAATCTAGAGTGAGTGGTTTCAGATGGGAACGTTTTGAAATATTCATTATTCCTTTCCCTGTTCTTAAGTTATTCCAATTTTTAATACATATTGAAATTTCATGGACAAATTAGTTATAATGAAATATGGAAGGTGAAACACTGTTGCCATTGTAGAAACTAAAGAAACACATCTATCAAATTTTATTAGCAAACAGAGCAGATTCTGATCAGTCGGCTCCTATAGGAGCCGCCTGATCTTGGTCGACTCTGAAGATGCGTGAAAAGGCATTGGTACGTGAAGGAAAGGGTTAAAACAATGTACGGAAAAGTAGCACCACCCCTGGCGATCATGTGTTTGGACATATACCAGGAACGTAACTAATTTTGATAGAGAGCACCCCTGCAGAATGTCCTCAGGAGAAGAATTTAGAATTTTTCAATAAAGCAAAATAACGAAAAATAGCCCCGCCCTTGGCGATCACGTGTTTTAACAGAACAATTGAAGGATAATTTCTGCAAAGTCGCACTGAAATCTTGGCAATACGTTTTAGAGGAGGTCAGTTTTGTTGTTGCCATGGCTAGACTAAATGTGGTAAAGCGTCAATAAAAGTTATTCTTTGAACAGCTTTAACCCTTCACTCCATGAATATTCATGTAGGACATTACATCATGAATATCAATTAGGTTGTTATAATAGCACATATGCACGGGAATACTGGGTCATGACAGAAACAGTAGAATCATATCTATATTATATCATAAGCAAACAGAGCATACCCTGATCAGACGGGCCCTATAGGAGCCGTCTGATCTGGTTCTACTCTGTTTGTAAATGAGAAAAAGGCGTATTTATAGAGTAAAGGGTTAACAGAGTGCTACGTCAGGAACATTCATATGTGCAAGGCTTCATTCAATGGTTTTAGAGGATATGTCGTATGAAAAGTGTGGACAGATAGACTGACAGACAAATGGACGACGACGGACGGTAAGCGGTCACAATATTAAGCTCGTCCCGAGCATTTGCTTAGGTGAGCTAAAATGAAAGATATTTCATTTGAAAATTTGAGAATGTGAAGCATCTTATGTCTCCCCCCACTGAAACCATCACCTGTGTTTAAACTGACCCAAATTTAAACTGCTTTTTTGAGTGGTTGCGTTAACCTTTTCCCTGACGAATTTTCTCGTAAGAACAAAATACAGTAAAAACCCTCTAATGCGACCAATTAATGAACAAACATGGTTGTCTTCATAAGCAGATGGTTGCTTAATGCAGGGCGAAAGTTATGCAGAAAGCTCCCATCTTTGTCACTGTGAATTATGCCCCTTATTGATGGTCGCATTAGAGGGGTTTTACTGTAATGCCACGATGCAGAGGTACAGATAAGATGGGTAATTTTCAACATTTTCAAGAATAACTCCTTTATTTCTCCATCAAATTCCATACTGTGACCACTCTTAAAAATCGTCTCGAAGTCACGGTAAAGGGTTTGGTGGAGAAATGACGACTTTAGTATTTGGGTACCCACCTTTATCTGTAGCTCTGGCATCATGAATATTTATTAGCTGATTTATTACAATGGCATGTGTACACATGACGTTTTGGTATTGGTAGAAACTGTAGAGTCAGATCTAGTATAATACCATAAGCAAACAGAACATACCCTGATCAGACGGCTCCTACAGGGGTCATCTAATCTGGGTCTGCTCTGTTTGCAAAATGCTTAATTTAGCGTTTAATTTAGGGAAAGGGTTAAACATACTTTACCCCTTGTATCATTTATGTTATTGCTAATAAAACAGGCACTCACATGCCTATGGTGAGGAAATTTAATTTCGTATAACTTCCATAAAACCAAGCCGTTGAGTTTGGATATTTGATACATTCATGTCACTTACATCAATACAGCTGCCGGATATGACGTGGCATATAGCCAGTATGGAGATATTCTGAGCCCTGTTTAACCACGTGACCAAGGCTAAGTCATTGTTCATCCACTCAACGTTGGTAAAATAATACTCTCTGAAATGTACAATGTACAATAACGGGTGAATATAATAAGATAGTGTTGAGTTTTCAAATCTATTTCAAATCATTTCTATAATAAGGAAAGTGACAACTATAATCTGTATTATTCTCATATAAAGTTCTTTGAATACTCAACGTTTATCACTTTAACCCATTCCCACGTACATGTACTGACGTATTTTGACTAAAATTGAGGTCATGGTGAAGGTCAAGGTTACAGAGACACCCATCAGTGTGCGACATTTCCCGTTCGCAAGATGCACCCGCACAATAAATTTCAAACCCCTATTAAAAAGGGTTGGGGATATATCATCCCTACAAATTTCAGACATTTTTTTAATTGAGCTGAGGGTACGGTCAATGTCAAGGTCACAGAGACACCAAAGTAGTATGCAACACTCCCCCTTCCCAAGATAAACTCAAACAATAAATTATACGTATTCTAATATTCGAATAATCGAGGTTTTACTGTTCAGCTAAAGCAAAAACTATTCGTATTCAAATACCCATACAGTAGAGTCTGTCTTAACCCTTCGCTTGCTATTCACGTCAATATACCTACCTGTAAATAGTGAAGATCCAGATGAGACAGCTCCTGCAGGAGCTGTCTCATCAGGGTCTGCACTATTTACAAGTTGATTATGCAACCATTGCACTCCACAGCAGTGATTGCACAACGAAATACTTGTACACAGTGAAGATATATGTAATTATACAACAGGGCATGGGTAAAGAAGGAGAAATGTATTTTAAAATTCAGCAAGAGAAGGGTTAAGCGACCATTCATTTATTGAACATAGGAGTCTAACAAAAGCAGGGGGTTGCTTAATTCATGTAAAAGATAAAGCAGAAAGCTCCTATAGCAGCTTTCTGCATTTGTTTACCTGCATTAAACTACCAGTTGCCTACATACTCATGATTATACCTTTTTATGGCCGCTTAAGGCAAGCTCTATAGTAAACAGTATACTGCAAAGTTCAAGTAAAGGTTATATATAAACATGTTGTCTCACCTGTTTTGGAATGATGTGGGTGGGGTAAGTGTTTCTGTTGTGTTGCTAGTGATGTGGTAAACTTTCAACTTCACTGTCGGATTTGGGGTTCCCGGCTGTGCAACGTAAAAGAAAGTAACATAAACATTACACTTTAGCCCTTTCCCTTATGTAAGCGCATTTTGACGCATCTGCAAACAGCGCAGACACAGACAGGGTCTGCTTTGTTTGCTTATGGTGTAATATAGATCTGATTCTACAGCTTCTGTCCGAGGCAAATGTCCTGTGTTCATATGCCATTATAAAAATATTCTTATTAATATTCATGACGTCATTATTTCTTACATGAATATTCATCAGGGAAAGGGGTTAAAGAACTTCATACTGAAAGGCATAAAGAACGTATATTAGTTCACTTAACTATTTCGCTGCTAATGTCGCATGTCATTACCTATGCAAATAATTTGGATTCTTGATCAGACGGCTCCTTTAGGTGTTGTCTGATCTGGATCTTCTCTGTTTGCCAGTGCGTAAAAAGGTGTTTATATGAAGGAAATGGTTGACTGTAATAATGCGTCGATAGACGTTGGGCCCGTCTAACTAAACATCGGATGACTTAACCCTTTCACCGCCGAAGTCGCATAAATGCACCACGACAAATAGTGCAGTCCCAGATCAGACGCCGCCTTTTCAAGGCGGCGTCTGATCAGGGACTTCACTTTTTGTCTCATTCTCTATTTCTATATATGTGCTTTATTCTTTTGAAAATTGTATTTATTTATCTGATTTCCTTTATGTACCGAAAGATTTGCTGGTTCTTTTTCGTGTGAAATGTGCGGTTCTTACCTTGGGATAAGGCAGTCTCCGATTCTCTATGTATTTCTCCTTTAGTGGACCGTAGATGGACAGACTGTACCCGCGCACATGAGTGTCATCAAAACTGGCGTATAACAATCGGTCACCTTCTGGGGACCACCAGAGGGCGCTCGCCGACACCAGGATTTCCTCTGTAAACAGATAGCATGTTATTATGTGTCAAGTGGATCAGCAATATATGTATCCAAATGAGACACTGATGGTCTCGTTAGGAGTACGATCCAAAGCATGTGATACATGAATTAGAATTGAAGATAAATGCACAGAAGCTGATGTAGACGAAAATTAACTCAGCAAGCTTAACTAGGTAAATTTTAAAGATAATCTAATATTTTATTAAGTCAGTAAGCAAGGTTGATATTGGAATGTTTTGCTTTAACACTTTCCTTGATGAGTAGGCGTGTAAAATGTTGACATCATAACTAAAGTTTTATATAATCTGCGCAAAGGCTTGCATTTATATTACATGCAATCTGAGTTAAAGCTTACCCTGGTTTAACCAGTCTGGTATACCATTGTATATATCATTTATAGCACCGTCAAATGTTATTTGAGTAAAAGCTTACCCTCGTACAACCAGTCCGGTATACCATTGTATATAGCATTTATAGCACCGTCAAATGTAATCTGAGTAAAGCTGCTGTTACCAATGTATTTCCACAAGTATATGTTGTTGTTTTGAACAAAAACCTGAAAGAGAGCATTGCATGGTCCATTGGAACGGTTATTTTTTAATCAAGATTTCTGGAAATACTGAAAACAAATAAGAGCAAAAACGGCGTGGCCTACCAGGATTGGTATATAATCACAGAGATTAAATCCGCAGAAAGCTTGCATTTATCAGTATGTGCAGATGATACATTGGCAGAGGAGGTCATTAAACATTGACAGCGGAAGACGTTCTATCTTGACAATGATAACAATTAAATCAAAAGACTGGGGGTCCCGTTTTACGAAAAACAAATATCTCAAAATTTGTCTCAATCCTAATTTACAATAAGCATAACTATCCAGATAGCCGAGATTGTCACACATTCAAGCATGCGACAAGTTAGGTTAATATAGTATGACAGAAAATGCCATTAAGTTCTAACATACGACGAGCGTAACTGGAATGGTGAGATCATCACATATGAGAACTTACGACAATCATACCACCTTTCATAACCCATTCCCTCATATTGACGCATTTTGACACCTCTATAAAAGTCACCTGTTGAAACCATTGCGATAAATAGAGCATTTGCTCCTATAGGAGCAAATGCTCTATTTATCACAATGGTGTCAATAAATAGAGCATTTGCTCCTATAGGAGCAAATGCTCTATTTATCACAATGGTGTCAAACTACAAAATTCTGAATGTTTCCTTTTCTCTAGTTAATGCTCCTTTTCGGTAAATTTATTCAAAGTGGTTGGATCTAAAAATAGCCTATGAGGTAATGGGATAATCATAACGGGCCCTAGAAGTAACGCCTACGACTTACCAAGCTGTGGTTGGTTGGAGACCACGTGACATACTGAAAATACTCTTTAGGGTACTTTGTGCCTGTTGACGTAGATCCCACCAAATCTACGTGGATCCTGAAATGATATAAAGTCGTACTGGAGAAAATATAACACATTGACTAAAATAACAACTTTATATTGCCAGTTTACCTTTGACACTTTGCGGTTAGATTCGTCACAACCTTTGCAAATAGTCGGATATCTCATAAACACCCAGAGTGTTTTACATTCTGACCTTGACCTTTGTTGGAAAGGGGATTGAGTCTACATATAACGGTTGATATAACAGTTAACTCACTGTCAATGGCGAATGCACAAGGCCTAAGCAAACAGTATGGATCCAGATACTCGGTGTCTTATCAGGATCTAAAATGGCTGCTACTCTGAATATGTTTTGCAAAGAAGCAGGGTCCATGCTTATAAAGCTTTTTAGTTGAGTCTGAGTTCGTTCTCAAGCTTTTGATTGGTCAGATTTGAGCCAAACGCTCAAATCTGACTAATCAAAAACTTGAGAACGAACTCAGACTCAACTATAAGTTTTATAAGCATGGACCCAGATGGTAAAATTGCAGACGCCAAAACTTGGCAGCGAAAGAGTTAAACTTTCAAAATCAGAGGTCCAGATAAGATGCGTAAATTAAAACTTTTTCAAGAAAAACGTCTTGATTTCTTCGACAAACCCTATGTTGTGACCACTCTTCAAAACGATTCTAAGGAGTGGTCACAGCATACATGTAAGGTTTGGTGGAGAAATGACGATTTTAGTATTTAAGTATGAACGTCCATATATCAAGTCTAACAGTAGAATTAAATAGAAAATAGATCAAGAAGTGATAGGACAATTATATCTGACGTAAATACTCCCAACAAAATTAGGCTCTAAGAAATAATGGAATATTTTAAGGAAGATACAGCAAAACCCCTTTAATGCGACCACCAAAATGAGGTATAATTCTCGGTCTCAGAGGCAGGTGGTAGCTTAATTCAGGACGAAGGTAATGCAGAAAGCTCCCATAGGAGCTTTCTGCATTACTTTCGTCCTGCTTTAAGCAACCACCTGCTTTTAAAACATTAACTTCCCCTTATTAAGTGGTGGCTTTAGAGGGTTTTTGCTGTATATTACAGTTCATTTGTGAGTTACTTGAAAATCTATATACTACAAGCAGTAAAAATAATGTTTCAGAAAATCTCTTGAGTTTTAACCCTTCATCCCACTATTCACGATCTGTTTCACATTATAACAAACGGATTGGGTCCAGATGAGAGCCGAATAACTCGGCGTCTGATCAGGATCCAAGCTGTTTTCTACTCGATCAAATGCTTGATGGTAATTTGAAGTCGTCAAAATTGCATCAGCTTCAATTTAAGGAGACGTGTTTTGTTGTATTGTTTTTCCAAAATTGTGTAAGGGTTTAAACTAATTTAAGAAGAAATGGTCTTCAAAGAATTTCTCGGGATAAAATCGATTCCATTATAAACCTATTTCATGTAATTGGCCACGATGAGGCATATGTTCCTTGCGTGTTAAGCAATACTGAACCCTTTACTCCATAAGTACGCTGTTCTACACTTTGCAAACAATGTAGACCCAGATCAGACGTCTCCTGTAGGAAACGTCTGATCAGGGTCTACTCTGTTTGCTTATGAAATAATTATGACATGACTCTACATTGTCTGCTATATATGTGTCTATGTGCTATAATATTATAACAATTAATTAATTAATATTCATGGTGTCATTATTTCTACTACATATGTGTATATGTGATATTACAGTAAACCCCCTCTAATGCGATCACCTAAAAGAGGTATACTTCTGAGTGGTAGAGGAATGTGGTAGCTTAATGCAGGACAAAAGTAATACAGAAAGCTCCTAGAGGAGCTTTCTGTATTATTTTTGTCCTGCATTAAGCAACCACCTGCTTATAAAGACTCCCATGCTTATTGATTAATTGGTCGCATTAGAGGGGTTCTACTGTATAACAATTAATTGATTAATTTTCATGGTGTCATTATTTCATACAAGAATATTCATGGAGTAAAGGGTTTAGCAAATTTGGGTCAAATTTGGAGATTCGTAATCTGGATCCAGGTGAGAAGCCATTATCTCAGCGTCTGACACGTATCCAATTTGTTTGAAACCATGATCGCATGCTTTGAAAAAATCCAAAAATCAAATTAACTTCGAGATTTGAAGCAATCAAAAGCATTTTTCAATTTTTAAGTGTTCATGAGGTTAGCTTTTAGCGCTACAAGGATTTCCTTGCGAAAGCTGCTCATGGCCATTTAAAGAGACAAACTGCAGAGCTTCAGATAAGATGCGTAAATTAAAACATGAGTGAATAAATTCTTTATTTCTCCACCAAACACTATGTTGTGACCACTCTCTAGAATCGTCTCTTCGTGGCGATTATAAAGAGTGGTCACAATAAAGGGGTTGGTGGATTTGGATTTTATCGGGTTTTACGCCGCTTTAACAGTATTTCAGTCATATCACGACATCCAGCTAATTACAGGCGGAGGAAGACCCCCCCAGAGGTTCTTCCATGCATGGATCAAATTCCATTGTTTCGTGCACAGAAGAACACCCAGGTAGAACCACTGACCTACCACAGGCCAGCTGGAAGGCTTCCTCACATGAAAAATCCAAATGCCCAAACCGGGATTCGAACCATAGCGGCGTCCATAAGCGATTGTCAGTCAAAGACCATAACCACTTAGACAAATCCCATAACTCGGCCCCGGAAGCCCAAGGGATTGGTGGAAAATAGACGATATCAGTATTTGAGTACGTAACTTTATCTGTTTGTCTGATTAGAACCGTTTCTTTATTTTTAAAGCGCGATCAGTGGCGGACACTGTCGAGAGCTACATGGTCATGGCGGGGATTAATCTATGTATAAACTGTTTGAAAACTGCATTACTCATTCGCTTGCTGAATTTAAAAACACATTTCTCCTTCTTTACCCATGCCCTGTTGTATAATTATACGTATCTTCACTATGTACAAGTATTTCGCTGTATAATCACTGCTGTGGAGTGCACTGGTTGCACAATCAATTTGTAAATAGTGCAGACCCTGATGAGACAGCTCCTGCAGGAGCTGTCTCATCTGGGTCTTCACTATTTACAGGTAGGTATATTGACGTGAATAGCAAGCGAAGCGTTAGAACACCAAAGGATTAACCCTTTCCCTGTTGAATATTCACATAATAAATAATGACATCATGAATATATATATTAGTTGATCGTTTATAATGGCAAACATGTAGGTACAATTATGTATGAGACCAATTATGATTTCATAAGCAAACAGCATACCCTGACCAGACGGTTCATAAAAGAGCCGTCTAATCTGGGTATACCCTGTTTGCAAAGCCACGAAAAGACATTTGTATGAAGGAAAAAGCTTGATAAATTACTTTGGGAAAATCTGAAGTGGATAAAGTCCCACATGCGACCTCCTGTCAAACAAACACAATTACAGATAGAGGTCTGCATGGGGAACTCAAAGTGATAATGACATTTAGAGGCACCAGATTTCTTAACACTTATCCGGATTTGAAAAAAAAAAGTTTGCTCAAGATTTAGAGCTGGTGAATTTTTGCCTACTTCCGCTTTGATCAAGAAAACAAAAATAATGATCGAGTGTCAAATAGCTCGGAACCTGATGAGAGGCCGAGTTACTCGGCGTCTCATCTGGATCCAAACCTTTAGCAAATGCGTGTCAGTCCGCGCATAGTGGGACGATATTTATCCAAAATATGAGATTGTTACAAAACATTGCAATGATATTGAATGAACAGTGACAAATTACTTCAAAGCAGCAACAATTCCAATTTACTGTTCAAATATAATAAAGAAATTACTTCAGTGATTGATTTAATGTTTCGATAATATGTTCAAACCACAATTTTATGAAGGCTTGTGCGATATTTCCATCAGTAATTTCAATGAAATTTCAGAACGAAATGAAACACAGCTGTCTTGTAATCGAAGAACAATGAAACCCATCTAAATCTAAGAATTTGAACAGATATCATAGTGGTTTAAGTTCCAGTGCTATAGATAAAGGTGAGTACCCAAATACTAAAATTTTCATATCCCTACAAAACCCTATACAGTGACCACTCTTTAGAATCGTCTCAAAGAGACGATTCTAAAGAGTGGTCACAACACAGGGTTTGGTGGAGGAATAAAGAAGATATTCTTCAAAATGTTTTAATTTACGAATCTTGTATACGACCTCTGTTTGAAAACAGGAATCAAAATCTACTTCTTAATCCTTTACTCCATAGGTATTCAAGTAAGAAATAATGCCATCTAGTCGTGAATATTATTGTTTTATAATTCAGCACATTGACAGAGATGTTGGCCCTGGCAGTAACCGCAGTATTAGATATATTACATAACATTAGCAAACATAGCAGATTCTAATCAGACGGTTCCCACAGAAGCTCTCTGATCAGGATCTACTCTGTTCGAACAGACGGTTCTAAAGAGTGGTCAAGTATAGGGTTTGGTGGAGAAATAAAGGAGCTATTCTTAGCATTTACGCATCTTATAGCTGGACCTTTGGGTTTAACAATGGTTTTGAAGTAGGTAATGGTCTGAGTATTCTTTCAAATATATTAACACTTTCCCTTTTGAATATCTATGTAGGAAATAATGACTACAGTAAAACCTCTCTATAACGGCAGCTATATTGTGTTAATTAGTTGGTATTTAGAGCAGGTGGCTGCTTAAAGCAAGGTGAAAGAAAAACAGAACGCTCCCATAGGAGCGTTCTGTTTTACTTTTACCTTGCTTTAAGCAGCCACCTGCCTTTAATACAAAATACTTTATGTAATTTAGTGGCCGTTATAGAGAGGTTTTATAACTGCATATCCATTGGCTGCTTTTATAACATCTGATGTACACAGGATTATTTGGTATTGTTGAAGCTGTAAAATCGGTTTTACAATAGGACCTGTCTTAAGCAGCCCTTCATTTATTGAACGTACAATGACTTATAAAGCAGGTGGTTGCTTAATGCAGGATAAAGATGATGTAGGAAGCTCATATAGGAGTTCTCTGCATTACTTTTGACCTACATTAAGCTACCACCTGCCTTACATACCCTTGATAAGATCTGTTTTTGATGGCCGCTTTACGCATGTTCTACTGTATTATAATGTCATAAGCAAACAGAGTAGACCCTGATCAGACGGCTCCTAGAGGAACCGTCTGATTTGGGTCTGCTCTGTTTGCAAATGCGCGAAAAGGCCTATATATGAATCACTGGGGACCAACTACGTATTATCATCAAAAGTTTTGCTACGACAATTTATATGGGTATTTTAGACCAATTGTTTTCCTACGAAGCCAGTGTATATATTAGGAAATGTTTCCTACGAAAACAAAGTTTCCTTCGTAGAAAATCAAATATATTATAATACCTATATAAATTCTCGTAGCAAAACATTTTATAATAATACTTAGTTGGCCCCCAGTGTGAATGAAAGGGTTAAAGGAGGATTGGAATTCCTTACACGAGTTAGTCATGCTATGCAAATAAAAGAAGCTAGGACTGTAAAGAGTATCCGTGTACTCGGGTACTCGCGAATCACATCTCGCAAACCAGATGCAATTAATTGTACATAACAAAAATCAGTCGGTTACTACCAAAACCCTTGAAAAAATAGAATAATAGTCAAGGAATTGAGCATAATTCGTAGTAATATAGATATCATTATAGTTTATAGTTTCTGTTATGACCAAATATTCCTGGGTCCATGTGCTTTTATAATAATTAATCTAATTAATATTCTTGATGTCATTATTTCTTACATAATTATTCATTGAGTAAAAGGAATAAAAACGTTTAAGAGGGTATTTTCCATCAAAAAAATACAGGCAAACTTAACCCTTCGCTTGCTATTCACGACAATATACCTACCTGTAAATAGTGAAGACCCAGATGAGACAGCTCCTGCAGGAGCTGTCTCATCAGGGTCTGCACTATTTACAAGTTGATTGTGCAACCAGTGCATTCCCCAGCAGTGATTGCACAGCGAAATACTTGTACACAGTGTAGATATATGTAATTATACAACAGGGCATGGGTAAAGAAGAAGAACTGGTTTTTTTTAAAATTCAGCAAGAGAAGGGTTAAAATATAGTCCGATGATTTGAGGATCAAGTCGTGATTCACGTGCTCTGGTGGATTGCCATGTTCCAGACAACCATACAACGCAAACATTTCCATTATTTTTCAAACGATTCGAGAATATTTACCATGATTTATTGTAGAACATATGAAATATCAAACAGCCTAGATCATTTCATGATTTAAAACAGAACGGGCTGTTTGGTAATTTATTGCCATGGTTTGTATGAGAAAATGCAAAATTACGAAATTCTTTCAGTGTAAGAGGAAGCCCTGAGGACATTTTCGCGGTAAGAAAAAAAAGAGAAATATTAAAGAAAATTGGTTTAGAAGTTTTATGGTGTTGCGACAGGGATATAATGTCGTTGTTACTGCCTCGATGTGCGAACCTGGTAAGATCGCTCATACGATATCTGGAATGTCTCGTAACTTCAAGGGACCACACAACTTACTTCCAAATAAAACAGGTTCGAGTCATTCGATATCTAATCTGGAAACAATCTTAAGTTTGCAGCTTAATACAGGTCGAAAAGCTCCTATGGGCATCTTAATGCAGGTCGAAAGTAATGCTGAAAGCTCCTATGGACAACTTAATGCAGGTCGAAAGTAACCATGAAAGCTCCTATGGATGCAGGTCGAAAGTACATGTAATGCTCTCAGCATTACTATCGACATGCATTAAGCTGTCACATGCGTTTCTATACATGCGTAGTGATACATTTTAGAACAAATCTGTAAAACCTCTCTATAGGAGGGTTCTGTTTTACATTCACTTTGCTTTAAGCAGCCGCCTGCCTTTAACTCAAAATACTTGATGTAATTAAGTGGCCGTTATAGAGAGGTTTTGCCGTGCATTTATTTTCTTGTGCACGAGATAACGGATAAGATGAGTACCGATTTATCACAGTCTCTTATTTCTTAGCCAAACCCTATCTTGCAGCAACTTATTAGAATCGCGTCGGAGAGACGATTCTAATGAATTGCAACACGATAGGATTTGGCTTAGAAATATATTGTTTCTTTCTTCTAACTATGCTCCCACAATCCTGGTGTATATTGCGAACGTATTTTTACTTACTTGGAATCCGTATCGTATAGTTTATACCGTGCTAGGTTGGAGTGTCTGTATTGCTGAAAAAAGCAGAGGGGTCTCAAATGAGAATATACCGAAACTATTACAATATACATCCAGAAAGTTTACATATAATATACACGGACGAACTGAAATTAAACAAATTGAATGAGCATGTATAAGTAAGCCCGATTTACCCCTTTGAATATGGGAACAAAGTTTGAAGAGTATTTGCCAGTATTAGGAAACAGTGTAGACATGGATCAAAGGGGTCTGATTAGTGTAATGTATGCAGTGTTTGCTGTATGCGTTGTTTGCTATATTCACTGTTTGTTATTTACACTATTTGGTGTATACTGTGTTATATACACTTTTGTTATATACGCTATTTGGTATATACGCTGTTTGCTGTATGCACTGTTTGTCGTATGCACTGTTTGTTGTATGTACTGTTTGCTGTATACGCTGTTTGTTATTTGCACTGTTTGCTGTATACACTGTTATATGCACTGTTTGTTGTATACATTGTTTATTATATGTACTGTTTGTTGTATGCACGGTTTGTTAAATGCACTGTTTGTTGTATACGCTGTTATATGCACTGTTTGTTGTATACGCTGTGTATTATATGTACTGTTTGTTGTATGCACTGTTTGTTAAATGCACTGTTTGTTGTATACGCTGTTATATGCACTGTTTGTTGTATACGCTGTGAATTATATGCACTGTTTGTTGTACATGTATGCACTGTTTGTTAAATGCACTGTTTGTTGTATACGCTCTTATATGCACGGTTTGTTGTATGTACTGTTTGTTGTATGTACGCTGTTATATGCAATGTCGGTGTATACGCTGTGTATTGTATGCACTGTTTGTTGTATGCACTGTTTGTTGTATGCACTGTTTGTTAAATGCACTGTTTGTTGTATGCACCGTTTATTATATGCACTGTTTGCTGCATACGCTGTTTGTTATATGCATTGTTTGTTTTTGCAATGTTTGTTGTATACGCTGTTTGTTGTATGCGTTGGTTGTTATATGCGTTGTTTGTTATATGCACTGTTTGTTATATGCACTGCTTTTTGTATGCACTGTTTGGAATTAACTATTTTCTACATACAGACGCCTTTTAATGCATTTGCAAACAGAATATACACAGCTCATACGGTTCCTGTAGAAGCCCCCATCCCCGATCACGGTCTGCTCTGCTTGCTTATGGATTGACATAGATCTAATTCTACAGATTCAAGTGGCTAGATAGTTCTGTCTTCATACGTCTTATAAAAATCATCTTAATACTATTCATGACGTCATTATTTCTTGCAATGATATTCACGGATTTTAAGGTTAACATTCTTTCGGCGGAGGTAAAGAGTTACATACCAAATCGGCTATACTCAAATGTCATAGTTAATGTAAACTGCCAGTCGTAAATAACACACATGTTCTTGTACTTGAAATACCAGCAGAAATTTGAAGAAACCCCTGAAGCAACTTTGTTTTCAGTAACGAAAAGTATGGATGCAATATGTTTTGTACTATTGGTGCAGCCGAACTGGAAACCAAAGATGAAATTAGAAAATTAATGACATTAGGAATGCATTAATAGAATAAAAACCCCAAATATAACAGTATATTGAAAATATAAATTTCGATAAAAGTACAGTACGGCATTTTGAATAAATCTACCGAAAAGGAGCATTAACTAGAGAAAAGGAAAATGTTAGAATTTTGTAGTTTGAAACCATTGTGATAAATAGAGCAGTTGCTCCTATAGGAGCAAATGCTTTATTTATCACAATGGTTTCATAAAGTGACTTTTACAGAGGCGTATTTAAGGAGGAAACGGTTAAATATCAATAATGATAGTTATTTGAATGTTCGAATAATCGTCGAGCGTATACATGATATAATGAAAAAAAAATTCAACGCTTGTCTACAAAGAAAATGGACATATAACGATTATCATAAAGAAGACCATTCATTGGCTCGTTACCTCATGAATATTCATGTAAGGAAGAATGGCATCATGGTTAATATTAAGAATAATTTTGATAATGTCATATGAACACATACTGGTTTTGACATGGCAGAAACTGTAGAAAGTATTGTATATCATTTCATAAGGATACAGATCAGACCACATCATACGGCTCCTGTAGAAACCGTCTAATCTTGATCTACTCTTTTTATAAAAGTGTCAAAATGCGCCTCAACTGGGGAAGGATTCAACAACCCGGGTCCATAGTTTGTTCTCAAGCTTTTGATTGGTCAGATTAGAGCCAAAGGCTCAAATCTGACCAATCAAAAGCTTGAGAACAAACTCAGACTCAACTAAAAAGTTTTATAGGCATGGATATCGATCTTAATCCTTACGACGCTGAATGTATTAACGGTCTATTCCAAAATTCAAACAGGTCGAGCTTACAGTGAATATTTAGTGTTTTTTTTAAAGAAAAGTGTAACGTCACAAACAATGCAGACCCTGATGTCCTCTCAGCTGGATCTGCACTGTTTGCGAAGGGCACGTGACACATTTCCAAGAAAAGAGAATGAGGAAGTTTTTACAACGCTGACTTTTTAAAAATGGACTATTCCAAAATTCAAACAGGTCAAGCTTACGGTGAATATTTGGGGATTGTTTTCACAAAAAAAAGTGTAACGTGACAAACAGCGCAGACCCTGATGAGACGGCTCCTCTAGGAGCCCTCTCATCTGGGTCTACCCTGTCTGCAAATGACTCGTGACACGTTTCCCAAATAGTAAGGGTTAAAATTAAATTTCCTAGAAAACAAAATGAGGAAGTCCTTACAAGGCTGAATAAGGAAGTCCTGAAGAAATGGTTGCTAAAAGCATTGGTAACCGATAGGGTTGATGATAGTTGCAATTCTATAAAAAACGAAGGCTCAAAATAGCGATAAACTGGCTACAAAGATAAACAAATATTTCCAAATTATCAAAATGTCCTCTCGCAAATTATACCCTTTCATATTGAATGGTTTAGTTTGGTTTTTATCGGGTTTTACGTCGTTACAGTATTTCAGTTATATCACGACGTCCAGCTAATTACTGGTGGAAGAAGACTCCCAAAGGTTCTTCTGTGCATGGACCAAATTGCATTGTTTCGTGAACAGAACATCTAAGTATATAACTAGCGACCTATCGCAAGCCAGCTGGAAGGCTTCCTCACATGAAAAATCAAAATGCCCAGACCGGGAATTTAACCAACAGCGGGCTAAGCGATTGTCAGTCGCAGACCATAACCACTCGGTCACAAGGGCCCCCTTATATTGAATGGAATCTGTCGTTGAAAACCCAACATTCACAAAAGGTCAATCAATCTAGATTAGAACATTTATGTCAAATATCCATAAAAGGGTGTGAAAACAGGTTATACTCAATCATTTAATCCATACATACGCCTGTCTACGCATTTGTAAACAGAGTAGACCCAGATCAAATGTCACATATCAGGGTCTGCTGTATATGCGCATGGACTTATAAGATCTGAATCTCTAGTGTCTGCCATGACCAAGATGTTCTGTGTTCGTATGTCGTTATACATGATAATCTAATTAATATTCATGACGTCATTATTTCTTACATACATATTCATGGAGTAAAGGATTAAAAGGAAACTGACGTAGGTATATATGCAGTGGAACTTCGATATATTGAATTCGTAAATCTCAAACCTCGATATAACTTCGGTCCCTGCAATGCAGAATTGTTCTAAAATTCACAACATGAAGATCGCAGCTACATGTCGCTCCTACAGAAGCTTCAGCATTACTTGAGACCTGCATGTATTAACCATTTACTCCACAGATACGCCTTTCTTCGCCTCGGCAGACAGAGTAGACCCAGATCAGACGGCTCCTATAGGAACCGTCTGATCAGGGTCTGCTCTGTTTGCTTATAATATAATATATATACAGTAAAACCCCGCTAATGCGACCACTTAACAAACAGCCACTGGTGTCGTTTAAAGCAGGTGGTTGCTTAATGCAGGAGAAAAAGTTATGTAGAAAGCTCCTATACAAGCTTTCTGCATAACTTTCGTCCTGCATCAGGCTACCACCCGCCTCTGCCACCCAGAATTATGATCATTTTTGGTGGTCGCATTAGAGGGGTTTTACTGTATGTCTCTACAGTTTCTGCCACGACAAAAACTTCTTGTGTCCATGTGCTATAATACACCTAAATCTAATTAATATGCATGACATCATTATTTCTTAATATATGAATATTCATCGAGGAAAGGGTTAATATGTCACACCGAGGAAGTTTCCATGTTAGAAATAGGCTGACCCGAACTCCCGTTATCTCGATGTAATTTGTATGGTCCCTTACAGTTCGAACTATCGAGGTTCAACTGTGTATGAGGAGTGGATACTTACATATTGTATGTCGTAGGGTAAAAGAACATATTTTCCATCGGCAGATGCCTTGTACACGTGTGTATCCAACTCCCTCTGGAAATAAACATAAAACAAAAGTCATTAATCTGTGTCATATGTTTATATGATGATAAACGACCCTGCAACTCTTATTATTAAGTTCGTGAAAAAGTATACAAGTGATTTCGAGAATATTAATGAACTGATTTGTTTATAATGGCCATTAAACAAAAGGAATTTGTATCCTATATCAAAAGCAAACAGTACATACCCTGATCAGACAGCTCCTGTAGGAGCCATCTGACATTGGTCTACTCTGTTTGCAAAGGCGTTAGAAGGGCTACTCTATCAGATAAAACTTTAAAACTTAAGAAAGCGAGAGCAGTTCAGAAATAAATGTTTCAGAGTCAGAACTTCCTGTACGTTCAATGATAAGCAGCGCGATCGTCGTATGTAAGTCGTACGATCCTTCGTAAGAGGCAGCGTTTAATCAAGATCCGCTGTGTTTGACAATCCTAAGTTTCTGCGACGTTGGCTTTTACCATATTCATCCGAAAACCCAGTACGCTGGGTAAACCTTGTGAAAATGTCACCTTGGTGACGCACAGGATGGGTTGGGTCTACACAACTTGCAAACACTCAGAGACATTTTCGTGTTGAGCAACTTATGTGCATTAAGAATCAATTCTTTAAAGAGCTTATGGGAAGTTTAAAGATGGTCCTTTGCCAAATTCGTTCATTCCGATTTCATTTTGTCGGAAAATAAGTCATGAACAGTTCAATATCAGACATAAGTCATGAATTTATTGTTATATATTTTTACAAGCTTTGCTGCAACTTCTATCTGTTATTCTATTTAAACCAGCACTTATTATGAATATGTTCCTTCCCCATATTTATTTTTAAAAAAAGAAAAAGATATTAATTAAAAAGCAACCCTAAACAGAATGAAACACACTGAATGTACCATACATATATATATTTATAGCACATGCATAGATGTGTTTCGCAAACTGTGTTACCAATACGTAGGCACGGCAAGTCTAAGCACTCATACTTACAAAGGTGGAGTTATCCATGACAATTTTACTGGATTTATCTGAGCAACTGTATAATATGACGGCACCCTCGTCATTTCTGTACAAAAATGAATCCTCCCCTGAAAAGTAATAAATATATTTGCTTTATATACAGTAAAAACTCTGTCTTTTAAGCGATCATAGAAATGCAATATAATCTGGTTCTTATAAATCCAGGGGGTAGCTTAATACAGAGAGCTTCATTATGGGAGCTTTCCACATTACCATTGTCCAGCAATAAGCGATCGCCTGTTATTTAACACTCATAAGTGGTCTTTATTAACGTTTTACTGTACAGTCCAGCCAACCCAGTAGTTAACTTATATTTAAAACTATCACCGCCGATGTCGTAAAAATGCATCACGACAAAAAGTGCGGTCCCAGATCAGACGCCGCCTTTTGAAGGCGGCGTCTGATCAGGGACTTCACTTTTTGTCTCAAACTCTATTTCTATATCTGTGCTTTATTCCTTTGAAATTTGCATTTATTTATCTGATTTCCTTATTTTACCAAATGAATTAACAAAAGTAGTTTGCATACGACAATTAGAAATTTGGCGCCGAAATGGTTAAACAAGGGCCATTCAGGAATAAAAAGGAGGCTATTTACATGTAAGAAGAGTGTTGAGATCTTAGAGCTTGAGACCAGCTTATGTTTATCACGTGCATAGCAAGTTTTAGTTTAGTCCTTCGGTGCAAAGTATCTCACATGTACATGTACACTGTACATGTATTTCAATCTTGTCCTAACCCGTCTTCTTAAATTTTCATACAAGTTAAATCAAACAATACCCAACAGTATTTAACTAACATTTAACTATTTCCCTCATATAAACGTGTTTTCACGCATTTGCATACAGAGTAGACCCAGATCAGACGGCTCCTAGAGGAGCCGTTTGATCAGGATCTGCTCTGTTTGCTGATGGAATTATAGACCTGTTTCTTTACTTTCTCAAGTGGCTATAATGTTCCACCTTCCATATTTCATTATTACTACTTTGTTCATTAATATTCAATAGGTATGGAAGTTTGAAATAAACATAGAACTGAGAAAGGGTTTAATGCAAAAGTGCAGTGCACGTTAATTTGCATTTCAAGCCAGTCCAACAGTGGATAGCAACGTACATATTATGAGTATACTTGTGATGGCATTGACAAACAGACTGGATCCAGATAAGACACCGAGGGTCGTGGATTCTCAACCTGATCCAATCTGCTTGACATTCAGCTTGTACTGGCGGTATTCTAACACAAAAGCAAACCCATTCCCATAATCCGATATTATTCCCAGTGTACAACAGATTCAAGGGAAATTGCATCTTGTTATTTACTGTTTTGCTTTCTCAGAGACAATAACAAATACAGTAAAACCTCTCTATAACGGCCACTAAATTATATAAAGTTTTTTGTATTAATGGCAGGTGGCTGTTTAAAGCAAGGTGAAAGTAAAACAGAACGTTCCTATAGGAGCGTTCTGTTTTACTTCCACCTTGCTTTAAGCAGCCACCTGCCCTAATTACCAACTAATTAATACAACTTAGTGGGCGTTATAGAGAGGTTTTACAGTAGAGAAAATGGTCATGTTTACAAGGGAGGAGAGTGCGCCAAGAAGCAGGAAACGTACATAAAATTTAAACAATTTCAAGTCTGATTTTCTTAGTGAACTCGCCACTACATGTACAATAAAGCTTCGAATCTTGTTAGGCAGATGATTGCTTGTCATGCAGAAAGTTCCGAGATGAGCTTTCTGTGTGACTTTTATTCCGTATTATGCCGCCACCTGTTTTTACCAAGGCCGATAATGTAACTTATTTGAGTGTTCGAATATGCGATGTTTTACTGTATGCATGCTAAAGAATCTGACTCTACTTTTGGCTGTTTGAACTCAAGACGTTTTCATTCTTGTGTGGGGTTTGGAAATCAATTTTGTAAATCACATGGTGCAATCCAGGTCCGTGAAGTTTGCACGACATTAGACTTTTAGACCTTCGACAGAAAGTGTCTAAATGTCCAATTTTAGACATCAGACAATACAGCTTTTTCCATAATGTTCAACAAATGTCCAATTTCGACGTTAGACAATACAGCTTTTTTCCATAACGTCGAAAAAGTGTCTAATTTAGACGTTGGACAATTTGCCAGACGGGGGAAATTGTCTAAATTTTGTCCAATTTTAGACATTAGACACTTCTATCAAGTTGGAAAAAAGTGTCTAACAAGTGTCTAATTTAGACGTTAGACAATTTGCCGGACCGAGAAAAATGTCTAAATATTGTCCAATTTAGACATTAGACATTTCTATCAAGTTCGAAAAAATGTCTAACAAGTGTCTAATTTCGACGTTGGACAATTTGCCCGACAGGGGAAATTGTCTAAATATTGTCCAATTTAGACATTAGACACTTCTATCAATTCGGAAAAAACATGTCGTACAAGTGTCTAATTAAGACATAAGACAATTTGCCGGACCGGGAAAAATGTCTAAATATTGTCCAATTTAGACATAAGACATATCTATCAAGTCGGAAAAAATGTTTAAAACGTGTCGAATTTAGACCTTAGACAATTTCCCAAACCGGGAAAAATGTCTAAATATTGTCCAATTTAGACATTAGACAGTCCTATCAATTCGGAAAAAATGTCTTACAAGTGTCTAATTTAGACGTTGGACAACTTGTCCGAACGGGTAAAAAGTCTAAATATTGTCCAATATAGACATTAGACAGTTCTCTCAATTCAGAAAAAAGTGTCTAACAAGTGTCTTATATAGACGTTAGACAATTTGACAGAACGACAAAAATGTCTAAATAATGTCTAAATTAGACATTAGACATTTCTATCAAGTCGGAAAAAATGTCTAAAAAGTGTCTAATTTAGATGTTAGACAATATGCCGAAACTGGAAAAATGTCTAAATATTGTCCAATTTAGACATTAGACATTTCTATCAAGTCGAAAAAAGTGTCTAAAAAGTGTCTAATTTCGACGTTGGACAATTTTCGGACACGGGAAAAATGTCTAAATATTGTCTAATTAGACATTAGACATTTGTATCAAGTAGGAAAAATTGTCTAACAAGTGTCTAATTTAGACGTTAGACAATTTGCCGGAACGGGACAAATGTCTAAATATTGTCTAATTAGACATTAGACATATTTTCTCAAGTCGGAAAATTGTCTTAAAAGTGTCTAATTTAGAGGTTAGACAATTTGCCTAAACTGGAAAAATGTCTAAATATTGTCTAATTAGACATTAGACATTTTTTCTCAAGTCGGAAAAAGTGTCTAAAAAGTGTCTAATTTCGACGTTTGACAATTCCGGAACGGCAAAAATGTCTAAATATTGTCTAATTAGACATTAGACATTTGTCTCAAGCCGGAAAAAGTGTCTAAAAAGTGTCCAATTTAGACATTAGACATTTCTATCAAGTCGGGAAAAGTGTCTAAAAAGTGTCTAAAAAGTGTCTAATTTCGACATTGGACAGTTTTCCGAAACGGGAAAAATGTCTAAATATTGTCTAATTAGACATTAGACGTTTTTTCTCAAGTCGGAAAAAGTGTCTAAAAAGTGTCTAATTTCGACGTTGGACAATGTTCCGGAACGGCAAAAATGTCTAAATATTGTCTAATTAGACATTAGACATTTCTCTCAAGTCGGGAAATGTGTCTAAAAAGTGTCTAAAAGTGTCTAATTTCGACATTGGACAGTTTTCCGTAACGGTAAAAATGTCTAAATATTGTCTAATTAGACATTAGACATTTTTCTCAAGTCGGAAAAAGTGTCTAAAAAGTGTCTAATTTCGACGTTGGACAATTTTCCGAAACGGGAAAAATGTCTAAATACTGTCTAATTAGACATTAGACATTTTTCTCAAGTCGGAAAAAGTGTCTAAAAAGTGTCTAATTTCGACATTGGACAGTTTTCCGAAACGGCAAAAATATCTAAATATTGTCTAATTAGACATTAGACATTTTTTCTCAAGTCGGAAAAAGTGTCTAAAAAGTGTCTTATTTCGACGTTGGACAATTTTCCGGAACGGAAAAGGTGTCTAAATATTGTCTAATTAGACATCAGACATTTTTTCTCAAGTCTAAAAAGTGTCTAAATTCGACATTGGACAGTTTTCCGGAACGGAAAAAGTGTCTTAATATTGTCTAATTAGACATCAGACATTTTTTCTCAAGTCGGAAAAAATGTCTAAAAAGTGTCTAATTTAGACGTTAGACAATTTGCCGGACCGGGAAAAATGTCTAAATATTGTCTAATTAGACATTAGACATTTCTCTCAAGTCGGAAAAAGTGTCTAAAAAGTGTCTAATTTAGACGTTAGACAATATGCAAGGCCGCGCACACTGGGATCTACCACGGGACGAAGCCGCATGTGCCGGAACAGTCCGCTCCCGTACTTCAACGGGGATCTTCCAGCGGCGCTGGCCGGGGAAGTCCGGTGCCATGACCCTGCTAACTCGGCGATTTTTCATGGGACTGAGCCGCACATTCTGCGGCAGACGGGTCCCGTTCGAATACGGGAATCTCCCATTGGGACGGAGTCGCGAGCGCTAGGGCTGTCGGCTCCCGTGCTGCAATGGGACCTTCCAATGAATCGAGCTAGAGCTGGCAGGGGAAGCCTGCTGTCACACAAATACGGTAATCTTACACTGGACCGAGCAGCGCAGCTCGCGGGAGCCAGTTCCCGTGCAAACACGGGGATCTACCATGAGGACGGAGCCATGCACTCCGGGGCAGTCGCATCCCGTGCTTCAACGGGGATTTCCACGGGACAGGGCCGCGTAGGCCGGGGCAGCCTGCTGCTGTGAGATCACGGGGGAAATGTCTAAATATTGTCCAATTTAGACATTAGACATTTCTGTCAAGTCGGGAAAGGTGTCTAATAAGTGTCTAAAAAGTGTCTAATTTCGACATTGGACAGTTTTCCGGGAATGGAAAAATGTCTAAATATTGTCTAATTAGACATTAGACATTTTTTCTCAAGTCGGAAAAGGTGTCTAAAAAGTGTCTAATTTCGACATTGGACAGTTTTCCGAAACGGGAAAAAATGTCTAAATATTGTCTAATTAGACATTAGACATTTTTTCTCAAGTCGGAAAAAGTGTCTAAAAAGTGTCTAATTTCGACATTGGACAGTTTTCCGAAACGGGAAAATGTCTAAATATTGTCTAATTAGACATTAGACATTTCTCTCAAGCCGGAAAAAGTGTCTAAAAGTGTCTAATTTAGACGTTAGACAATATGCAAGGCCGCGAACACTGGGATATACCACGGGACGAAGCGGCATGGGCCGGAACAGTATGGCCCTACTAACTCAGCGATGTTTCATGGGTGGGACCGAGCCGCACAGTCTGCGGCAGCCGGGTCCCGTTCGAATACGGGAATCTCCCATGGGGACGGAGTCGCGGGCGCCAGGGCTGTCGGCTCCCGTGCTGCAACGGGGCCTTCCTCTGAACCGAGCTATAGCTGGCAGGGGAAGCCCGCTGTCACGCTAATACGGGTAATCTTACACGGGACCGAGCAGCGCAGCTCGCAGGAGCCAGTTCCCGTGCAAACACGGGGATCTACCACGAGGACGGAACCATGCGCTCCGGGGCAGTCGCATACCATGCTTTAACGGGGACTTCCACGGGACAGAGACGCGTAGGCCGGGGCAGCCTGCTGCTGTGAGAACACGAGGGAAATGTCTAAATATTGTCCAAATTAGACATTAGACATTTCTATCAAGTCGGGAAAAGTGTCTAAAAAGTGTCTAATTTCGACATTGGACAGTTTTCCGGAACGGGAAAAATGTCTAAATATTGTCTAATTAGACATTAGACGTTTTTTCTCAAGTCGGAAAAGGTGTCTAAAAAGTGTCTAATTTCGACATTAGACAATTTTCCGGAAGGGGAAAAATGTCTAAATATTGTCTAATTAGACATTAGACATTTCTCTCAAGTCGGAAAAAAATGTGTAAACAGTGTCTAATTTAGATGTTAGACAATCTGCAAGGCCGCGAACACTGGGATCTACCATGGGACGAAGCCGCATGAGCCGGAGCAGTCGACTCCCGTATTTCAACGGGGATCTTCCAGCGGCGCTGGCCGGGGAAGTCCGATGCCATGGCCCTGCTAACTCAGCGATCTTTCATGGGACCGAGCCGCACAGTCTGCGGCAGCCGGGTCCCGTTCGAATACGGGAATCTCCCATGGCGACTGAGCCACGAGCGCCAGGACTGTCGGCTCCCGTGCTGCACGGGACCTTCCACTGAACTGAGCTATAGCTGGCCGGGGAAGCCTGCTGTCACTCTAATACGGTAATCTTACACGGGACCGAGCAGAGCAGCTTGCAGGAGCCAGTTCCCGTGGAAACACGGGTATCTACCACGAGGACGGAGTCATGCGCTCCGGGGCAGCCTGCTGCTCTCAGAACACGGGGGAAATGTCTAATTATTGTCCAATTTAGACATTAGACATTTCTATCAAGTCGGAAAAAGTGTCTATCAAATGTCTAATTTAGACGTTAGACAATTTGCCGGACCGGGGAAAATGTCTAAATATTATCTAATTAGACATTAGACATTTCTCTCAAGTCGGAAAAAATGTCTAAACAGTGTCTAATTTAGACGTTAGGCAATCTGCAAGGCCGCGAACACTGGGATCTACCATGGGACGAAGCCGCATGAGCCGGAGCAGTCGATTCCCGTATTTCAACGGGGAAACACGGGTATCTACCACGAGGACGGAGTCATGCGCTCCGGGGCAGCCTGCTGCTCTCAGAACACGGGGGAAATGTCTAATTATTGTCCAATTTAGACATTAGACATTTCTATCAAGTCAGGAAAAGTGTCTAAATAGTGTCTAAAAAGTGTCTAATTTCGACATTGGACAGTTTTCCGGAACGGGAAAAATGTCTAAATATTGTCTAATTAGACATTAGACATTTTTTCTCAAGTCGGAAAAGTGTCTTAAAAGTGTCTAATTTCGACGTTGGACAATTTTCCGAAACGGGAAAAATGTCTAAATATTGTCTAATTAGACATTAGACATTTCTCTCAAGCCAGAAAAATTGTCTAACAAGTGTCTAATTTAGACGTTAGACAATTTTCCGGACCGGGAAAAATGTCTTTATATTGTCTAATTAGACATTAGATATTTTTTTCTCAAGTCGGAAAAAAAGTGTCTAAAGTGTCTAATTTCGACGTTGGACAATTTTCCGGAAGGTGAAAAATGTCTAAATATTGTCTAATTAGACATTAGACATTTCTCTCAAGTCTGAAAAATTGTCTAACACGTGTCTAATTTAGACGTTAGACAATTTACCGGAACGGGAAAAATGTCTAAATATTGTCTAATTAGACATTAGACATTTTTTCTCAAGTCGGAAAAGTGTCTTAAAAGTGTCTAATTTCGACGTTGGACAATTTTCCGGAACGGGAAAAATGTCTAAATATTGTCTAATTAGACATTAGACATTTCTCTCAAGCCATAAAAGTTGTCTAACAAGTGCCTAATTTAGACGTTAGACAATTTTCCGGACCGGGAAAAATGTCTAAATATTGTCTAATTAGACATTAGATATTTTTTTCTTAAGTCGGAAAAAGTTTCTAAAAAGTGTCTAATTTCGACGTTGGACAATTTGCCCGGCCGAGGAAATTGTCTAAATATTGTTAATTTCGACGTTGGACAATTTGCCGGAACGGGGAAAATGTCTAAATATTGTCTAATTAGACATTAGACATTTCTCTCAAGTCGGAAAAAATGTCTAAAAAGCTGGCCGGGAAAGTCCGATGGCATGGCCCTGCTAACTCGGCGATCTTTGATGGGACCGAGCCGCGTAGTCTGCGGCAGCCGGGTCCCGTTCGAATACGGGAATCTCCAATGGGGACGGAGCCGCGATCGCCAGGACTGCCACGGCACCGAGCAGCGCAGATCGTAGGAGCCAGTTCCCGTGCAAACACGGGGATCTACCACGAGGACGGAGCGATGCGCGCCGGGGCAGTCGGGTCCCGTGCTTCAACGGGGATTTCCACGGGACAGCCTGCTGCCGTGAGAAAACGGGCTAAAAAGTGTCTAAAAAGTGTTTAATTTCGACGTTGGACAATATTCCGGAAAGGGAAAAATGTCTTAATATTGTCCAATTAGACATAAGACAAATTTCCCGGTCGGGCAATTTGTCCAACCTCTAAATTAGACAATTGTTTGACACGTTTTTCCAACTTGATAGAGCTGTCTAATGTTTAAATTGGACAATATTTAGACATTTTCCCAGGTCAGGCACAACGTCCAACGTCGAAATTAGACACTTTTTAGACACTTTTTCCGACTTGATAGAAATGTCTAATGTCTAAAATTGGACAATATTTAGACATTTTCCCCTGTTTGGCAAATTGTCTAACGTCTAAATTAGACACTTGTTAGACATTTTTTCCGACTTGATAGAAATGTCTAATGTCTAAATTGGACAATATTTAGACATTTTTCCCTGTCAGCCAAATTGTCTAATGTCTAAATTAGACACTTGTTAGACATTTTTTCCGACTTGATAGAAATGTCTAATGTCTAAATTGGACAATATTTAGACATTTTTTCCTGTCAGCCAAATTGTCTCATGTCTAAATTAGACACTTGATAGACATATTTTCCGACTTGATGGAAATGTCTAATGTCTAAATTGGACAATATATAGACATTTTTCCCTGTCTGCCAAATTGTCTAATGTCTAAATTAGACACTTTTTAGGCACTTTTTCCGACGTGATAGAAATGTCTAATGTCTAAAATTGGACAATATTTAGACATTTTTCCCTGTCTGCCAAATTGTCTAATGTCGAAATTAACAATATTTAGACATTTTTTCCGACTTGATAGAAATGCCTAATGTCTAAATTGGACAATATTTAGACATTTTTCCCTGTCCGCCAAATTGTCTAATGTCTAAATTAGACACTTGTTAGACACTTTCTTCCGACTTGAGAACAACTGGCTAATGTCTAAATTGGACAATATTTAGACACTTTCCTCGGTCAGGCAAATTGTCCAACGTCGAAATTAGACACTTGCTAGACATTTTTTCCGACTTAATAGAAATATCTTATGTCTAAATTGGACAATATTTGGACATTTTTCCCGGTCGGGCAAATTGTCCAACGCCGAAATTAGACACTTTTTAGACACTTTTTCCGACTTGATAGAAATGTCTAATGTCCAAATTAGACATTATTTAGACATTTTCCCCGGTCGGGCAAATTGTCCAACGTCGAAATTAGACACTGACAGGACACTTTTTCCGACTTGATAGAAATGTCTAATGTCTAAAATTTGACAATATTTAGACATTTATCCCTATCCGGCAAATTGTCTAATCTCTTAAATAAGACACTTGTTAGACAATTTTTCCGACTTGATAGAAATGTCTAATGTCTAGATTGGACAATATTTAGACATTTCTCCCTGTCCGGAAAATTGTCTAATGTCTAAATTAGACACTTGTTAGACACTTTTTCCGGCTTGATAGAACTGTCTAATGTCTAAATTGGACAATATTTAGACAATTTCCCCGTTCCGGCAAATTGTCCAACGTCGAAATTAGACACTTTTTAGACACTTTTTTCGACTTGATAGAAATGTCTTATGTCTAAAATTGGACAATATTTAGACATTTTTCCCTGTCCTGCAAATTGTCTAACGTCTACATTAGACACTTGTTAGACATTTTTTCCGACTTGATAGAAATGTCTGATGTCTAAATTTGACAATATTTAGACATTTTCCCTGCCCGCCAAATTGTCTAATGTCTAAATTAGACACTTGTTAGACATTTTTTCCGACTTGAGAGAACTGTCTAATGTCTAGATTGGACGATAATTAGACAGTTTTCCCTGTCCGGAAAATTGTCTAATGTATAAATTAGACACTTGTTAGACACCTTTTCCGGCTTGATAGAACTGTCTAATGTCTAAATTGGACAATATTTAGACAATTTCCCCGGTCGGGTAAATTGTCCAACGTCGAAATTAGACACTTTTTGGAACTTTTTTCCGACATGATAGAAATGTCTAATGTCTAAAATTGGACAATATTTAGAAATTTTTTCCTGTCCTGCAAATTGTCTAACGTCTAAATTAGACACTTTTTTAGACTTGAGAGAACTGTCTAATGTCTAAATTGGACAATATTTAGACACTTTCCTCGGTCAGGCAATTGTCCAACGTCGAAATTAGACACTTGTTAGACAATTTTTCCGACTTAATACAAATGTCTTATGTCTAAATTGGACAATATTTAGACATTTTTTCCTGTCCGGCAAATTGTCTAATGTCTAAATTAGACACCTGTTAGACATTTTTTCGACTTGATAGAAATGTCTAATGTCTAAATTGGACAATATTTAGACATTTTTTCCTGTCCTTCAGATTGTCTAAAGTCTAAATTAGACACTTGTTAGACACTTTTTTAGACTTGAGAGAACTGTCTAATGTCTAAATTGGACAATATTTAGACACTTTCCCCGGTCAGGCAATTGTCCAACGTCGAAATTAGACACTTGTTAGACAATTTTTCCGACTTAATACAAATGTCTTATGTCTAAATTGGACAATATTTAGACATTTTTCCCGGTCGGGCAAATTGTCCAACGCCGAAATTAGACACTTTTTAGACACTTTTTCCGACTTGATAGAAATGTCTAATGTCCAAATTAGACATTATTTAGACATTTTCCCCGGTCGGGCAAATTGTCCAACGTCGAAATTAGACACTGACAGGACACTTTTTCCGACTTGATAGAAATGTCTAATGTCTAAAATTTGACAATATTTAGACATTTATCCCTATCCGGCAAATTGTCTAATCTCTTAAATAAGACACTTGTTAGACAATTTTTCCGACTTGATAGAAATGTCTAATGTCTAGATTGGACAATATTTAGACATTTCTCCCTGTCCGGAAAATTGTCTAATGTCTAAATTAGACACTTGTTAGACACTTTTTCCGGCTTGATAGAACTGTCTAATGTCTAAATTGGACAATATTTAGACAATTTCCCCGTTCCGGCAAATTGTCCAACGTCGAAATTAGACACTTTTTAGACACTTTTTTCGACTTGATAGAAATGTCTTATGTCTAAAATTGGACAATATTTAGACATTTTTCCCTGTCCTGCAAATTGTCTAACGTCTACATTAGACACTTGTTAGACATTTTTTCCGACTTGATAGAAATGTCTGATGTCTAAATTTGACAATATTTAGACATTTTCCCTGCCCGCCAAATTGTCTAATGTCTAAATTAGACACTTGTTAGACATTTTTTCCGACTTGAGAGAACTGTCTAATGTCTAGATTGGACGATAATTAGACAGTTTTCCCTGTCCGGAAAATTGTCTAATGTATAAATTAGACACTTGTTAGACACCTTTTCCGGCTTGATAGAACTGTCTAATGTCTAAATTGGACAATATTTAGACAATTTCCCCGGTCGGGTAAATTGTCCAACGTCGAAATTAGACACTTTTTGGAACTTTTTTCCGACATGATAGAAATGTCTAATGTCTAAAATTGGACAATATTTAGAAATTTTTTCCTGTCCTGCAAATTGTCTAACGTCTAAATTAGACACTTTTTTAGACTTGAGAGAACTGTCTAATGTCTAAATTGGACAATATTTAGACACTTTCCTCGGTCAGGCAATTGTCCAACGTCGAAATTAGACACTTGTTAGACAATTTTTCCGACTTAATACAAATGTCTTATGTCTAAATTGGACAATATTTAGACATTTTTTCCTGTCCGGCAAATTGTCTAATGTCTAAATTAGACACCTGTTAGACATTTTTTCGACTTGATAGAAATGTCTAATGTCTAAATTGGACAATATTTAGACATTTTTTCCTGTCCTTCAGATTGTCTAAAGTCTAAATTAGACACTTGTTAGACACTTTTTTAGACTTGAGAGAACTGTCTAATGTCTAAATTGGACAATATTTAGACACTTTCCCCGGTCAGGCAATTGTCCAACGTCGAAATTAGACACTTGTTAGACAATTTTTCCGACTTAATACAAATGTCTTATGTCTAAATTGGACAATATTTAGACATTTTTCCCTGTCCGGCAAATTGTCTAATGTCTAAATTAGACACCTGTTAGACATTTTTTCGACTTGATAGAAATGTCTAATGTCTAAATTAGACAATATTTAGACATTTTCTTGGTCCAGCAAATTGTCTAACGTCTAAATTAGACACTTGTTAGACACTTTTTCTGGCTTGATAAAACTGTCTAATGTCTAAATTGGACAATATTTAGACAATTTCCCCGGTCGGACACAATGTCCAACGTCTAAATTAGACACTTGTTAGACAATTTTTCCGACTTGATAGAACTGTCTAAATGTCTAAATTGGACAATATTTAGACATGTTTCGCGTTCGGACAAATTGTCTAACGTCTAAATTAGACACTTTTTCGACGTTATGGAAAAAGCTATATTGTCTTACGTCGAAATGGACATTTGTTGAACATTATGGAAAAAAGCTGTATTGTCTAATGCCTAAATTGGACATTTAGACAATTTCTGTCGAAGGTCTAAAAGTCTAATGTCGTGCAAACTTCACGGACCTGTGCAATCCTCGGTCATAAAACATTTTCTTGAAGATTGCATAACCCTTTGTCTGCTCATGTAAAAACTAGTGTCTTTATAAATATCACTTAGCGAACTAATTAGGAAAACCATTTGGTCATACAATGTAGATGAAAGAGAAACATCACACAAGCAAAGAGTATAGGCGTATGATACGGGTCTACATGTACAATGTACTATGTTTTCAAAAGTGTAAAAAGCCTTTTGGTAAAGGTTTAACCCCTTCCTTTTCACACATCTGCAAACAGAGTAGACCTATATCAGAGACTCCTGTGGGACCTCTGTTTGCTAATGAAATTTGGTAGATTTGTTTCTTTAGTTTCTAAAATGGCTACAACGTTTCACTTTCCATATTTCATTAGGTATTGAAATTTGGAATAAACGAAGAACAGAGAGGGGTTAATACGGACACTGCCGTTTAGTACGAATACTGCATTTAACTCACACATTAACAAATATGAAAACCTAGAACAGCTAACCAACATTGCCCCCAGAAGGTTCATGGCGTGATTGCCGTGTAAGGCATCAAAGATCTGTTTGATGAATGATAATGTACGATTCGTGACATGTTTGGTTATGTTGATTAACGTCCGTTTCTGCTAACTACATGTATTAGGCATGTAGGAATATTACAAGTGCGTCGTAACATTTAGCCAGCTGAGAAAACCTTCGCGCTCAGAAAATGGTTTCTAATTAAGATATCGAATCAGACTTTCTTCCATCTCTTTTCAAAGCTGTTTTGACAGTTGTGATCCTGTTGAGACTTCCGTGTTATTCGGCGTCTCATCTGGAACTAACTGTTTGTATAGGTAATCAAGGGTTCTAGAGTTGCGTACTGAATATTAAGCGTAGCTTTTTCTTAACCTTTGAATGTGGGAAAACGAATCACACTGTCACTTGCAACAGTGGTATTGTTTCATAAGCAAACTGAGCAGACTCTGATCAAGTGGCTCCTGGTGGAGCCGTTTGATCTGGGTCTACTCTGTTTGCAGATGCGTCGAAAAGGCATATCTATGGAGTAAAGGGTTAATGCTCTGATTAGGTCACTGAAACAAGTGGGAGGAACTTTCAACAATGAAAATTGAAATGAAGGACAAACAATGCATAACAATACTACGTGACAGGGAAAAAATTAGCCATCTTCAAAGAGAATCTTCAGAATCAATCCATGCAATCCTCCTTCAACTATTTGCACGCTAGCAGTAAAACCCTGATTAAACAGTTTGGATCCAGATGAGACGCCGCATAATTATCAGGATCAGGATCAAATATGTTTGACACTATGACAATATTTTTTTTTCAGAAATGAGAAAAAATATTTTAAGAATTGAAGCAGACAACAAATGTCGCAGACGAACAATTACTTAGCTTGCAAAGAGTTGAAGTAAACGACAAACAGGGCAGACCTTTCACCTGTTCTCGGTATATACAGTAAAACCTCTCTATAACGACCACTAAATTGTGTTAATTAGTTGGTATTTAGGGCAGGTGGCAGCTTAAAGTAAGGTGAAAGAAAAACAGAACGCTCCTATAGGAGCGTTCTGTTTTACTTTCACCTTGCTTTAAGCAGCCACCTGCCTTTAACACAAAATACTTGATGTAATTTAGTGGCCGTTATAAAGAGGTTCTACTGTATATGGGAAAAACTCAAGAATGCAATGATATCTATCAGATACACAGATAAACGTGCGTACTCGAGCACTAAAACCACCATTTTCCCACCAAACCCTACAGAGTGGTCACCACATAGGGTTGAGTGAAGACATAAAGAAGTTATTTTTTGAACCTCTGTATCTATAATAGTTTTAATCCAACTCACCATCCCTCCAGACAGGCAAAAATGCCCTCGGCTCATAGTGGTGCTGTGTAAAATCCTCAAAGGCAATTTTCTCTCCTTTCTTTTCCTTTACTGTTTCTGTGAACAGAAGAAAACAATAGTTATGTTAAAGTGATATTCTCTACTTGCACCGTGTTTTAAAAATGCATTAACCCTTCGCTTGCTATTCACGTCAATATACCTGCCTGTAAAAGGTGAAGACCCAGATGAGACAGTTCCTGCAGGAGCTGTCTCATCAGGGTCTGCACTATTTACAAGTTGATTGTGCAACCAATGCACTCCACAGCAGTGATTACACAGCGAAATACTTGTACACAGTGAAGATATATGTAATTATACAACAGGTCATGGGTAAAGAAGGAGAAATGTATTTTAAAATTCAGCAAGAGAAGGGTTAAATACACGAATCATTTGTTTATATGCTGAAAAGAAGTATATTGCAAAAAAACCCAAATAGAATAAAGGATGAAATGGACCAAACTAAGACCCGATGTTATTCGTCAACGTATTAGTATATTCGGGTTGCGTTTTAGTTTCGTAACTGTTCGACATACGTCGATAATATTTTGTTGTAAAAACAGAAAATTCTAAGCATCGATGAAAACGATTTATTTTGTACGTTTTGTATTCACAGGGGACAGTTTTCAATAAAAGCAGCTCACATTGATAGTCTTCATAATAATGACTGAACATGGCGAATACAGTGGAATCCCTCTAATGCGACCGCTTAATGAATAAGCATGGTGTCTTTATAAGCAGGTGGTTGCTTAATGCAGGGCAAAAGAAATGCAGAAAGTCTGCATTACTTTTGTCCTGCATTAAGCTACCACCTGCATCAATCACCCAGAATAATACCTCTTTTAAGTGGTCGCATTAGCGGGGTTTTACTGTACTGTAGAATGAGAGCGTGCCTTGATCAGACAGCTCCCAAAAGAAACCGTCTGATCTGGATCTATTATGTTTGCAAAGGCGTTAAAAAGCATAAAGTGTTGAATGTCTTACTGACTACATATATTTGGACAACTATATACTACAAGCATTGATCGGTGCATTCAACAGTGTAGACCCTGATTGGACGCCGTATTTTAACCCTTTACTTCATAAATACGCCTTTGCAAACACAGTAGACCAAGATCAGACGGCTCTTGATCAGGATCTGCTCTGATTGATTGACATTATATTATATCTGAATGTTCAATTTCGGACATAGTTAAACAGTTAATTAGTATGCATGACGTCATTATTTCTCACATTAAATTTATGTAGTAAAGGGCTAATAAACTCATATTGTCGTCTATGGGAAGTGGAATTTTGAAATCTGAGAATATTGTTTTTCACTGGAAAAACTGAAACCAAATACAAGCAACCCCGTCTTGCTCGTCATTTCCAGACGAAAATAGCGCCATAAAGTCGAAAATATTCCCGCTCAAAGACAGCTGTCAGAGAAAATCAGCTGTAAGCGTGAAATGTTTTTTGGTAATCTCGGGGTAACAATACAGTAAATTTTCGCTAATACGACCACTGGATTTTTAAAGCATGTGGTAGCGTAATGCAGGACAAAAGCTATGCAGAAAGCTCCTATAGGCGCTTTCTGCATTACTTTTGCCCTGCATTAAGCAACCATTAGCTTCTATAGACTCCTATGTTTAATAACTTAAGTGGTTGCATTAGCAAGGCTTTGCTGTATAAAATAATGACGTTGCTGAAGAGAAAAATCAAAAATGTCTAAGGCTGCTTATAGACTCTAATATAGACATACACTGGCGCAGCATATGCGCGCTAGAGACTGTGCAAGATGATTTCGACAGTAGAAGGTTTTATCCAAACTAAATTTTGAGCACGGGTTTTACACTTGAATATAACCATCCCCTAGTGAACATTCATGTAAGAAGTAATGACATCGTGAATATTTATTAGCTGAATTTTTATAACACTGGATGTTTTGGTATTTTTTTAAACTGTACAGTCAAATCTATTATAATCCCATAAGCAAGCAGAAGAGCAGACCCTGATCAGATGGCTCCTTACATGAGTTGTCTGATCTGGGTCTACTCTGTTTGCAAAGACGTGATTAATCCTATCCTCTATAAATATACATTTCTACGCCTCTGTAATAGTCAATTCTTGAAACCATTGTGATAAATAGAGCATTTGCTCCATAGGATAAAATGCTCTATTTATCACAATGGTTTCAAACGTACACAATTCTAAAATTTTCCTTTTCTCTAGTAAAAAATGCAGGAAGGCAAAAGGTACCAGATCAAAATACGAACACAAAGCTACAGATAAGGTGCGGTACTCAAATACTAAAATCGTCATTTCTCCACCTAACCCTATACTGTCACCACTCTTTAGAATCGTCTCGAAGAGACGATTCTAAAGAGTGGTCGCACTATAGAGTTTGGTGGAGAAATTGAAAATGTTTTAATTTACGCATCTTATCTGGAGCTCTTGAACAAATGTTATATTTTACGACGGGGTGAATTTGAATGTACAACATCTTCCATGTAGCTAACCGTATCTGGAACAGTATTTACGATCATTCACAAACCGTCTCTTCACATATTGCCGACGACCTTGTTGTAACCTTTGAAGAACACTAACTTGATTTCTCACCAACATTCAGACGTGTCAAAGGTTGTTAGAAGAAAATAAAGAAAATTTGATTCCATTGAGATTTTATAACACGTCAAAATGCTTCTTTCTTATCATAGACGCTTTTGACAATATTATGTCTCTTCTCATACAGCAGGCGACTTTGCAGGTGGCTCTTTCTATGTTCTATATCTATTCCAGATTTCAAAACCTGCTGAATATTGATGGGGAAAAATAGTTATAATGAAATATGGAAGGTGGAACATTGTAGCTATTTCAGAAAGTAAATAAACATGTATTTCGATTTCTATTAGCAAACAGAGCATAGGAGCCGTCTGATCTTGGTCTGCTCTGTTTGCAAATGCGTGAAAACACGTTAATATAAAGGAAATGGTTAAAGACGTACACTACATTTGATGTATCACCAACATCCAGACGTCTCGACACTCGAACACTTCAAACACTACAGGTTTGGAGACGTTATTAGGGGAAAGATGGTGGCTATTTAGAGAATAAAAGTACAGGTAACTCAACTATCCATTAATATTTTAACCCTAATTTCATAAAGATACACACCTAAAAGCATTTGCAAATATTGTAGACCCACATCAGACGGATCCTGTAGGAGCCGTCTGAATCTTGGTCTGTTCTGCTCTGCTTGCTAAGTGGTATATATATATATAGATATGGGTCCACATTTTCTGTCATGTGCAAGATATGAATATCCATGATGTCATTAGTTCGTAGATGAATATTCATGGCGTGAAGGGGTTAGAGCAGCCAGGGCCGCTTATACCGGTATTGTAGAATCCATTGCAACATGGTAGCAAAACAAACTAAAACCTATTATTACAGCCCAACCCGCTTCTCGAAATACAGGCTAATCATTGTCATTGTTAAACTAGATATAGTAATAAACTGTACAATCTCTTAACTGATTTGTGTCCAGTGTCCCTTAAAAATGACAAAGACAATAAGTGTAGACCCCGGCCAGAGGTCTCTTGGTTGAGCCCTCTGACCAGGGTCTGCACTATTTGCTAAACCAATCGATGCTAATGACTATATCAGGAAATATGGCGTGTGCTGTGTTGGCTCAGTATGAAAAATGGATGGGTTCCGAAATAAGAACTGGACTTGTTTTCCTTAACCCTTTACTCTGTAAATTTATACGCTCTTTTACGCATTTGCAAACAGAGTAGACCCAGAACAGGGTCTGCTCTGTTTGCTTATGGAATAATATAGATATGATTTTACAGTTTCGGTCTTGGCCAAACATTCTTGTTTCCACGTGTTATAATAATTAATCTAATTAGTATTCATAGTGTCAAATGTTGTCTTGCATGAAGGCTAAATATTATGGAAATAAATGGATTAGTATTTAGTATGTAGAGCAATATCCTGTCGGCACACAATCTCTCCTCATTACGATTTCGAGACAGACGCAATGACAGTGTCCATCAGTTTCGATTACGATAAAAAGCCGGTAAACCTTTTACCCCTTTCCCTGTTTTATATTTATGAAAGAAATAATTCCAATAATGATATCATGAACATTTATTTTTATAATGGCATATGTATACATATATTGTTTTGGTATTGGTAGATCTATTGTAATTTCATTAGCAAACAGAGCAGACCCTGATAGCACAACTCCTGCAAAAGCCGTCTGATCTAGGTTTACTCTGTAAACGCGTGCAAAAGCGCGTATATGAGAGAAAGGGTTAATCCTTTAATACGCTTATTAACGTCTTTTCCAGCAGTGTAGAATCAGATCAGATGACTCCTGTGGGAAACTGCTCCGTTTGCTTATAAAATAATATAAATATGATTCTGCAATTTATGCCATGACCAAAAATGACTCGTCTAAAATATCATTATAAAAACTCAGTTAATTGAAATTCATTATGTCGTTATTTCTTACATGAATATTCACGGATAAAATCCGATTAATGTGACATCTTATTGGGACTAAAACTGGTAGCAATTTGGCAGAGAAACTGAATACAGTGCTCCCTCCCTACAACGACCCTCTCAATAACGATTCCCTCCTTACAACAACGCATGTCGCTGTTTCCGAAACAACATGGCTCCAAAAACAACTTTTTTCATCGTATTTTCGTTATGCCTCCATCAAACCCTATGTTGTGACCACTCTTTAGAATCGTCACAAAGTGACGATTCTAAAGAGTGGTCACAACATAGGGTTTGATAGAGGCATAACGGATTTAGTTCTCGAAATACATCTTATCTGGGAATCTGTAAACAAGCTATTTATGTTTGATTTTCCCTCCCTATAACAACTCCCTCTGAACAGCACATACAATCTTCGTATCCCAAAAGGTGTCGTTGTAGAGAGGGAGCACTGTATGTCTGTATATTGACAAACCCCAAACTGAAACATGAATGGATTCAAAACTAAATTTGGAATAATTTATCTTATGTAATAAGGGGGTAAATAATTCAAAATGAGCACACCATACCACTATATATCTGGAACTATCGAAATGCTATTCTTGCTATACGACACTGGCCGTCCGTGAAATATCAGTACATGTTTACATGTACCCTTCCAACACTGTATTTTCGGAGTGGAATGGCCCATAAGTGTTTAACATAAAGTCCATTCAGTATGCAAATAGAGAATGTTTGGTTCCTAGCTTTGAATGAGAAATGTTATCTGGCAAGATAACATTTCTCATTCAAAGCTAGGAACCAAATATTCTATTTATCCTTGTCACGACAACAAAATATAATTATTTTGTACCGAATGTACCACAAAATGCACCGCAAAGTATGTATACCCGACTCTACTGGCTCTAGACTGTTGATGACGTCACTATAAAGGCGTTATTACGTCACTGGAATTCCAAAAAGTCACATTGCTTTAAAAAATGCTCAAAACAAAACCGTTGCCCCGGTTGGTTATGTGAGAAAAAGAACCTGTCACTTGACGATATCTAGACGATTTATGATTCTTGATGTGGATTTATCTAAACACGGTAATTAGTCTAGTCTAGATCTAGATCTACTAGTCTAGGCCTAATAATATAGGGCCTGAGTTTGGGAGAATGAAGTGAAAGAATTAGATCTAGATCTATTTAGTTTAATGGGTATCGATTGAAATCAACAAATTCGCTTTGTTAAACTTTTTTTTATTCAGTAGTACTCGGTAGACGTAAATTTGTTTATTACCAGTCAGAGTAAATCCTTGGAATTTGATTGGTCAGTTTGCCAAAAACTGCCGGGGTGTACACAGTACCGTATTCAGCGACTTCCACGGAGAATACAGAATTATTCAAATTTGACGCGTGACGTCATTCGTTTTGTTTTTATTTTTAGCGTCGATTCGAAATTTCATATCGTCCTTACTCCAATAATTCTGGATGGATAATAAACGTAAAAAACTGTACCTCATACGTTCCTCAATTTAACACTATCAACTTATCAGTACAACGTGTTACCGTTAATGTTTACAAGTGAAGTTTCAATATTCCTCTTTCGAAATTGCTCTGAGACGACGTCGTATTCACGAAATAAACGTCTCGGTAAAAAAAGTAGTTTCGGCTACAGGTCATGTGACCAACTGACATAACATCGATCATGTGACCAACTGGCATAATAACAAAAAGTTTATCAGGCACCTTGTTATCCGTCAGGAAAATAGGCACGTGACAGGATAAAAGGTATAAACTTGCTAGAGGATTTGGAATGACAAACAGTGCAGACCCTGATTAAAAGGTTCCTCTACGATCCCTCTAAACTAGGAATACACTGTTGATTGCGCACCCGCATTCAAAGGTTTAACAATATCATGTGTTGTAACTGGTAGCTTTTCATGTTCCAGGAAAGCAGAATGCTCCCATGTAGCTTGGAATACAGTATGTCAGTAACAGGCTAATTTAACTCATTCCCTCCTATACTGTCTTTTGACCAAATATCTTTGAATTAACCTATCGAAAAGGAGCATTAACTATAGAAAAGGAGAATTTTGCAACTGTATAGTTTTGAAACCAATTTGATAAATAGAGCATTGGCTCTTATGGTGCCTTATGGTGCAAATGCTCTATTTATCACAATGGTTTCAAAAATGAGTTTTTTACAGGGACGCAAAAGGGCATCAATAGGACAGAGTGGGCTATGAGGCGTTAGTCCCACTGTCCGTTATGATGTTAAATAATTATATGCTACGAGTCGAACAAGAGAACATTGATTTGCCGGCTAATTTCACAGGAAACTGGCCAAATAGATAACAAGACGAATACTGATGCAAGGCATTGGATCGCCGCGAAATTTGTGTACAAGGAAGGTTTTTAATAAGGAACTGTTTTGTTAAGACAATTGAAATACAACATTTCATTTAAAACTTAACGAGATATGTAGCCTCAAGAGTGTAATGACGTAGTGACCTAGTTTCGAACCCGACATGATCCATATTTGAACTTGACCAAGATTGCATGTGGACAAACATTCTGATAAAATTTCAGTAAGATCTGATAACATTTGTAGCCACTTGAGTGTGAACAAGATTTTTCTATGATTTGACCTAGTGGCCTAGTTTATGACTGCAGGCGATTCATATTCGAACTTGACCTAGATTTCATCAGGGTCAATACACAAACCAATTTACTTAAATATCAAGTGCAAAATGTGGCCTCCAGAGTGTTTAGGATTTTGTAAGATTTGACCTAGTGACCTAGTTTTTGACCCGACATGACCAATATTCGAACTTGGCGTAGATTTCATGGAGACACATTCTGATAAAATTTCAGTAAGATCCAATAAGATTTGTAGCTTCTAGAGCATTAACAAGATTTTTCTAAGATTTGACCTAGTGACCTTGTTTTTGAGCCCAGGTGACCCATATTCGAGATTGACCTAAATTTCATGCAGGGCAAAACACAAACCAATTTACTTAGAGATCAAGTGCAAAATGTGGTATCTCAACGGACAACAGACGAGGGACAACCAACGATCCTAAAAGCTCAGCATGAGCACGTCGTGCTCTGGTGAGCTAAACAAAATGAGGATAAATGAATATCCTACTCCCCTTCTCTAAAATGGTGATTATAAAGAGACAAGGCTATAAATTAAAAATATAGTCATTTATTATGAAACAAATAACTATGTAAACAAGAAAATATACTATGGCATGCTGATAAAGAACTCTGTTGCAAACTGTAACAAGTAAATACCTGGTAAAACTATTATGACATATGCATTGTTGGAAGTATCACACGAAACTTGACACAAATATCTAGGGCGGTCATTGATTGGTTCAGAGGCATATTGACGATACCAAAACGTAAGAGGATAAATATTTTATCCCGTCACTACAGCCGCTAGTGACGTAATAAAGGGGTATCATAATAAACCTAAGTTTATATGTACAGTAGAGGTTTATTTGTATAGTAGGTGTAGGAATTTCTTCTTACAACAGGAACTATTTTTAATTTTTCTACAAATTTGTTTTACCAAAAATAACGTATAAGTTGAAAGAAAAAACACTTAATATGGATAATTATCATTAACTATCCCAGTAAAAACCCAAACCGTCATTAAAAAAAAATAGAAAGGAAAAAGAGAGAAAAAAAGTTTCGTCAGCGATGAGAATCGAACCAGGGCTGACTGCACGATAGGCGACCGTGGTAACCACTACGCTATCAGGCCAGACATACTTCAATGGAAATTGAAGATGTATATAAAGTTATCATGCTACTATATTGACGACTTTTTTAAATAAAACGACCTTTTTAAATGAAAATAAATAAAACAATAAAACTTCATTAAAACATTTATCACTCTCATGATAATTTAATCAATAAACTCTTACAAGGGCGGTGATAGTCATAGACCTAAATATAGCCTGTTCAGTTCCATTAACGAGTGACGTTAGCCCTATCTAAAAATAGAAACCGAGACGACGGAATTCGATTTTGACCATGTAGAGCCTCCGGTAGAATAATAACCATGTCTGTTTGAATTAACATATCGACTGTCGATTCAAATGATCTTATTTTTCAAATTCGAGCACGTTTTCCCGTCTTGTAATGTAAGTCCCATCTACAGCACTAACCTATTATTCTCTATTAGGATATATCGCTTTCACATATAAAGGCACTAGCAAAGAGTTTGAATCTATTCATGACTTAACATGTGTATATCACGTGTATAAATATACTGATGTACAGGTAAAATCAGATCTTATGGCACACCTTTTGTTCTCAGTGTTTACAAACACTACAGGTAAATACACTGTATAATGCCCAGGTTGCCGCTATAATAGTTTGGTTCAAATCTGTTTTGCTTTTATTGTTTTATATTTGGAATGGGTAGTTTTGTTTTTTAATATGTTTTGATGGGCGTATACATTTTTTAATTTTATTTTTCTCGAGACCACCGTTACAGGTATGTTTTGTTTACATTTTAAGTAGGTTATGTTGGTGTGCCATAAGATCTAATTTTACCTGTATGTATTACTTTTGTCGACATTTTTGGACAATAAACAATGGTCATTAAACAAAACTGTAATATGTCAAAATCTCTGAAGGGCATAATTTAGAACGCGAGCACCGCAAACAGGTGCACGACTACAGTTTTGACCCGGCTTCAATTCTGCGACTTTGACCCGGCTTCATTTATGTTTACAAAACTGTTTTTGGCATTTAATGTCGATACTTCGACGAAAAAAGTGTCATAATTATTGTTATTATTGTACATTTGTTTGATAAATTTCTTTTTAAACATCGTATGAAGGTTTTTACATCACACATTTCACTACATCAATAAAGCAGATATAAACTATTCTCTGCCACGCTCTCATGTGCCAATTCATTTGGTTCTCCTCACCGATGTACGCAGAATAGACTTTGTAAAACTTGTCGCTACCCCTCCTACATGGGTAAATACTTTTGAACATTCCATTAGTGATCGCCGCTCATGCGGCGATCAATAACAATTTTTTTTAAAAAAGAAATGTCATATAGGCTTGCATTATCATCAACACCACATGTCGTTTATGGTAAGAACTAAAGTACTTCAGATATATTGTAATTTCATAAGCAAACAGATCAGACCCTGATCAAACGGCTCCTACAGGATTCGTGTGATCTAGATCCTTTCTATTTATAAAGGTTATGATATTAGAGAGTATTTGTTGTAATAGATTGGGTACTATTAAAGTAGTATAGGTAATAGCTAGATCTAATTGCTTGTAAATTGAGTAATAAGACAGAACAAATATAGTAATAATTTGAGTATAGCACTGGACAATAGGCGGTCAGATCCGGTGTGAGCTGTAAATTAGCTTTAGAAAGAATAACAAATCATGACAATAGCAAAACTATTTATCGCTCATTGGAAACATGTTTCCAATGGAGAATTCATTTGTAAGTCATAAATATATATGGTGATATACAGTAAAACCTCTCTACAATGGTCACTTAATTACATCAAATAGTTTGTGTTAAAGGCAGGTGGCTACTTAAAGCAAGGTGAAAGTAAAACAGAACGCTCCTATAGGAGCGTTCTGTTTTACTTTCACCTTGCATTAAGCAGCCACCTGCCCTAAATACCAATTAATTAACACAATATTTATTTAGTGGCCGTTGTAGTGGGGTTTTACTGTACTAAATAGAACACGAAGTCCGACAAGATTATCACATAGATCTGGAAGCAGTGATGAGCTACACACACAATATTGTTGAATGCCAGTAAACCCTTTATCAATTACCTCCTACAAACATCTTTGTAAACCGTGTAGACCCAGATCAGACGGCTCTTGTAGCAGCCCCCTGATCAGAGTCTACTCTGTTTGCTTATGATATGATATAGATATGATAATAATGATGATTCTACAGTGTCTGCAATGGTAAAATATTTTCTTGAAAAAAACGCCATTATAAAACATCAGCTAATAAATATTAATGTTGGTTTTGTCCATACATATTCATAAGAAAATGGTGAAATGTAATATCATTATCATAGTTCAAAACCATATGAATAAAACTGGACCATTTTATGAAGATTTCCCTGAACAACCTATATCGTAAAATATATATAAATAAAAACAAATACAGTAAAACCTCTCTATAACGGCCACTAAATTACACCAAGTATTTTGTGTTAAAGGCAGGTGGTTGCTTAAAGCAATGTGAAAGTAAAACAGACCGCTCCTACAGGAGCGTTCTGTTTTACTTTCACCTTGCTTTAAGCAACCACCTGCCCTAAATACCAACTAATTAACACAATTTAGTGGCCGTTATAGAGAGGTTTTACTGTACTAAGTTTTATGATGTTATTGAAACTACATGTATACAGAGATTATCACTGTAAATCATATTGGAACGAATGGGTTAACCCGTTACTCCATAAATACACCTTTCTACGTCTTTGCAAACAGAGTAGATCCGGACCAGACGGTTCCTATATGAGCTGTCTGATCAGGGTCTGCCCTGTTTGCCTATGATATAATATAGATATGAGTCTACAATTTCTGTCGTGGCCAAAAATTCCAGTGTCTATCTATTATTATAAGAAATTAATCTAATTAATATTTATGACGTCATTATTGTTTGCATGGATATCATTGGAGGAAAGGGTTAACATCATAATATGGTGCAGCATTGCAACATTCTCGCTTTCAATACGTTATTTTCAAGTCGCTGCAATTATCCGTTTTTCTTTGACGAAATAAATTTTATTCGACGACAACAAAGTAGAAGTTGACGGGGAGTTCTAGGAATGCTGTCATTACTTATCAAATAATTAGATTGGAAATGAAGTGAAATTAGGTGTGAACGAACATATTCTGTAATGGGGAATAATTACTTCGTGAACAGGGATTTAACACTTTGCATGGTATAAACGCCTTTTCACGTCTTTGCAAACAGAGTAGACCCAAATCATGATGGTATACAATAGAACCTGGCCATTTATGTATTGAAAATAAGCAGATGGTTGCGTAATGCAGGGCAATAGCAATGCAAAAAACTCCTATATGAGCGTTTTGTATTACTGTTGACCAGCACTAAGCTCCCACCTGCCTTACAAATCCATAATAAGATGGTAAGATAATAAGATGGTATATTAACCCATTCCCGCATATTAACGCATTTTGATGCCTCTGTTTAAGTCACGTTTTGAAATCATTGTGATACATACGGCATTTGCTCACAATGGTTCTAAACTACACAATTCTAAAGTTTCCCTTTCTCTAGTAAATGCTCCATTTCGGTAGATTTATTCAAATAGGTTATATCTAAAAAGAGCCTACATGAGGGAATGGGAAAATACTTGTTCTACTTTTAACAACTTAGCAATTAATCCTCTGCAGACATTTCATCTTTTGCGAGCTGAGAAATTACTATCGGGATAGTCTATATCTATATTATATATTGAGCAAACAGGGCAGATCCTGATCAGACGGCTCCTACAGTAGCCGTCTGACATGGGTCTACTCTGTTTGCAAAGGCGTAAAAAGGCGTATTTATGGAGGAAAGGGTTAAATCCAGATCTAAGATACCGAATTACTCGACGTATCTGCTGGATCCAAAATGTTTGCCAATATTATCTAAATTTCGCCAGTAGCATGCTAGAGGTTAATAGGTAAGATTAATTTGTCAGACATATTGATCCCAACCCCTATCCCGCTATCTGCGACCTGGTTTGCATTTGCGAACAGTTTGTATCAAGATCTAAACTGTCAATAGTTTCTCGAAAGATTTATCGAATCGAAGATGCACCAAGTGTAAATATGAGCAAACATTATTTTTGTCACAAAGAGGGTAATGTTTAACAATACAAGACATCTTTCCCATGATGATGGCACTACGGTGAATTGTTGACATTCTTTTCTACAGTCGTATTTTCCTGCTCGTAAAAGAACAACAATGTTTGCAATTTAACTCATTAAAGCCAAAACGACTCACATATTAGTTAACAGAACTGCAATGATTAAATATGAAACCATTTTGAATAAACATATATATATATATGAAAACATTTTGTAAAGAAACATCATGTTTGTAATATAACTTATTAAAGCCAAAACAACTCACCTATCAGTTTACAAAAACTGCAACGTTTAAAGATGAAAACATTTTGAAAAAAAATCATACATTTTTCTGGGCTGTAAATAATGTGACACTGATCTTTTCACCCGTTACTTCATGAATATTAATGAAAGAAAAAATGACATCATGCTTATTAATTAGAATACGTGTAATTGTTATAATAGCACATACGTAATTAGAGTAGACCCATATCAGACGTTTCCTGTTGGATTGCCAATCAGTAAATTGTACAACTTGTATATAAGTTTGCATTTTGTGCATGGGCTGGTAGAATATATTTCCCCATAAACTTTGAAGTTTGATGCTACAGTTTGTGACATGAGCAAAATGCCCGTGTTCATAAGTAAATTATAAAAATAATATTCTCATTTATATCCTTGATGTTACTATTGCTTACAAGAATATTCATGGGCGACAACGGTTTAAAACTGTACACAGACCCAAGTAAACAGTTGTTTCTACCACGGGGCATGGTCTCTAAGTAAAACCCCCATTCTCCGTATTATAGGACCACGACAAGTGGTACAATATCAATTCGTTTTTATTTACACGCAGTAATGTTAATATTTACCGAGAGATATTGGCAAACACCGCAATGACTCTCTAATATGACCACTGAAAAGAAACTTAATTCTGGATTCTAGTACAGGTGGTAACTAATTGCAGGACAAAAGTTGTGCAGAAAGCTCCTGCTGGAGCTTTTAGCATTACTTTTGCCCTGTATTAAGCAACAATCGGCATTTAAAGACTCCTAAAACAATAAATCATGTGGTCACCTTAATAGCGAGGTTCGTCTGTAAAACTCCACGGATAAGTGTGCTCCAATATTAACTTGTCTGCTATATACACGTAGCTACAAATACATGGACATGTATCTACAGAGCATCGCATAAATGTGCGTACGCAGATAAATATGCGCACTCATATACTAAAATCGACATTTCTCCACCAAACTCTATGTTGTGACTACTCTTTAGAATCGCCTCTTCGAGGCGATTCTAAAGAGCAGTCACAACATAGGGTTTGGTGTAGAAATAAAGGAGTTATTCTTGAAAATGTTTTTAATTTACGCATCTTATCTGGAACTCTGTCAGTAAACATCAAATCATTCTGTTGAGAAACGTCTAATCCAGCAACAAGTTTCAAGCTGTTTAATCGTTGAATATTCATGTAAGATATATAGACTGTACGAATATCAATTAGCGGAATTTCGACAATGTAATTTTGAACAAGAGAAGTTGTTCGTGGCATAACATCTAGAATATAGTCGATGTTATTTCATGCGCAAACAGATTTGATCTGGATACGTTTCCAGCATTCAAATTGTTAAGTGGAATTAATCAGAAACAACTGAAGTTAATATAATATAGATAATAGATTCTGAAGGGTTGTGATCCCCCGAAAGCAAAATTTGCAACACAAAAAGAGAAAATTGCAGACTCGGTTTTTTTTGAGTCTGTTCATGAGCAGTAATTGAAAGTGCAACACTGCTCACGCCCCCTAGCACCGGCTTAAGCGGTATTCAATTTTCAGAACAAGAAGTACTGAAATTCATGATCTCGAAGGATCAGAAGGTATAACAACGCTGAGAATGAAGTACGGGCCGACATTTTACGGCCGCCACACAAGCACTTAACACCTGCTGTTGTGAAGATTATAGATTCTGAAGGGTTGTGATCCCCCGAAAGCAAAAATTGCAACACAAAAAGAGAAAATTGCAGACTCGGTTTTTTAAACCATTTACTCCATGAATGTTCATGTCAGAAACGAAGTTGTCATGAATATTAATTAGATTCATGTTTATAATGGCATATTAACACAGAAAAGTTTGTTATGGTAGAAATTGTAGAGTCATGTCTTTATTATGTCACAAGCAAATAGAGCAGACCCCTGTATATAGGAGTCGTCTGATCTGGGGATACTTTGTTTGCAAAGGCGTAGAAAAGCTGATTTATGGAGTAAAGGGTTACTATAACACTGCCTTTCATAGTTATATTGTAGATTGATGTTGGGAAATATTTCCATAAAGTCAACCCACTTTCAAGCGCTTTGAATTTGAGCAATTTACATAAACAGACAGCTCTTGTCGCCAGTCCAATTACATGACATTATCGTGTTGGCTTAAGAAGAATGCATTAAGCATGTGAACTTGATACCAGATACATTTATCTCATTACAGGAGACGCGATTTTTAAGATTGAAGAGAACTCTTATTTAACCCTTTCCCTCATATAAACGTGTTTTCACGCATTTGCAAACAGAGTAGACCCAGATCAGACGGCTCCTAGAGGAGCCGTCTGATCAGGGTCTGCTCTGTTTGCTAATAGAATTTGATAGATCTGTTTCTTTGCTTTCTAAAATGGCTACAATGTTCCACCTTTGATATTTCATTAGAACTATTTTGTCCATTAATATTAAGTAGGTATTGAAATTTTGAATAAACATAGACCAGGGAAAGGGTGAACCCTTCTACTGATGAATATGCATGTAAGAAATAATGAATGTATGACTATTTATTAGCTGAACTTTTATGATGGCATATGAACACACACTTTTGTACATGGCAGTACCTGTAGAATCAGATCTATATTATTTCATAAGCAAACACAACAGACCCTGGTCAGATGGCTTCTACATGAGGTGACTGATCTTGGTCTAGTCTGTTTGCAAAAGCGTAACATGCGTTTCTGTATAGTATGAAGCAATGATCCTCACATGAAGCTGTCAAAATTGCTGAACAAGTAACGCATATAATCTGTCAGCTGGGTGTGCAATACTTGATTCTTGAAAGGATTAACCCTTTGCCCATTCAATATTCATGTACCAAATTATGACACCATGAAAATTTATTAGCTGGAATGTTATAATGTAAACGTTTCAAGGAATTTATTGCTCTGACAAAGATTTTAGAATCTGAGCTATATCATGTCATAAGCAAACAGAACAAACCTTGACCAGACAGTTCCCACAATAGCCGTCTGACCTAGGTCTGCTCTGTCTGCAAATGTATGAAAAGGCGTTGATATGAAAGAAATAGTTAAATGATTCTCTTATTCCTAGAGTTACAACTCTTTTCAAATTCTTGTTTCGAGTTTACCTTTATAGTTTGAATGGTATCGCAATATTAGTACGGTTGAACCCTTTCCCTGTTCTATGTTTATAACGAATTTCAATAACTTCTGAATATTCATGGACAAAATAGTTAAAATGTAATATGGAATGTGGAACATTGTAGACATTTTAGAAAGTAAAGTCACAGATCTTTTAAATTCTATTAGCAAACAGGGTAGACCCTGATCAGACAGCTCCTCTAGGAGCTGTCTGATCTGGGTCTACTCTGTTTGCAAATGCGTGAAAACACGTTTATATGAGGGAAAGGGTTTAGCGACCATTCATTTATTTAACATAGGAGTCTTAAAAAAAATAGATGGTTGGTTAATGCAGGGCAAAGGTAATGTTGAAAGCTCCTATAGGAACTTTTTGCTTTACCATTGACCTGTATCATGCATTAAGCTACCGTCTACCTTACATACCCATAATTAGACCTTTGTTGATGGTCGCTTAAGAGACTCTCAGCTGTATGTTGCACTTGAAACAACAACGTCTTTGATAGACTGTAAACTCCGGGGGATACGAACTAAAATTTCAACCTTCGATATTTTTCCCAGGAGATACATCAAGTCAATTAACGAGAGCGAATGGTGATTGGTACAGATCTTCTTGAAATTGTAAATCTCAGACAGACTCTACATAACAACGGAAGAGCAAAAATACCGGTACTAATAATTATGAATTAATCTCCAAGAGACATTGGTCTGAAATAACCCGATATATCAGCATACTCTGTTCAGCAATGTTTGATTTATGTACGAATTACATGACTATTTCAAAGTTTACCAGAGAATGAAATATCGGTACTGATGCATTTATCATCCTCAACCCATTCCCTCATATTGGCACCTTTTTGGCGTCTTTTTAAAAGTCACTTTTAGAAACCATTGTGATAAATAGAGCATTTGCTCCACAGGAGAAAACTAACTCTCTATTAACCACAATGGTTTCAAAAATACACGATTCAACCCCCCCCCCCCCTTTTTTTAGTAAAAGCTCTTTTCAGTAGATTTATTCAAAGAGGATGGGTCTAAAACTAGCTAATAAGGAAATGGATAATCTCAATAAATACGCATTGTATGCCTTTGCAAAATGAGTAGACTCCTGTAGGATCTACACTGTTTACTTATGGTATAACATAGGTACGGTTCTACAGTTTCTGTCTGTGCTCGTATGCCATTATAAAAATCAAACTAATTCATATTCATGATATCAGTATTTCTTACATAAATATTCATGGAGAAAAGTGAGTGAGTGAGTGAGTTGGGCTTTACGTCCGACCAACAATATTTCAGTTATTTGCAGACAGCACCCGCTTGAGACAAGTTATAGTGCTGCCTCACTGGAATGCCCCTGCCGTGGGCACATGGCAAGAGCATCCGACCAGTCACAATATCCTGACACCGGGCCGACCAGTCCTAGAACTACTCTTTCAATAACAAGCGTAGACAAGGGAGCTACTAGTACCAACTTTTAATGACGTTTGGTCTGTCACGGCCGGGAGATCGAACCCACGACCTTCCGTACCGCAGGCGGACACTGGAGTAAAGTGTTTAAGGCGCAAACAATATAGGTATGAGTATAACTTTGTGATAGGATCGTACTTATTTTATATCCATATTTTTGAACATTTTATATCCATATTTTGGGAATTCTACAGTTTCTTTTATAGCTTCCTGGACTGAGGACGGCATTATTTTCTGTACTTTTTGTTTGCGAATGAAGAAACGTTGCAATAAATTGAGCAAACCTTAAACAAACAATATGGGCATGTAATCGATTAAACCTTATCATACTAACCGCGATCTGAGTTGCCTTTGCAAACAGCTTGGATCCAGCTGAGACGCCGAGTGGATCCAGATTAGACGCCGAGTAACTCGGCGTCTCATCAGGATCCAAGCTGTCTGACATGCAGTCATTAATATTTTCAAACGTTTGAGAGAATAGGAAGTAAGAAAACAATACCATATACAGCAGTTTAAGCAGCTACCATATTACAGTATGAAATGAGTTAAGGTAAAATGAAATGAAATCAAATCAAAGAATCTAGAGAGCCTGTTCCACCGGGGCTTATATATCGATATAATATACGGGCTATGTAATGGTTCCGTTTCATTTCAGAAATCCTGGGAGAATGTCTGAAAACCATAAAACATTGAGGATAAGCGGATGTATTACAATACATTATGTTTTTACAGAAGTTACTGCAATAGGAGATTTCAGTATATATTTACGCGTAATAACGCACATCTTTCTATCATTAAAGGCCTACAAAAACCGCAATATGAACATGGTATTCCGTTATAACCGCGCTCATATTTAATCTTGATATAACGGTAGAGCTGTAGATTTTATCACTGTAAAATGACAAATACAGTCGACTCTCGTTATGTCGAGTTCGTAGGGACCTGTTAAAAATACTCTAATGCTGCCACTGTACGAATAAACATAAATAACTTTAAAAGCACGTGGTTGATTAATGCAGGACGAAATTATTACAGAAAGCTCTTTCGGGAGCTTTCTGCATAACTTTCGTCCTGCAGTAAGCTACCACACGCCTTTAAGACACAGAAACAGTTCTCCTTTTGGTGGTCGCTTAAAAGGGGTTTTACTGTAACAAGCAACAGAAATAATGTTTCGCAAATGCATAACTATGGTTTCCATACATTTGTATCAAATATTCAATGAACTTTAATGGAAAACTGCCATCTGATATATTATGACGACGAAAGATGGTAAAAATAGTTAATATAAGGTCTTATACTTGTAGAGTATAGACATTCAAGACGCAGTCTTGATGCAGTGTATATAATTATATAAGTTAAACAAATATTAACAGGTAGAAATGGCTGACATTACATGTATTCAGAATGTAAAGATAATACTTTTTTCCTTAAAAAAGTCTTGTTTGTATTTATTTGGATAGTTATAAGACAATCCAACTTTAACCCTTATCCCGCTATCCGCAGCCTCATTCCCATTTGCTAACAGCTTGGATCAAGATGAAACACCGGGTAACTCAGCGACTCACCAGGATCCAAACTGTTTAACCCTTTCCCTTATGTAAGCTCATTTTGACGCATCTGCAAACAGAGTAGACCCAGATCAGACGGCTCCTATAGGAGCCGTCTGATCAGGGTCTGCTCTGTTTGCTTATGGTGTAATATAGATCTGATACCGCAGATTCTGCCTGAGTCAAATTGTCCTGTGTTCATATGCATGCCATTATAAAAAATAATCTTATTAATATTTACGACGGCATTAATTCCTACATGAATATTCATCAGGGCAAGGGGTAACACACATTCGGTCAACATTTTCTAAAAGCTTGATAGCATCGCAATATTCCAATATTCAACAATATTCAAATATGAGCGAGAGTACTTTTTTATAACAATAACAAAGAGTATTTTTACAATGGCAAATGAACACATGCCATTTTGGCTCAGGCAGAAAAAGTAGAATCAGATCTATATTATACCATAAGGAAACAGAGCAGACTCCTCTAGAAGCGATCTGACCTGGGTCAACTCTGTTCGCAAAGGCGTGAAAAGGCATTTATATGAAGGAAATAATCTTTATAATTCCATAAGCTAACAAAGAAGGCATCAGACGGCTCCTACAGGGTCTATTCTGTTTGCAAATGCGTCAGAATGAATCTTTATGGAGTAAAGGGATACATATACAAAATCGTAGTTGTCACGTATTTTCGAAAACTATCCCATTCTTTCTATATTTAAACATGGAATGGGCAAACAGAACTATCAGAGACTTGCAATACGGAAACCAACCTTTAGACTTTAAAATAAAAGAATCGAACCAGATTTAAAACCGCTTATTCATATTGGTCTGGAAAACAAAATACGCTCTGGTGGATGGAAAACCTTATACATGTACATGTATACATAACCTAATCAGACACCCAGTTTCAATGGCGGTGGTTAATCTGGTTCCACACTGTTTCCAAAGCCCATACATTGTTTTGTAAAGCAGGACTCACTTGTTGTCATTCACATTTATTGCCGCCCGAAAAACAAAGTAATGTTCAAGTAAACGCTTTACCCTATGAATATTAATGTAAGAAATAATGACAGCATGTGTATTAATTAGATTAATTGTTATAATAGAACATGGACACAGGAGTTGATAACCATGACAGAAACTGCAGAATCATATCAATATTATATCGTAAGCAAACAGAGCAGACCCTGATCAGACGGCTCCTATAGGAGCCGTCTGATCTGGGTCTACCCTGTTTGCAAAGTCGTTGAATAAAGCGTACTTATGGAGTAAAGGGTTAACGAATAATCGTTTGACTGTGCACTAACAAATTAAAACATGACGGTGAACATAATAAAATTATATAACATGTGTCAGTAACATAATTCTTCACCTGCTGAATAATTAAATTTGACTCCTCCCCTTTCTGAATATTGATGAGACAAAAAGCTGTATCATAAAATTCAGAATGTATTACTGGAGAAAATAAGTTTATGACAAACAATACAGACTGTTTGCACAGGTTTTATATAATCGGTTCCCGTACATTAAGTGTTAACCCTTACCTTCATATAAACGCCTTTTCACGCATCTGCAAACAGAGTAGACCCAGATCAGACGGCTTCTAAAGGAGCCGTCTGATCAGGGTTTGCTCTGTTTGCTAATATAACTTTATCGCTACAATGTTCCACCTGCCATATTTCATTACAACTATTTTGTCCAAGAATATTTAGTAGGTACTGAAATTTGGAATACGACGTCAATATAGAATAGGGAAAGGGTTAATCATTATCGCAACAACTGCAGATGATGCATAAAAACAGATTTAATGATAAAGGAAGAGATTATAACAAGTGAGGAAACAGGCAAATATCCATCAGTGGGAAACTAATGTTGCACTTTGGTACCATTGGAGCATATTGGTTTCGCAATTTGACACGTATTGTCATACTATTTACTTTTAAATGTTCACGCATTCTATTCATTGAAGTGAAAAAATGACATTCATTTATCACTTTAGCTTAACAATGCTAAGCGAGATCGAGGTAACGTTTTAACGTTTTAAAGTGTTAAATAACAAACAGTGCAGACCCTAATGAAATGGCTACTCTAGGATCCACCTCATCTGGGTTAACAGTGTTTGCAAATGGCATTAGTCACTCTTTCCCCGCACTGAAAGGATTAATCAATCATCAGTGTTGTAAACGGTTTTAATTATCAATGTTTCCTTTACCGTAAAACCTTAATCCGAACACTGAAATAACTGTCATTATCACTTTTAAGACAGGTGGCAGCTCAATGCAGGGTGTAAGTCATGCATAAAGCTCCCAGATGAGCTCTCTGCATGACATGCACTCTGCATTAAGCAGTCACCTGCCTTAACAGTTCTCAATTCAGTTTTACCCAAACATTAGAATTAGCGAGGTCTTACAGTTGTATGTTTTGTCAGATGTTGAAATTTGCGTGTACAGTAAAACCTCTCTATAACGACCACTAAATTACATCAAGTATTTTGTATTAATGGCAGGTGGCTGCTTAAAGCAAGGTGAAAGTAAAACAGAACGCTCCTATTGGAGCGTTCTGTTTTACTTTCACCTTGCTTTAAGCAGCCACCTGCCCTAAATACCAACCAGTTAACACAATGTAGTGGTCGTTATAGAGAGGTTTTACTGTAGTTAATTCGGATGTAACTGACAAGCTAATCTAGGAGGATATCAATCTGCAGAGAGAGCTATTTGCTAAACCCTTTGGAAGAATTATCACCACTCGGGTTAACTATTGCCGATTGTTTCCCGTCCTTTCAAACCATTAACTCTAAATAAGGTCTGGTACAGTATCGACTACATCCTATTTTGATTAAATGCCACAATGTTTGAAATGAACATCACTATATCAAACGCTGGAGAAAGTAAAAATGAATACAGACAAATGCACTAATTATTTCACTCTTCCACAAAAAATAATTATGGAAAAGAAACACTTAACAGAATTACATGTTTGTTATGAAAACCACTCGCAATATCTGACTCTGTGCAGGTGCTATATCTTTTGAGACCAAAGGTAGTTTAGCGTATTAAAATGTTACTTCGCTTACGTCATCATCATTGTCTTATTGTTTTATGCTGAAACTGATATATTAAAATACCATTGGGAACTATGAACACGAGTTCTAATTTAGGACAATCTCTAATATAGATATAAATTCAAACAATCAAATAATAATCATTATCAGTTAGTAACTTAATGCATGGTGACAATGGCGCAGAAAGCTGGGAGCTTTCTGCATGACGTGCACTAATGCATTAAGAGACTATCTGCCTACAAAGTTCTCAATTATTCTTTTAAATTCAAATTGGCGAGGTTTTACAAGCGACAGCATAATGCAGAGTTAAGGAAATGTAGAAAGCTTCTTTGGGAGCTTTCTGTATGACGTGCACTATGCTTCTTTGGGAGCTTTCTGTATGACGTACACTATTCTTCTTTGGGAGCTTTCTGTATGACCTACACTATTCTTCTTTGGGAGCTTTCTGTATGACGGGCACTATGCTTCTTTGGGAGCTTTCTGCATGACTTCCACTCTGCATTAACCAGCCACCTGCCTTAAACGTTGTCAATTCTTTTTTACCAAAAAATCAAATTAGGATGGTCATACAGATGTTGACATTTGGGTGTCGTTACTGATTCGATGTTAGCGACAAGTTAATCCTTACTACGCTTACTTTTCAAATGGACTATTCCAAAATTCAAACAGGTCAAGCTTATGGTGAATATTATGGGATTTTTCTAAAAGAACATTGTAACATCACAAACAGTGTAGACCCTGATGAGATGGCTCCTCTAGGAGTCATCTCATCTGGGTCTACACTGTTTGCATAGGACATTAGTGACCCGTGCCCCGCACAGTAAGGATTATTCTTGGATCATAGCAATCTGCAAAGCTACTTGCTAAGCCCTATGGAAGAAGCATCACCACTTAAGTTAACTTTTGCATATTGTTTCTGTCTTCTCCAAACACTAACGCTACATGTAACCCCACTAATAAAAACAAATAATGTCTGCTCAAACTGTTTTATCTGGTGCAAGTCTTACTACTTCGGATTTGATAAAAGTTTTTTTTGAGAAACTGTTGACCACGTGTAAAACAGTTTAGATCCTGATGAGATGCAGAGTTACACGGTGCCTCGTCTGGTTACAAGTATAGTTTGTGACTGTAAGGTAGGTCGCAGACAACAGGATAAGAATTAAATGCCACCATGTTTGAAATGAATATCAATATATCAAAAGTTTGGGAAAAGTTAGAAATGAGTACAGACAACTACAGTGTACAGTAAAACCTCTCTAAACCTGACATTATAGTAGTATAAATATCAGTGTTAGAGACAGGTGGCAACAGGGTGAAAGTCAGACAGAAAACACTCTGCATTAAGCAGCCATCTAAATTCTACCAGTATTCCGGTATAGAGGGTTTTGTACTGTACACCAACTGATTTCACTCTTCAACTAATTATTTTGCGGGATAAAGGTTAAATGTCACAATGTTTGAAATGAACATCAGTATATCAAAAGGTTTGGAAAAGATAGAAATCAATGCAGACAAATACAACACATTATTTCACTCTTTGACCCGTTACTCCATAAATACGACTTCCTAGGCCTTTGCAAATAGAGTAGACCCAGAGCAGACGACTCCGTTAGGGGCCGTCTAATCAGGGTCTGCTATGTTTGCTTATGAAATCATAATACTACATTTTCTGCAAGTACTAAACCATTATAAACTTCAGCTAATGATGATGTCATTATTTTTAAATGAATATTCGTGAAGTAAAATGTTAACAAAGAAACATACACAACAAAAATATGTTTGTTATGAAAACCACAGTGCTTCTCGAAATATCTGCAAAGTTCTATATTTTTGGAGATCAAATGTAGTTCTGTCCAATAATAAATACCAGTAAAATGGTATTTTGTTTACGTCATCGTCATTATGCTCCAACTGATGCATTAAAATCCCGCTGGGCGCTGAACCAGAATTCTAATTTACGTCAATCGCTAATATTCGAATACATGTACAATGTAATTAGAATTAGCACACTTTCTTCGTACGACAGAAATCCTCCAACGTTATAGCATATGAAGATAGCAAGTGGAGGCTGCAATCATCGTACAGTAAAATATCGATAACTCGAACTCTCAAACAAGTATTACATGTATTACTGGTTTATAAGACATGATTCACTTTCTTCGATATCAAGCATCATGGAATTAGTATGCACAGCATATTTCAAGAGCTCCGGAAAATGGAAGTTTTTCAGACGTCAAATTCCATCTTTCTTAAAAAAACTATTGTTATGTCTCCTCAGAGATTTGTCTCTTTGGAGAAATTGAGTTCGAAATATCATTTTTTATTGCGATAAAGACCTCAAGCCAAAACGCGTATTCAACATGTAAATGATACATTTGTCCATGCAAGAGTGAAACAATCAGTTGAAATAAAGTCTGGTCCACACACAACTGATAGTAACACATGAGAAAACACTGATGTAATCGGTATATATTTCAAAAATTCCCTGCTTGACAGCTTATTGAAAAAAGATAGTACCTAATAATGGCGTTTATACATTACTATCCACCTAATGAACAAATCAACAAGGGCTGTCCCAAATAAACAAATCAAGCTCCGTTGCATTGTAAAACGGTGATCCTAGCCATATCAGTAATTTTAAATGGTAGACACATACATGTACGTATAGAAAAATAATAAAATACATTGTTAACACATTACCCCCTGGTGACGCATTTTTGCGTCTCTATAAAATTCAAATTGTGAAACCATTGTGATAAATAGAGCATTTGCTCCTATAGGAGCAAATGCTCTATTTATCACAATGGTTTCAAACTACAACATTCTAAAAGTTTCCTTATCTCTAGTTAATGCTCCTTTTCGGTAGATTAATTAAATAAGGTTTATTCTAAAAATAGCCTAGGAGATAATGAGTTAATGTAAATTATGTCATCTATAGAAATGTCCATCAATCAAATTATATCTAAACACGTTTTAGAATCTAGATTTAATCGTTTAGTCATGACTCCATTTTAACCCTCTCCCTGTTGAATATTCATGTAAGAAATAAGGACATCATGAATATTTATTAGCTAAATTTGTATAATAGAATATGTACACAGGAGTGTTTGGTATTGGTATTAACTACAGAGTCAGATTTTTTTTATAATTTCATGAGTAAACAGAGCAGACCGTAATTTGATGACTCTTGTAGTACATGAGCCATCTGGTCTGGGTACATGTGTACTCTGTATACAAAGGCGTGTAACACGTACATATGAGGGAAAGAGTTATAAACACGAGTATTATCTTGATTCTGTTTGAGGATCTAGCAATTGTCATCCGTATGCGTTGGGCAATCACCTGCCTTTAAGTATATCAAAAATTTTCAACGGGTTGTTCGAATTATCTAGGTTTTACTAGTGGTGTAACAATACATCAAACTATCGAACTATCGTGATAGTTCTCTATCCCAATTACACTATCGATAGTTATTTCCAATTGACGATAGACTATTGCGATAGTTGCTCTGACTATCGATAGTTTCGATAGTTCTTTCATATAATTGGCATTGTGTTTTCAAGATGGCGTCGACCATCGGGGAGATCGAGTTTGTTAAAAACAAAAGCAGTAAAACACAAGTGGCAAAGCCCAATTCATTTTAAATAATTTCCACAAACATTTTTTAGCAAGTATTTACAGCAAAGTTATATCTTACACTGTGCAAATTTGCATTTACAAGTTTTCAAATCTTGGCAATAACTATTGCAATAGTATTGCAATAGTTTCCAGCAATAGCAATAGTATCACAATAGTACTTTCAGCAATAACAATAGTATTGCAATAGTCAAATATGGTCCCAATAGTCAGCCCTAGGTTTTACAGTGTTACTTTAAATAATGTTCGTTTGTTTGATTGTTGCCAATTTGACTTTTGTATATGTATATATGTTATGAGGGCCGCACGGAAGATTGTTTTTTTTTTACCAAATGCGTTCCCTCTTTAACTAAAGTCTTTATTATTATTATTATTATTATTATCATCTGAATCTCATGTGAATGTCTAAGGGTAACCATGGTTTGGGGGTCTATGGTTAACTCATTAATTTCCTTTAAAAAGGGCATAGGCAAACAGTGTAGACCCAGATCAGAGGGCTCAACAAGGAGCCCTCTGATCAGGGTCTGAACTGTTTGCTGGATCCATTAATGTCAATGGCGTATTCCAGTAAATATCTTATTTGGTGTGCTCCCTCCACATGACAAATGAATGTGTTAAAAGGTAAGATATGGGTTTCTCTAGACAATATGGAAATAAATGAGTTAGACATTCCCCTGTTCTATGTTTATCCAAAGTTCAATACCTACTTAATATTCATGGACAAAATAGTTACAACGCAATATGAAATGTGGAACATTGTAGCGATTTTAGAAAGTAAAGAAGCACATCTTTCAAAATTCCATTAGCAAACAGAGCAGAACCTGATCCTATAGGAGCCGTATGATATGGGTCTACTCTGTTTGCAAATGCGTGAAAACACGTGTATATGAGGGAAAGGGTTAAACACTATATCAGACGATAGTCAGCTGGAGTAGAATTTATCAATCAAGCTCTCTGTACGCAAAGGTGACTGATACCTACATCGCTATTGTACTAACGTTATCAAATCTTGCGTATAAGATCTTGTGTAATAAATATGCTAGTAGGAAGCATGCAATTAATCGAAGCATCTGTCTGATCCACAGGATGAAGACAAATCGGCGATAGACATCAACTCTCTCAGTGCCAGCATTGTCGTCTGCTTCATGTATTAGAGTGGACGTTTCCTAAAATTCTTTATAAAGAGATAAACGGAATTTCAAATAGTTTGAATCCTGAGGAGAACCCGAGTTACTTGGTGTCTCATCTGGATCCACACGCAGAGCTACAGATAAAGGTGCGTATCCAAATACTAAAATCGTTATTTCTCCACCAAACCTATAATGTGACCATTCTAAAGAGTGGTCACAGTACAGGGTTTGGTGGAGAAATAAAGGAGCTATTCTTAACCCTTCGCTTGCTATTCACGTCAATATACCTACCTGTAAATAGTGAAGACCCAGATGAGACAGCTCCTGCAGGAACTGTCTCATCAGGGTCTGCACTATTTACAAGTTAATTGTGCAACCAGTGCACTCCACAGCAGTGATTGCACAGCGATACACTTGTACACAGTGAAGATATATGTAATTATACTGTCAGGATGCTTGTCAGGATGCTGGGTGATGCCCCAATTTCAAAATGGTGCTTGGAACAAAATCCTCAAGCTATGTCATGAAACTGTATAAATGTGAGCTATATAACCCTAGACTACTATGCGCGTTGAGACCCTAAGCATCAAACCCTGTTGAAACCTGTGGTTTGAAGCTATCTCAACACTACTGCGACTTCAAACCTACGTATCAGACCCTATGTCTCAAAGCATGTATGTAACCATACGCTCTGAAACCTATCTTGAGCAGTGTATGAAACCTGCTTCAAGAAGCTTAAAAACCTAACGCTTTGAAGCCTGCCTGCAGTATGTTCCGAGCACGGCTCGAAAACACTGCCTCAAAAAGACAGCCTCAACAAGACCGCTTCAAAAATATAGCCTCAAAAAGACGGCCTCAGGCAGTCGGTTCAGCAACGCTCCGAACTCTGAGCACGGTCTTCAGCAAACCTGCTTCAAACCGAATATAACCCCAGGCTATACCAGTCTGAGCAACACTATCTCAATGCCTCAGCTACTCCGAGACCGCTATGAAATAGTAGTATAAAATAAGGCTGGTTGAACTGTCTAAACGTGCAATTTTCATGCCCAAAGAGAGAACTCAGAGGACAGTTACTTAGCCCAACAGGTAACTGCACAATTACGTAGCCCAAGCAGACAATATATTCGCCAGTCTTTAACCTTAATGAGTGCAATACTCTATCAGTCAAAAACCAACGATATAGCTTCCATACATAAGTATATAAAGCCGTCACTGAAAGTTCTATGAATATTCAGTGCCCTGATCACAAAATAACCAGCAGTGATCGTTGAATAAGCTTGCGCCAGTCTCAGCACTTGTATACAGCTTCCATTAGTTTGAGGTACTTCAGAAAACTAGCATATAAACATTTTATTCATATTAATTATTTCGATTGACCAACCGCCTCACTCATTTGAATATATACACAGTACTATTTTTTATAAGGTATAAAACAAACAAAATGAAGTTTAAAAGTGAACTTACTTTTATAAACAACAAATCAATGAAATCTAACTAACAATTAAAAAAGGGAGATAATCCTGTATATACAAAACTACAGTTAACTCAAATCGCTTACCTAGCGATATACTACAGGTTTTCTTGACAACAGCCCCCTTCTCAAGAAAACGCTCTACTGTTTTCAACTAATACAAGAAAATCTGTTACTCTATTGACGGCTCAGGTAGTTAGCACATACATTGTCTGAGCCCTTGATTACTTGAACATTGAATTGATAATTTTGTAGGAACAGAGCCCATCTCATGATCCTACCACTCTCTATCTTGCATTTCTGTATGTATGACAATGGTGCATGATCTGTCTGAAGTATGAACTCCGCACCATACAGGTACTTCTGAAATTTTCTAATGCCGAAAATAATGGCTAGGCACTCACGCTCTATGACGGAGTAGTTCTTCTCCCTCTGTAGCAGCTTTTTGCTAGCATATGCTATGGGGAACAAGCCATCTTCAAACTCTTGCATCAAGGCTGCTCCAACTCCACTGTCTGAGGCATCTGTTTGTAAAACAAAGGGCCTCTTGAAGTCTGGTAGCCTGAGGATGGGTGAGCGAGTTAACACGTCCCTGAGCGTATTGAACGCCTGCTCATGTTCATCCATCCAAACAACTGTGTTCGGCTTTCCCTTCTTCGTCAGGTCTGTGAGCGTAGACGCAACGTCGGCGAATGCTGGGATAAACTTCCTGTAGTATCCCGCCAAACCTAAGAATGCTCGTACTTGCCTTTTGGTCTTGGGTCTATCTGCATGCTTGATCTTATGAAGCTTTTCTTGCTCCATCTGTAGCATACCTTTGCCAACTACATGTCCTGTGAATGAAATGTTTTCATATCCAATCATGCATCTGGGTGGCCTTATGGTCAAGCCGGCGTCTCGCACCCTTGTAAAAACTTCTCTCAACATTCTGAGATGTGGCCCCCAGGACTGGGTATGGCCCATGATATCATCGACATAGTTGTCGGCATCACTGCAACCATGCAGCAGTTTGCGCATCATCCTGTTGAACGTGCTCCCCGAGTTTACCATGCCAAAAGGCATCTTCTTGAACTGGTAACTTCCGTCTGGGGTTGTGAAAGCCGTCAAGTGCTTCGACTTATCTTCAACAGGTATCTGCCAGTAACCCTTGCTTAAGTCAATCTTAGTGAAGAATTTATCTTCCTTCAAGCTGGACATGATGTCCTCAGGGTTACCCATAGGTTCCGTGTCAAACTTTGTCACCATGTTGAGCCTTCTGAAATCAATACAGAACCTATTTGTGCCGTCTTTCCTTTTCACCAACACAATTGGTGAGTTGTAATCTGATTGTGCTGGCTCTATCACTCCAGCATCAAGCATGTTCTGAACCTCATCAGAAACTTCTTTTCTCTTTGCATATGGTATGGGGTATGCTCGAACCCTAACCGGCGTCTTGCTGGTGAGCTCTATCTTATGCTCCTCCAGCTGAGTTGTTCCAGGCTTCTCTGTGAAAATGTTCTGGAATTCTTCAAGCAACCTGAGGACATCGTGCCGTTGCTCACGTGTCAAGCTTTCTGACACCATGACATCTTTGTATGTCTCAGAACTGGTCAAGCCTGCCAGCTCGATCAAACTTTCATCATCTACAACCCCGTCGTCTTCACTGTGTTCAGCCTCTATGATCGCCATGCATGAAACAACATCCTCGAACTCCCTCTCTTCGTATTTCTTCAAGAGGTTGATGTGGTATGTGCCAACCCTGTCACCAACCTGGACCTTGTAGTCCATCCTGTTAACTACATCAACAACTTCGAACGGCCCCTTCCACTGCAGAGTCAGTTTGTTGTGCGAGGTAGGCAACAATAGTAGAACTTTGTCTCCTTTCACAAGTTTTCTGTTTCTGGCTGACTTGTCATAGTGGTGCTTGTACATGCACTGGGCATCGTTCAAATTTTCACGAGCTATCTTGCAAGTGTCCTCGAGTCTGTGTCTCAGGTCAAGCACATATTGGTATGTGGTCATGACTTCTGGCGTTTCTCTCTCAGTCCAGAGCTCCTTCAGCACTTGCATGGGACCTCGAACAGTGCGACCATACATGAGCTCAAACGGTGAGAAACCCGTTGAAGCTTGTGGGACCTCTCTGTAGGCGAACAGCACAGCAGATAAATATCTGTCCCAATCCTTCGGTCGCTCCTGGCACATCTTCTTGAGCATGCTCTTCAAAATGCCATTCATCCGCTCACACCACCCATTACACTTTGGGTTGTATGGTGTAGTAAATAGTTGTTTCAGAGATATCAGCCGACAAACCTCCCTCATCAACTCTGAGGTGAACTGACTTCCTTTGTCACTGAGTATCTCAGATGGGAAACCAACTCTTGAAAATACATCGAGCAGTGCTTCAGCCACCCGCTCTGTCTCGATATTTGGCAAGGCCACAGCCTCGGGGTACTTTGTAGCATAATCAACTACAGTGAGTATGTATCTGTTCCCTTTCTAAGATACAGGCGTTATGGGACCAATAAGATCAACGGCAACCCGATGAAATGGTGTATCCATAATTGGCATCTCTCCCATAGGTACCTTTGAGACTCTTCCCTTTGGTACTGTCTTCTGACAAATATCGCATGAGCGACAAAACCTTGTCACATCACTGGTTACCCCAGGCCAGTGAAAGCTTGTTGTTATCCTATCAACCGTCTTCTTGGCTGAGAGGTGTCCACCAACAATTGATTCGTGTGCCAGGCTCATCACACGTCTTCTAAGCTTTGTTGGCAAACAATTAAACAATAAACCATGAAGTTGAGGCATCGACCAGCCGTCTCGCTGGCTTGGGGCTGTAGTAGTTGTTCACAGTTATAGTTTATTGTTTAATTGTTTGCCCCAAAGCTGAGGTATTGTTGATCATCATAACATAGGTTTTTTATGTATAATTTCACGTTTTCATAGTGTTCGTCTCAGGCAAAGTAGCCTCAGAACACCATACTATCATCATCGGCTAGCATAGCCCAGCCACATCAATTTTATAGTTTCAAGCCTTGTGCTGTGTTTGGCTCAAGACATTGTCACCTCACGGAACGCCCGAAATATTTAAAAAGGTCTGAAGCTGGGTATTGTCATTGGGGCATCACCCAGCATCCTGACATATACAACAGGGCATGGGTAAAGAAGGAGACATGTATTTTAAAATTCAGCAATCATAGACGCAATATTGAAAGGGAACGAATACTCATTCATCTGGAGAGAAATCAACGTTCAACATTTCGAAGTTTCACCCAGGAGACCCATCTATTCCATTTACAAGAACGCATGTCAACTGCTTCAAATTAACATAAAAACGTAACATTTAGACACTATGTTATAATTTCCCAGAACATTATACAGATACTTGTTGCTGACAATAAGCACCCGGTACAGCAAGAAATGTGTCATATACAGTAAAACCCCGCTAATGCGACCACCAAAAATGGGCATACATGTACTTCTGGGTGGCAGAGGCAGGTGGTAGCTTAATGCAGGACGAAAGTTATGCAGAAAGCTCCTATAGGAGCTTTCTGCATAACTTTCGTCCTGCATTAAGCAACCACCTGCTTTAGACGACACCAGTGGCTGTTTATTAAGTGGTCGCATTATAGGGGTATCACTGTACTCCTCGTATTATTTTCTGTATTCTGTATACGGGCCTCGTATTATTTTCTGTATTCTGTATACGGGCCTCGTATTATTTTCTGTATTCTGTATACGGGCGTTGGTGTTTTATATTGAAATTATCATACACTATTTCAAACAGTTAACTTTCAGGGTACATTTAAATTACTTCGAAGTAAGGAGAATTTGAGTCAGCCTATTTTATCTAACTTGGAAACTTTCTCGCTGTAGCAGCTTAATGCAGGTTGCAAGCAATGCTGAACTCTCCTGAAGGAGCTTTCAGAATTACGCGCGACCTGCTTCAAGGTGCCACATATGCCTATTATAGATATTTGCAGTGGTAAAAATTCTGTAATACAAATTCTGAAAGGGAATGATTTTTTTAATTTGAGTTATATCGAAGTTCGAGATATCGAGGTTGTGCTGTATTTCTTTAACGTGTATATGTGTGCAGCATCATCACTTTACTGTTGATTGCAAATATTGGATTTTATTATCTAATTATCGTAACTCTTATTTACTGTCAGCAGCGGCGCTCCCATTGACGTCTTAGTTGAATATGAATGTTATTTCTGTAATGATAATTTTATTCAGTGCACATGTACAGTATAACCTCTCTTAACCGGAATTCTAGTAGATAATAATTTAGATACTTTTAGGCAGGTGGCTGCTTAATGCAGGGTGAAAGTCATGCAGAAAGCTCCTATAGGAGCTTTCTGCATGACTTTCACCCTGCATTAAGCTGCCACCTGTCTCCAAGACCGATATTCATACTAAATTTAACTGCCGGTTAAGAGAGGTTTTACTGTACTAGTAAAGTCCAGATATCAAGATGGTGCGCAAATTAACCTTTAGCCTGCTGAGCAAATTATTTTTACATAATTTTTCACAAACTACATTTTCAAAATTCATACTATAATTATGTTTTTCTATCAAAATGCAATCAGAGTGTCAAACAGTTTGGATTCTGATGGGACGCACAATTACCCAGCGTCTCATCTGGACCCAAACTGTATGCATAGGTATTCACTCATCCGCCTATAGCAGGCTAAATGTTCAAACGTTTTCAGGAATAACTCCTTTAATTCTCCACCAAAGCCTATGCTATGACCCCCCTCCGAGACGATTCTAAAAGAGTGGTCACAACATAGGTTTTGGTGGAGAAATAACGAGTTTAATACCCGAGTACGCATATTTATCTGTTGCTCTGAAAAGCCCGTCTGTTTGTTTGTACAGTAAAACCTCTCTATAACGGCCACTAAATTGTGTTAATTAGTTGGTATTTGGGACAGGTGGTTGCTTAAAGCAAGGTGAAAGGAAAACAGAAAGCTCCTATAGGAGCGTTCTGTTTTACTTTCACCTTGCTTTAGGCAGCCACCTGCCTTTAACACAAAATACTTGATGTAATTTAGAGACCGTTATTGAGAGGTTTTACTGTAATCCAGCACAATTGTCGCATACTGCTATAATAATGCAGAAAGATTTTTCGTTAGAAGAAACGGGAAGGAAAATGAACGAAATATAAGAATCAAATATGTACTATCCATTCAAAAGTTTGCTGTCTGTGTCAGAAACTGTCATCGGCTTAAGTTCAATATTTAGAATTACAGTAAAGTCTTGCTATTATGGCACTCAAAAGAAGCCTGATTCAGGAATTTAAAAACGGGTGGTAGCTTAACCCATTCCCTCGTATTGACGACTTTTGACGACTCTGTAGAAGTCACATTGTGAAACCATTGTGATAAATAGAGCATTTGCTCCTATAGGAGCAAATGCTCTATTTTATCACAATGGTTTCAAACTACAAAATTCTATAATTTCCTTTTCTCTAGTTAATGCTCCTTTTCGGTAGATTTATTCAAAGAAGTTGTATCTAAAAATAGCCTATGAGGTAATGGGTTAATGCAGAACAACATTTAAGCGATACTCTTCTGTAATTAAATTCTTTTTCAGAATGAGACAAAACAAAAGTGTGTAATCTAAATAAGATATGAAACTATTTGCATACACATACATTCAAGTAAGTAAGTGATGTCATAAGAATATCTGTCCCGGCTTTGGTAAATGCATTTGGTCCAAGAAGTCTGGCAATGTTTAACGCTTTTCCTTGGAAGCGCGACCCGGTTGGCATTGGCAAATAGTTTGGATCCAGATAAGACACCGAGTAACTGGACTTCTCATCAAGATAAAAAAAATGTTTTGCACATGGCCAATAGTTTCTCAATAGATTTGCCTTAATGGTTCGGAAGTAATTAAAAATGCAACACGTCTGAATTGAGGCAGACATCATTTTTATTGCAACAGGAAACATCTTATCCCTTCTCTGGCTGAATTTTAAAATACATTTCTCCTTGTTTACCCATGCCCTGTTGTATAATTACATATATCTTCACTGTGTACACATATTTTGCTGTGCAATCACTGCTGTGGAGTGCACTGGTTGCATAATCAACGTGTAAATAGTGCAGACCCTGATGAGACAGCTCCCGCAGGAGCTGTCTCATCTGGGTCTTCACTATTTACAGGTAGGTATATTGACGTGAATAGCAAGCGAAGGGTTAAGTATGTGCCAGGAAAACATTTCTGTATGCGTCTTTTGTACTTCTTATATAGTCTGGAAGTCCCAAATAAATTGTCTGCATGAGTCATCCGCCGTTAGAGAGAATGGAACCAAATTACATAGAGACATTTCTGAAACATTTCTGAAATCGAAAACGTCGCAGACACAATTGTTAAATGGGCCGCACCTTTTACACAAGAAGTTATATAATGTTGACGTAATTCCTTGACCATTGTCTCATGAATAAATATGCAAGAATCTATCACTTCATGAATAGTAGTTTTATACAAGTACCTAAACACAAAGGGAAATTATGGCCATGACAGAAACGGTAGAATCAGTTCTATACTGCTCCACAAACAAACACAGCAGACCCTGATATAGGTTAATGAATATTCATGAAGCGATCAATTCATGCATAAATGTCCATTAGGGGAGGGCTTAAACACATTATTTTGTGCATAGCCTTTAGCAAAACATATACATGTGTACGTATTATGCACTTCCTTATTCCATAGCGATGTTGAGAAGTATCGCTTGTGAGCACGTGACGATTAAAAATAACAATAGCGTGTGCTGTAAACAGCTCGTTTACAGAACACAGAGCCGTAATACATGTAATCACATACCTTTCATAAAACATCCATTATCGTTCTATGAACTGACTGGTTAAAGAGAAGTCATTTGCCATCATTATAGGCTGGGTCCTAGTAGTGGTTACCGTAGCATCCCCCCCTAGACTTTTTTTCATGGGTACCAAATTGTTCGTTGGGGTCCTTAGAACACATTTTGAGCATGCCCCCAAAAATAAGTTTGTCCCAGCTATGTTTTATTTAACGGTTTCCATGGTAACCCGAGGTAATTTTCGAAACTACCTTGGTTCAGAAAATGCGCCATAACTTTGTTTTTAGAAGCAATAGAAGGACAAAACAAGTACCAAAGTAAAGCGGAGACATATAGCTTGAATATGATATATGATTTTATTAATATTCATAAATACATTCTTATGAATATTAATGAAGAAGTAAAAAATGTGATTTTTTTAGAAAAATGGAGTTTGTTGTTTAGTCTGAGAGGCTTATTAATGCCCAGAAATTATTGAATTTAGGTTTAAGTTGTTTGTTGGAGTCCTCAGAACACATTTTGAGTATTTCCCTAAATAATTTTGTCCCATCTATGTTTTATTAAACGGTTTCCATGGTAACCCGAGGTAAATTCCGAAACATCCTTGGTCCAGAAAATGCGTAATAACTTTGCTTTTAGAGGTAATAGAAGGACAAAACAAGTACCAAAGTAAAGCAGAGACATATAGCTTGAATATGGTATATGATTTAATTAATATTCATAACTGCATTCTTATGAATATTCATGAGAATGTAAAAAAATGCGTTTTTTAGAAAAGGGAGCTTGTTGTTTAGTCTGATAGGCTTATTAATGCACACAAATTATTGAATTTAGGTTTAAATAGTTTGTTTGGGTCATCAGAACACATTTTGAGCATTCCCCCCAAGTAATTTTGTCCCATCTATGTTTTATTGAACGGTTTCCATGGTAACGCGAGGAGGTAAATTTCGAAACATCATTGGTTCAGAAAATGCATAATAACTTTGCTTTTAGAGGCAATAGAAGGACAAAACAAAAACCAAAGTAAAGCAGAGACACATATCTTGCTTATGATATATAATTTTAATAATATTCATATATGATTGCTTATGAATATTAATGAGGAAGTATAAAAATCCACTTTTTTAGAAAAATGAGTTTTTTGTTTAGTCTTAGAGGCCTATTAATGCACAAAAATTATTGAATTCAGGTTTAAATTGTTCGTTGGGGTCCGCAGAACACCACTTGAGCATTCCCCAAAATAATTGTGTCCAAGCTATGTTTTTAACGGTTTCCATGGTAACCCGAGGTAAATTTCGAAACATCCATGGTTAAACAAATGCGTCATAACTTTGCTTTTAGAGGCGAAAGAAGGACAAAACAAGAACCTGAATAAAGCAAAGACATATAACTTGAATATGATATGTAATTTAACTAATTTTCATAAATGTATTCTTATGAATATTAATGAGGAAGTAAAACAATCCGATTTTTGTTTAGAAAAAAGGAGTTTATTGTTTAGTCTGAGATGCCTATTAATAAACAAGAGTTATTGAATTCATGTTTGAATGTTTTAATGTGAAAGAAAATAAACCATCTTTGTTTCAGGTAATATTTCTATAAAGCATGCGTATTTCAGCTTATTTGCATATAATGTACGTATATGAATAAGCAATTTTCTATGAGCATTGTATTAAGTATTATTTTGAGTATACGGTAAAATCTCGATTATTCGAATCTTCTTTATAGAAGCATTAAGACCCTTTTAGGCAGGTGACTTCTTAATGCATGGTGAAAGTCATGCAGAAAGCTGCACTAGGACCTTTCTGCATGACTTTCACCATGCATTAAGCTGTCACCTGTCTTAAATATCGATAATAATACGTACATCAATGATAATACGTCAATGTTTGAAGCGAATCCCATCTGTTGGATGCAACTGCCGGTGCTAAAGAAGTGAATGAGAGAGAGAGAGAGAGAGAGAGAGAGAGAGGGGGGGGGGGGCTAATGCCCGCCCCTGGGGCTGTCGGAAACAAGTGAGGGGATCTGATAACACATCCCAGGTCGATTTTCATTTGAAACCGGAGGCCTAAGAGATACCCAGGGAACCCTTGTCCGTAAGAGTTTAGCGGACATGATCCACCTAGTTGCCGGGCTGGCACAAAAATCTTCATCCAGGTCAGGCAAACGGGAAAGAAGTCCCGTGGAAGGAGAAAGAGACTCCATAGACTTAATTAGGTTAGGGAGGTTCAAATTTTCGACTGACACTAGCACGGAAGAGGATAGAGAACCCCTGTGAATAGGATTCAGGGGTCTAGGGCAGACAGAGGGTGGGATGATTCTAAAACAATCTTCACACGCATTCTCAATAGAAAATATTGATGTTCAGAATCATCTAAAGAAAAAGAGGACTAAGTCCCGTCTAAATCTGAGTGAGAGACTTCCACAAAGTCTGATTCCCTTAAAAAACAGGACCATCCCTATGAGCCATAGTGGACAAAGTGTCTTCCTGCTCTCCCTCAGAATCCGCCCTGGTGAACGCCATGGATGGCAGCACCCGGGAAGAGTGGGACCCGCCACAGACATAGAAGTGTGGACTGTGGGTTCACGTGAGAGCTATTCTCCCTCTAGGTGAAGCTTGCTGGTTCTCAGAATGAGTGTCGGCTATCGAGAGCGACCAGCCGGCGAATCTGAGAAGGCAGAGCGATGTCTTCGCATAGAAGAGTAATGGTAAGACCTCGATCTGCGATGAGAGCGGTGCGAGTGCCGGTTCCCATTAGAAGAATAAGAAGGTTTTTACGCCTCCTACGGGGTGGGTGGGATGGGGGCTGGGGAGTCCGAGGTGTACTCAGAAGATGAAGAGTAATTGCAGGGTCTAGACGACCAAGAACGTCTAGACTTAGCCAGAGCAGCTTCCTGTTGACTTTCACCACTGTAATGCGGTGTAGAGACAGAATGCCCTGTAGAAAAGATTGGACTGGTAGATTTACCGGTCCACTTCGGTATCCTGGTCCAAAGGACCAGACCGGGTCACCGGAGGACCGTTGGAGAACAAACTTAGGACACCGGTCCAAAGAATACACAGTGACATCTTTGGGCGGGGGCTCGGTAGACCGGTCTGCTGGTGATGTCAGGAAACGGAAGCACTAATGCCAGGACACCGGGGACCGGTGACGGATAACTGGGCCTAGATTCACACAACAAGCGGACCGGGAGACCTGGCAACAATAGTACCTGGGACCAGAACAAAGGGTACCATTCAAGTGGTAAACGGGGAACCCGCGCCCGGGCCAGCAGTTGGGTGCCGATCTGCAACTAACAACTGGGGAATCGACTGCACCACATGGGCTGTTGACGAAAGAGATTTTAAAGAAGAAGCAGGCTTCTTCTGAGCTTTAGAGGACAGTGATATGTATGTTGCGAGGGAGTCGCTGACCAAAGAGAAGAATACTTCTTCCGTCTGGCAGCAAGCTCCCACGTCTTCCCTGTCCAGAGGGATGAAACTGGACAGGGAGCTGACGCGGAGCATCCGCAGCAGGCCAGACACACTTAATGAGTTGTCCAGCCTGTCGCGAAATGCTCGCAAGAAGCCATGCGTTGCTCTGGCATGATGTGGTAAATAATCAAGCAAATGCATAAGACATCGCGAGTAAGTTAGAAGTCACGCAAAGCTAATATGGGTAAACATAAGCTGATGATTACAGTCGAGATGCTATATATTTTCTATTGCATTGCAAAACACCTACAACAGTAATATTCTTCATAAAACATGCATGAGGCTCAATTCCTCTGCTGTAATTTCTTACAAGAAATGTGTTGTTCACATACATGTATATTGCAATATAATAGAACAACTTACTTTCCTACAACAGTTTACATTCTCATTAATATTCATTATTTTGAAATAATATTCATTATCTACATATTTATATACATGAACATCAATATCGCTGTTTCAGTCAGCATCAAGCTCTATACTGGTTAACTAAAATAATCTCAGATAAAAAGAACAGCGCATTCAAGTGTGTTTATTTTACATCTCATTAATATTCATAAATATGCATTAATATTCAAGAATCCAAAGTAATGACCCTCTGCTCTTGTCAATGTTTGTTGTTCTGGTATTTTACGTAAAATAAATAATAGAAAAGATAGTACACTCGAAACAATGCTAAATATAGTGCTTATGTTAAATTGCTTATTCATTTACGCACGTTATATGCAAATTAGCTTAAATACATGTTTTAGAAATATTACATGAACCAAAGATGTTTTCCTTTATTTGTATGTTGATATTTAAACATTTAAATCTGAATTCAATAACTATTTGTATATTATTAGGCCTCTCAGACTAAAAACAAACTCGTCAAACTAAAAACACATTTTTTACTTCCCCATTAATATTCATAAGAATGCATTATAAGAATGCATTATATGTATTAATTGAATTACATTTCGTATTCAAGCTATATGTCTCTACTTTACGTTGGTTTTTGTTTTGTCCTTCTATTGTCTCTAAAAGCAAAGTTATGAAGCATTTTCTTAATCAAGATAGTTTCGAAATTTACCTCGGGTTACCATGGAAACCGTTTAATAAAACATAGCTGGAGTACAATTATTTTGGGAAAATGCTCAAAAAGTGTTCTGATGACCCCAAGGAACAATTTAAACCTGAATTCAATAATTTTGGGCATTAATATGCCTCTAAGACTAAACAAAAAAACTCATTTTTCTAAAAAGGCGGATTTTTATACTTCCTCATTAATATTCATAAGCAATCATATATGAATATTATTAAAATTATATATCATAATCAAGATATATGTCTCTGCTTTACTTTGGATTTTGTTTTGTCCTTCTATTGCCTCTAAAAGCAAAGTTATTATGCATTTTCTGAACCAATGATGTTTCGAAATTTACCTCCTCGCGTTACCATGGAAACCGTTCAATAAAACATAGATGGGACAAAATTACTTTGGGGGAATGCTCAAAATGTGTTCTGATGACCAAAACAAACAATTTAAACCTGAATTCAATAATGTGTGTGCATTAATAAGCCTGTCAGACTAAACAACAAGCTCCTTTTTCTAAAAAACGCATTTTTTTACATTCTCATGAATATTCATAAGAATGCAGTTATGAATATTAATTAAATCATATACCATATTCAAGCTATATGTCTCTGCTTTACTTTGGTACTTGTTTTGTCCTTCTATTACCTCTAAAAGCAAAGTTATTACGCATTTTCTGGACCAAGGATGTTTCGGAATTTACCTCGGGTTACCATGGAAACCGTTTAATAAAACATAGATGGGACAAAATTATTTAGGGAAATACTCAAAATGTGTTCTGAGGACTCCAACGAACAACTTAAACCTAAATTCAATAATTTCTGTGCATTAATAAGCCTCTCAGACTAAACAACAAACTCCATTTTTCTAAAAAAATCACTTTTTTTACTTCCTCATTAATATTCATAAGAATATATTTACGAATATTAATAAAATCACAGATCATATTCAAGCTATATGTCTCTGCTTTACTTTGGTACTTGTTTTGTCCTTCTATTGCTTCTAAAAACAAAGTTATGGCGCATTTTCTGAACCAAGGTAGTTTCGAAAATTACCTCGGGTTACCATGGAAACCGTTAAATAAAACATAGCTGGGACAAACTTATTTTTGGGGGCATGCTCAAAATGTGTTCTAAGGACCCCAACGAACAATTTGGTACCCATGAAAAAAAGTCTAGGGGGGGATGCTACGGTAACCACTACTAGGACCCAGCCTATGCCAGCGTTAACGCTGTTAAAGTGATCAGAAAATAGGTCAATCATGTGTTAACCCTTCGGTTGCTATTCACGTCAATATACCTACCTGTAAATAGTGAAGACCCAGATGAGACAGCTCCTGCAGGAGCTGTCTCATCTGGGTCTGCACTATTTACAAGTTGATTGTGCAACCAGTATACTCCAAAGCAATGATTGCACAGCGAAATACTTGTACACAGTGAAGATATATGTAATTATACAACAGGACATGGGTAAAGAAGGAGAAATGTATTTTAAAATTCAGCAAGAGAAGGGTTAAGCACAAACTTTACTCTGGAAATGCGCATTATTGTTTGACTCTGGGCAATATTTCAAATCGATTTCATTGTGGGGTTAGCGCATTCGATCACACGTGTAATAAGTTGGATGTCGTGATATGACTGAAATACTGTTAACCCATTCCCTCATAGGCTATTTTTAGATACAACCTCCTTGAATAAATCTACCGAAAAGGAGCATTGACTAGAGTAAAGGAAAATTATAGAATTTTGTTGTTTGAAACCATTGTGATAAATAGAGCATTTGCTCCTATAGGAGCAAATGCTCTATTTATCACAATGGTTTCACAAAGTGACTTTTACAGAGTCGTCAAAAGTCGTCACTATGAGGGAATGGGATGGGTTAACCCATTCCTTTCTATTGACGCCTTTGGGCGCCTCTGTAAAAGTCATTGTTGAAACCATTGTGATGAATAGAGCATTTGCTCCACAGGAGCAAATGCTTTATTTATCACGATAGTTTCAAAACTACACAATTCTAAAATTTTCCTTTTCTCAAGATCATCCTTTTCGGTAGATTTATTCAAAGAGGTTGGGTCTAAAAATAGCCTATGAGGGAAATTGGTTAAAGTGACGCAAAATCCTGATACAAACAAACAAGCAAACAAGTTTCGGAAGTTAAACTGCGCATGTCTTGTTTGATTCTGGGCACGATTTTGATCGACTTCACTGTGATATTAGGTCAAAATGGTTGACCTCAATAGTGAAGTCAGTAGTGGTGACCAAAACATGTACAGTTGAATTTCGATATCTCGAACTTCAGTGGACCATACAAATTAGTTCGAGATAGCAGAAGTTCGAGTTATCCTAATTCTGATCTGGACAATTTCCTTAGTTCACAGCTTAATGCAGGTCTAAAGTAATGCTGAAAGCTCCTGTAGGAGCTTTCAGCATTACTTTAGAACTGCATTAAACTGTCACACGTGTTTCTAGATATGCGTAGTAATATATTTCAGAGCAATTCTGTATTGTAACTTTTGGAAGGACTGAACTTTAAGTTCGAGTTATCATGAAATCGAATTATCAGAGTTCGAGATATCGAAGTTCAACTGTAGTTTGTGTGTTATACTTTATAACATAATAACAGAATATAACTCTATGTAACACTGTTTACGTAATTAACATAGATAAAGAACTATTTTTAAAACAATAGATAAATAATCTTACTACTGAAAGCTACATTTCTGGAGTATGAATGATCCAAAATAGACGCTTTTTGGTACTTTCCCAAATTGTGTGCGATGACATGAAAAGCTGATATATTGAAATATATCACCCTCCGATAAAAGTTCAATACATTTTGCTTAGTGCACGTGTAATTCATTGGGGAGTGACAAACATTTGAGTACGATGTAGGCACATATATATATCATGTTTGTATCAGTGCTAGACTTGTTGGTATGATATCAGTTATACCACTCTCTGGGGGATGGAAGTTATGTATCGTAGACTGTATTTCTGGAATACGCCCGCTCCAATTTTGAAAATGAATTTTGATGTCTATGTAACCCTTTGCTCCTGAAATACGCCTTTATATGCCTTTGCAAACAGAGTAGACCCAGATCAGACGGTTCCTATAGGAACCGTCTGATCAGGGTGTTTTGTTTGCTTATGGAATAATATAGATCTAATTCTACACTTTTTGTCTGAGCCAAAATGTCATGTGTTCATATGCCATTATACAAAAATAACCTAATTAATATTCATGATGTCATAATTTCCTACATGAAAATTCATGGTGTTTACAAACGTTTAGTTAACACTTTACTTGACAGAGGCGCACACTGCCTTTTTTCTTTCTTTCATTATTTGTTTCTTTCTATCTGAATGTATTTTTCTTTATTTCTTCTTTCTTTTTCGTTTCTTTCTTGATTTCTTTCATTTCTTTCTGCCTATCTTCTTTTTTTCTTTCTTTCTTCTTCATTTCTTTCTTTCCTATCTTTATATTTCCAATCTTTCTTTCTTTCTTTCATTCTTTCTTTATGGTTTTCATTTCCTGTAATTCCGCTACAAAATACCCTTCTGAATAATCTCTACAATGTATTTTGCTGAACTTTTATGATTTCGCTTCTACTTCATTAATTCCTGTTTAACAATCTGATACATTTGACAGCTTCGTGTTCGGAAAGGCTTCTCACCATTATGCTTGACATTTATTGCCATTTTTGCCGTATCACTCACTTAACTAAGAAGTCGGTGGATATTCAAATGAAGCGCCAACATCACAAACACGAACTCTGGTATTGATCTACATGGTAGGCTATTTTGATTTAACCCATTCTCTCATACACTACTTTTTAGACCCAACCTCTTTGAATAATTCTACTGAAAAGGAGCATTTACCAGACAAAAAAGAAATATTTTAGAATTGTTATACCTTTGAAACCAATGTGGTAAATAGAGCATTTGCTCCTATGGAGCAAATGCTCTATTTATCACAATGGTTTCAAAAAATGACTTTTACAATGGCGTCATTAAAAGGTGCCAGTAGGAAGGAATGGGATAAATAACAAACATGATAGCTGCTGATGAATTTCAAACGATGTAGATCCCGATCTAACATCAATACTCTATTCTATATCTTATTCGTTTTCTTCGCTGTTTAAAATTCTACTCACTGTCGATTCGTACATGTTTTGAGAAGCTATTCACCGAGCGTCCAAAATCAGCTGGTGTCCAGGTGAGTTATACCCAACGTCCTATCTTTAACCATGGCCTTCATATAAACGTCCTTTTCACACATTTGCAAACAGAGTAGACCCAGATCAGACGGCTCCT